>CM067304.1:40911079-41461079 GCA_034231615.1 Meghimatium bilineatum
GACTGCTTGGAACGTCTGAAGAAAGACTGCATGGAACTTCTGAAGAAAGACTGATTGGAACGTCTGAAGAAAGACTGCTTGGAACGTCTGAAGAAAGACTGCTTGGAACGTCTGAAGAAAGACTGCTTGGAACGTCTGAAGAAAGACTGCTTGGAACGTCTGAAGAAAGACTGCTTGGAACGTCTGAAGAAAGACTGCTTGGAACGTCTGAAGAAAGACTGCTTGGAACATCTGAAGAAAGACTGCTTGGAACGTCTGAAGAAAGACTGCTTGGAACTGCTGAAGAAAGACTGCTTGGAACGTCTGAAGAAAGACTGCTTGGAACGTCTGAAGAAAGACTGCTTGGAATGTCTGAAGAAGTACAGAAGACAATCGTATACGACCCAGAGTTTCGTAAGGAGAACAGTGGCATAGAAACTAAAGGCGAAGGGGCATGAGTTCCGAATAAGCGTATACACAGGCGATGTAACTCGAAAATATTCATGTGAGCTGCGCAGATCGACCACAAACAACCTGACTACTATCGTCACAGCAACTTGTTAGTGATTGTATCATTTCTACAGTTTTTGGTGACTGTGTCCATTACGAGAGCTTTAGGTTTTTAAAATGAACTTAAAGTGACGATGGAAATCCAATACTTGTAGAGGACACATTTACTTAATTAGCACATTATTGTTGTACCAGCGGATCAGAAATGGAAAGTAAATAATTACATGTGGCACACGTTTTAGATAATGGCTGCGGTAGGCAGGGTGTGACGGAAATTAACTACCAATAGGTCACAGTGTTGAAATGTCTTCTTCTTCAGCGTTCATTCGCAAACTCCCGTTAGATCTCATTTGTAGCAAGATAATGGTCCTACTAGTTTTCCCGTAGGATGCAGTTCGGAGAACGAAAATTCGTTGCGGCTCATTTTAAAGTGCGACAATGGCTAGACATATCCGTCTTCAGTGGAGTATGAAAACAAGGTTTTATCGAGCAAACCGGGCACACATGGAATTTAGGAGCTGATGTTGTAGAGGGAATGGGTTAATAGTCATTCTAGTCCAGAATCGTAATATAAATATATATTTATATATGGCAGAGCTGGCAACAATTTTGGGTCTGAGAGTTTGAGATGGTACCACATGCTTTATTTTTCTAACTTGAAATTTCAATTACTTAGTCTCAAGTACTTGAAGTCTCTAATATTTGTTAATCGTTCTGGCTAGCCAGTAAATATGGCTTGGGAGACCGTATTTTTCCCCACCTGTGATCACCTATTAGTAGAACATTCAAACAGGAAGTAATCCAAATTTACTGAAGTCTGAGCTCCCCCAGCTTTTCTGCTGGTGGGACAGAGAAAGGTAGGGAAGATAACACGTGGCACATTTTGAAGCGCCACGTTGTTGTTGTTTCTCTAAGCACCAGTTAATCACAGGTTGATGGAGATGAGAATATAATCCATACAATAGAAATATTCTACTTGTAGCTATCAATGGCATTGATGTTCTGCAATAGATCGATATCAGACTCTCCGAAATGAAATTCCTGTTGCACGCCACATCCGCTCTCGAGATCACCTCTTTGTAGGTCAACAATGCTTACTGAACAATTCGATCTGAGCAGAAACCTGGCACAAAAATTAACATGACAAATAGAAGTAGACGTATTCCGTTATCGGTGAAAATGAGCAGGCTGTATGCTCAAGGCATTGAGTGTCCAAATTATATATTGATTGGCAAAGCGCGGGAGAGGTTCCTGAACCGTGCACCATCAGGGGACATTACATATTTACATAGTTCTCCTAGAAAATTCATTCACTCTTCGTTGAATATTGTTCGTCTTCGTTGAATATGTCAGTAGTTTTTAATCTTGTTTGACCTGAGACCCACGTCTGGAACATTCTTTTCTGAAGAAATCGAAACCAGGAACCCCTTCCCCTGAGTGCCTTAAACCAGCGACACATTGTCTTTTACCCTTATTCAATACTATACATGCGTGACTCTCAACACTGTAAGACGTACTGGCTAATGGAACATCAAGACTTCTAATCTGTGACTAACTTTACTATTCCTTTGAATTGATTGTCATTGGCTATTATACAAAGTTAATCATAGTGACGAATGCAAATCACGAGAATAGTTAAATGAATCATTAACAAGACTTCATTTCCCATTAGCTAGGAGGTCTAATATTATTGACGGTCATGGTACATCTCCTAGCGGTATAGCGTATGGCCACTTTTAGAATCACTGGCTTACGTCACTTGTCAATGCTACATTTGTTTATGTACTGACAAATGACGTAGGCGGCAATATCATATATATATATATATATATAGTGCCCCTTTGTTTTCTAGACACGAAAGGGGAGATAAGAATATCAACACCCTTTACTGTCGAAGAGGCGACTACGAAAGTGTTGGAGTGGAGTTGACTGTCCTACCCATTAGAGGGTCAAAGTGACACAGAAACCGCACTGAAGTATAATGTCATGCTAAAAGGCGAAGATATCGCAGCTAAATTGTAATCTATGACACAACACATTCCGTTCTTCGGACTACATCCTGGTAATATGCGGGATTTTGAGAAAGAGCACAGAAGAACCGTTATTGTGTTGCCGGGGCCCGCAATATCAAGAATTAACGGCAACACTTTGAGCTTTCATACATATCGTTAGAAACGACTAAAGAGTTTGGGGGTTTAAGTGCGATGTCACCTGATATAGAAGATCAAAAGTGAACCAGAAGCCGTGATAAAATTTCCATGTGTCAAGCTGAAATGTGCAGGTACATCAGCAGAAACATTCCATTCTCCGGTATACATCACGCAATATCTAGGATTGTGAGAACGAAACAAGTAAACTTAAAAATAAAGTATAAACATGAACACAAAATCTATCAGGTTTTTATCACCTTATCACCTTTTACAAATAAGACACAATTCACAATTTCCCTCTCCCTTCCTCCCTCCTCTCCAAAAAAATATTATAATAATTAACATTACACCGGGGACCTTTGCGGTACTACGGTTTTTGTGTATTGTTGAAGAGAACATTTTTACACGGAAAGGTATGATCACAATTGATTAATGTTCGACGTGAAAAAATTGATGAAACGAAGACACAATCGAGTGAAAGATGACAGAATAAGATGTGGAAGACGGTACACATCGGTAACCATTACCAGAAACGGACCCAACACTCGTGAGCAGGAAAGACTTATTACATTTTGTACCATTCCAAAAATAGTCCATGTTGATTGGACAATATTACTTCATCCTTTCTGAACATGATTGGCCGAGATATTTTTCTCCGATTGACGTGTCGTTGACTTTGATTGGTCGGTTAATGCAGTTCTCAAGTCTGGTTCGTACATAATCCTTATACAATATTTTTATATTTTTCAATTCACTGCCTTGATGTCTACATTTGCAAAAGGTAACTGTGTGTACTTGTTATGTTGTTATGTTTGTCTGTATTACTGTATAACATTTTTCAAATAACAGCGACGTAATTACATCAGACAGATAACCAAAATAACACCAGTATTGAAACACATCAAAAAACAAAACATCAAGTGGTTTTTACACGCTTCCAGACTTCCAACAGACAGCATGCCACAGATGGTCATGAGTCATATATATCATGGTGATAAAACCATTAGCAGACCATGTTAAAGATGAGAAACTTAAAAACAGCACACAAGAAAGCCATCCCCAGAGAACTCCTACCCCTAGAGCTGCAAGGATAACAATGCCGCATCGTATACATAGATAGATATCGACGCGATGTTGTAATTGTTTCTCTATACCGAGGGTTGTCTGAATTTCTTCCAATGTTTTCTTCCTATGTTTAATCTGTAGATGAAGTTATCCCTGCTACTGGTAGTAGACTACCATTGGGGCCTGCCCATGACAGAACGTTGTCCTCACTTTTATTATGTAAGCCTCTACATTATGTGGAAGCTGCCCAGCCGCTCCCAGTGTCATGTTCATAAGGTTTTCGACATCCTGTACCCATCGTCTATCTCTTGTTCTCTTTCCTGAGCAGACAAATAGACTATCATTTCCAATTCCCTAACTATAAGATTTATTTTGAGATTTGTCCACAAAATTATATACAGTAGAAATCCGATTATCCAAATCCCAATTAACCGAATCCCCAATTATCCAAATCGAATTTAGGTGAAATAATTTTAGAGCGACAGCGATAGATAGGTCATGGGGCAGTGCGCATGTGCCGTTACTATATAGTTTATTTGCAATACATAGTTGGTTACATATTACTGTACTTTTATCAATAAAATTCCGTTCATTTCAATGTATGATTGTATGTATGTACACTGTTCTGGTTCATCCCAAAGCTATAACCAATTATCCGATTTCGATTATCCGAATCTGTCCGAACCCAAATTAATTCGGATAATCGGATTTCTACTGTAATTGTCTTAGAAAATGTTCTGCTCTAACCAATATTGACAAAATACCTTGCAAAAAAATATTTACGCAATACCCTGCAAGAAAATATTGATGTACTACCCTGCAAGAAAATATTGACGCAATACCCTGCAAGAAAATATTGACGCAATACCCTGCAAGAAAATATTGACGCAATACCCTGCAAGAAAATATTGACGCAATACCCTGCAAGAAAATATTGACGCAATACCCTATAAGAAAATATTGACGCAATACCGTGTACGAAAAGAAAGGTAATGTAGGTAATTAGAGTATCATGACGCGACTAAAACATGACCTTACCAGAAATTTAGAATGATCAGCCATAGTTTCTATGAACAAACGATGAATTAACACTATTTGATCTGTTGTTCAGACAAGATACAGACAGTAATGTAGTTATCTATCCAATGCGATCAGTTTCCTGGGATTGTGAGTCAATACAAGTAAGTATACTTTATCACTAGTAACCTGAGATATGCAGTTGTCACTGTTCTCTTAGCAAAACGTGAGCAGGAACTACACAGATAAATAGATCAAGTCGATAAATCAAGTAATCAATATGGATTAGATATAAACATTAAAGAAAAAACACAAACCATGATATTTAGCAGAAGCGAAGAACAGGTTCTAAACATGAAAATACATGAAGAGATATATGAGAAATATAAGCAATGAACAAACAGCTAGAAGACAGAATTGATGCCTTTGAGGCTACATACCATGGATATATAGACGAATAAGGAAACGTTCACGGAAAGAGAAGAAAATAAACAAAGAAAAAGTAACAACACTTTGTATGAAAAAAAATATTATTAAAGGAAATTAACATCAAATAAATAAAGTATTTTGGAAATATTAAAAGACACCCTGTTGAAGACCTTACTTGGCGGTCCAGGGGAGGCAGTTTTAGTCTAGCTGAGTACATTACCACAGCAAGAGATGAAAGACATTAAAGGGCCGTTGCAGCCAACATTCGTTACGGAGACGGCACTTGATGATGACTGTGACAACAAATTCAGTCTTCAGCAGGACGTCCTCCTGGTTGTCTCATAACTTCACTTTCAGATGTGTCTCTCGGAGCCTGATTTTAATCATTGGTTTGTAGAAGTGTGTACATGTCGGCAGAATGTCTTCTGAATCCTGGGAAATTTGTGGCATGGCCATTGGTCAGTTTCCATAACCTTTGTTTTATGGAACTGTGCTTTTAGTCTATAGTGATTATAAGCAGAGCCTAAAACTGTTAGGTCTTAGGGATTTTGCTTCCAAGTACCGCGGAATACGGATGTGTCGAGCCATTGGGGCAAATAAACGGCGACACAACGTATTCACATTTTCTGGACTATATACTGCTGAAAATCTAGTAGGATCATTGTCCTGCAAGAGTTGGAGAAGGAACGCTGAGGAAGCAGAAACTTTCAGATATGTTAATTATCGTCTTCTCACACTCGACATGTCCATAGATGCTCAGATCTCTGCTGCAATAAATCTCTCAGATCTAAGCTGCTGATGGTTCCTGTTATGTGTTGGTTTAGTTTTCGGTTTGGTTTTTTAATTTCGTAATATTTTCTCTCCGTGTTCAGTTGGTCCTTACTCTGAACTCACTCATTTATCGATATTGACTCATGCTCTTCTTCTTCTTCTTTTTATAGTCCAGACAGTATGGCGTTGGTTATTATTGTCTTTCTACAACCTTCTATTTAGTATGCATTGAATAATTTCTGGATCGATGTTCTCTCATACCACAATGCTAGTATGTCAAGTGTATTCTCTCTGCTCTTCCTCTACCCATCTTGGTCTTTAATTTGTCTCTTGCTAGAATGTGATCCATTTATCCTCTTCTTATGATAATTTCGAAAAATATGGGCTGTCTCTTTCTGATGCGAGTAAGCAGTTCCCTTTTTTAATTACTTCTTACAAAATATCTATATTACGCTTTTTATTCGTCCATAATGATCTCAAAATTCTTATGGGAGTCTCCCTGGAGTAGTGTTCTATCTGTTCGCTTTGTGCTCAAGAAGTCGCGGGTTAGAATCCCGCTAGAATCTTCTTGCTTATAAAGTGGATTTTTTTCCTGAGATCCCTGGGGATTATTGCATGAAGCTACAAAATCACGTGATATGAGAAAAAAGATTAAACAGACAAAATAGAAACATACAGAGTGTTCTTTATCATGTGAAATGTTGCATTTGCTTGGACAATTCTACATTTGATTTCTTTAATATATCATCCACCTGATTTTATTAATGTACCTTAAATATTTGAATATGTTAACTTGCTTCAGACTGTTCACATCTACTTTGATGTAGCATTCTTGAGGATATTTATTCTGTGATATTATTCATGCGCATTGAAGTCAATATGTTCAGATCGTGCAGACTGGTAGAACATTGAGTATGTCTGCTCAATTCATAGATTGACCACATGTCATAGAAGCAGAACCAGCCAACGTTTCAGTTAAAGATATTTGTTATGATTGGTCCATCTATCTTTAGTCGTGGCGTCTTTTAATACGTTTCTTTGTTCTCTGACTACATGAAAGTTTACAGTTTCTTTTGAGGTGTGTTTTTATTATTTCAGTGATACCATGTCTTGCTCTGTAATTGAATAATTCCTTACTTTAACCAATCTGTCATCTGTCTCATTATCTGTAATTTCGCAAGAGTAACGTATGCATAATCTTCCTAAATAACTAAATCTTTAAGTCAAATATCTCTCACAATAAACTGTATAAATCAGTCATCTCTCAAAATCAACTTTATTAATCAGTCATCTCTCAAAATCAACTTTATCAGTCAGTTACATCTATCACTCTAACTAAACTGTCATCATCATCAGTTACCAAGTACGCATCGAAGGCTGACTGAAACAGATTTGCAATATGTTCTGTTTCTTATCTTGGTGGGGCACTCTCCTAGACTCATCTCATAATCGTTTCTCCTACTTGTATCTGCTTACCTCTTCTTGATTAGGAACATGCATCACAGCACTGGGGGCATTCTCATATATGCTCTGCTTGCCGTTCCGTCAGCCATCTAAAAGTGTATAAGCTCAGTGTCCCAGTCAGTTGCTGATTACACGTTCTTCTGATCTTTTCAGAGAGGAAGCACTTTCTCCAATCACCTCTAGTCACTCCCATTTCTGCCATTCTCTGAATATGTACATTGTCAAAATAACCTCTTCGTAACCATCCTTCGACTCTACCTTAGCAGTTTCTTCAACAAGACGCCATATCATTTATTGGAGACCCAACAATATATTCCCAAACAAAATATCTCGGATGAAATGTCTTCAAAACACAATATGTCCAAACAATATAGTTTTCTTCTTTCTTTTTGCTTTATACCCTTTTATGCCGTGAATTGTGAGGGGTAGACGAGTTCTCTGGAGATGGCTGTTTTTGTGTGTTTCATGTTTGTTGTCGTTGACACTTGTATTTCTGTAATCCATTGTTTGGATGGTCTTTTCAGGGCTTTGCGTCAAAAGTGTATTTACTATGTCAAATGTATTTACTGTGCCAAATTTGGTGATTTGTTTAAGTTTGATGTTGGTTATCGTCTTCTAAGAAATCTCCATGTTTTCTACGAGCTTTTTATTTCTACACTGTCGGTTTGCTAGGCCAGTCACATTGTCGTTTGAGAATCTCCGAATCGTTAAACCATGTTCTAATCTATCACATTTAGAAGAAAGTGAAATCACATATTCCATTTATAAAACACTAGAAGACAGAATTTTACTTCCTTTTATGCAAGCAGGAATACCATACCATCATCCCCGCGCCATAACCGGAAGTATATAATATATCCAGACAAAATGTCTTCAGACAATATATCCCCGGATAATATATCTCCAGATGAAATATCTCCAGACAATATATCTCCAGACAAAATATCCCCAGATAATATATCTACAGATGAAATATCTCCAGAAAATATATCTCCAGACAATATATCTTCAGACAATATATCCCCAGATAATATATCTCCATACAATATATCTCCAGACAATATATCTCCAGACAATATATATCCAGACAATATATCTCCATACAATATATCTCCAGACAATATATCTCCAGACAATATATCTCCAGAAAATATATCTCCAGACAATATATCTCCAGACAATATATCTCCAGACAATATATCTCCAGACAATATATCTCCAGACAATATATTTCCAGACAATATATCTCCAGACAATATATCTCCAGACAATATATCTCCAGACAATATATCTCCAGACAAAATATCCCCAGACAATATATCTCCAGACAATATATCTCCAGACAATATATCTCCAGACAATATATCTCCAGACAATATATCTCCAGACAAAATATCCCCAGACAATATATCTCAAGACAATATATCTCCAGACAATATATCCCCAGATAATATATCTCCATACAATATATCTCCAGACAATATATCTCCAGACAATATATCTCCAGACAATATATCCCCAGACAATATATCTCCAGACACTATATCTCCAGACAATATATCTCCAGACAATATATCTCCAGACAATATATCCCCATACAATATATCTCCAGACAATATATCTCCAGACAATATATCCCCATACAATATATCTCCAGACAATATATCTCCAGACAATATATATCCAGACAATATATCTCCATACAATATATCTCCAGACAATATATCTCCAGACAATATATCTCCAGAAAATATATCTCCAGACAATATATCTCCAGACAATATATCTCCAGACAATATATCTCCAGACAATATATCTCCAGACAATATATTTCCAGACAATATATCTCCAGACAATATATCTCCAGACAATATATCTCCAGACAATATATCTCCAGACAAAATATCCCCAGACAATATATCTCCAGACAATATATCTCCAGACAATATATCTCCAGACAATATATCTCCAGACAATATATCTCCAGACAAAATATCCCCAGACAATATATCTCAAGACAATATATCTCCAGACAATATATCCCAAGATAATATATCTCCATACAATATATCTCCAGACAATATATCTCCAGACAATATATCTCCAGACAATATATCCCCAGACAATATATCTCCAGACACTATATCTCCAGACAATATATCTCCAGACAATATATCTCCAGACAATATATCCCCATACAATATATCTCCAGACAATATATCTCCAGACAATATATCCCCATACAATATATCTCCAGACAATATATCTCCAGACAATATATCTCCAGACAATATATCTCCACAGCAAATTACACATTTTGATCATCATCATGTGACATATTATTTCCAGAACGTGGTCGTACTTATGGATCTCTGAGCAGTTCACCATTCTATTTGTGTTGAGCTACTGCAGATAGAGACATGTTTAAGCAATCTAATATATCACTGCACCATCTTCTTCATGGGCGCCCACTTCCCCTGCTGCCGTTAAATCTGCCTTCAGCTATTAATATGGCAATGCTATTATGTTCCTTCATGTGACCACAGCAACAAATCGTTCTTGTTAAAATGTGGTTAATGAGCCAGTCGCAAATTTCAATAAATAATTGAATATACTAAATATTGTATACAAACTGTAATGCACATTACTAAATTATATAATGTACGCAATCATTATAATAAAGTCTTCAAATGATGTCATTCTCTATAGGGCTTGGTATACTTTACTACATCTAGTGTGTATTTCTCTGCTGCTCTTTCTGATTGTTGTTATATTGCGCTTCCTAGATATGTGAACTATGTTACTCGTTTAAATCTGTTTGGTGTTTCTTTCTTTTTTTCTGTCTTCATTACTTCAGTATTTTCTATGTTTTTCTTCATGTTAAATGTTTGGTTTTTTTATGTAACCTGTCAATTTGTCTTTGTAGTTGCCCTTCTAATGATGCTACTAGTGCATGGTAGTCTGCAAATAGAAATTCGTATAAGTTATCCTTCCGATCGATTTTTTTCCGTTGTCTTTGCTACTTTGCAGTTGTGATTTATGTATGTTATAAATAATAGGGGGTATAGTACACATCCCTGTCTCACTCCCCGAGTGGATTTGAAAATAGTCGGATGTTCCTGTGATCGTTCTTACTGCGCATTGACTATTGGCGTATATGCTCTGACAAATGTTTATCAGCTGTTGTGGAACTCCATATGTCTTTAATGTTATCCATAACTGTGCTATATCCCTTCTGTCAAAAGCTTTCTCTTGGTCAACGAAAGCCAAATATAAATCTTAGTCATGTTCTATCGCTCTTTCTGCAAGTTATCTGAGGACGAAGATTGCATCTGTAAAGCTTTTATTTTTCAAAAGCCCATTTGTGTGTTATTGAGCTGTGGTTCTATATATGCAAGCATCCTCGTCTCTAGTATCCTGCTAAAGGTTTTTCCAATGTGGCTTAAGAGTGATATGCCTCTATATTAAGGGCAGTCCCCCTCGCTGCCTTTTTTCTTCCAAATTGGAACAATCACCGCTGTATTCCACTCTTGCGGTGTCTTTTATGTCTTCCATATCACATTGAATAATCTGTGTATCCACTTTATACCTGTCACTGTTATCATTGTTATTAGTTCTATAGTGCCCACAACTGTCAATAATTCAGGGAATCCAATCCTGCTTAATTACGTTCACAAAATGCCAACGTTCTCACGCTCATTAGAAATGTCTTTCTGCATAAATGGTAAAACAAAACAAAAACTACAAACATAAGTTCTCAAAACAAATGTACTAATTCAAACAATTACATTGCTTTGGTGCATGCAAGGTAATAATGTCGATGTCAGCATTTGCCCCCCTTGTTCATGTCAAAACTATCAGTATTGTTTAGCTCCCCCCAATCTCGTAGACGTATTTTATGCACAGACTCTTGTAAGACAAATTAAAATTAACACATGGCGTCTGTTCTAAATTTAGTAGTTATCCTAATAAGGACTAGCTATCAACACCGATTTTTCATCTGTAGGGATTTTTTTTTAGGCAATTTAAATACGCTAAGTAGTTAGTAATTGCTTTATTAACAGACTATATGCACCAATGCCTGCTGTGCTATTGAAAATGGTGCATGGGCCTTCCGAGACGCGCTGTCAAGGTTGCCAGAATTTGAACGTTTTATTGCCAAACTGCTCAAATTTTGCCATTTTTAAGTATTTTGTGAAGAAAATTTTATTTGATCATTTGTTTTCATTACTGGTAAATGTTAAAACATATTGAATGTTAGTAGTGTTGTAATTTGGCCATATTTTACCTGCAGATATACTAGTGAAAAATGTTTAATTTCAACAATCCAGCAACCTTGATGTGTTGTATCGTCACTGTGCTGGGAGCTTTCTGTTCTACGGGAGATAATTTAGCAAATGCATTTTATTTTGTGTTTACAAATTTAAGAACAATTGTACATTTTTTGTGTGTGCACTTCTTTACGTCTTTTTATCCTGTCCGTTATGATATCAAGGAAACAGTAAGTCACAATAAAATTTGTCAGACCGGAAAAAAAATGATAGACAAATGAAAAGCAGGAAAGAAAAAGAAAATGCGCAAAATCAAGATTTTTAAAAAAAAAGGAAATTGAAGATGGTGTTCACAATTTATTCAGATACATGGTCCAGGAAGTACATTTAGCTGTAGAAAATAGAATAAAATCAGTATGATGTAATTTTATAAATTGTATAACTCACTAGTGCTTTCAATTGTGTTATGTAGTTGTGACAGTTGTACACTCACTGTAAACATGGAGAGATTTTTACAGACCTTCGAATACAAATGTCACATACCAATTATACCAATCTCCTATAGAGAACATAAGACAAATGTGCACATAAGAAATAAACTAAAGATAGACACAGGTTCACAGGAACCAATACTATCAATAGTGAAACGACGAAAACGAAATGTATGCAGGAGCGATTCTGATTCCTTGTCCCAAAAAAAAGATAATACATGGAACAATCGAATGTAGAAAAAGCAGAGGAGGACACAGAAAAGAATGAACAAAGAACATGAAGTACTAGACAGGACACAATTTTTCCTCACTCGTCGGCATCGTTGAATGTAGAAATCGCTGGAGGACTGTGTGTTCATGCATCCAATGTAGTAACAATACGACCCTGACGGGTTATGGGTTTATAGATAGGCAGAAAAATGGAAAGAACGAGAAATAGGAAAATAAATAGATATGATGTAATATTTGCAATGCTTAGGTCAACTAACTCATCTCTTTTATCTTCTCATCACCGCCCCATCTAGTAATTTCATTGCTAGCCAAAGCATCATCTTGTTCAATGATTCTGCCTCCCGCATGACCCCGTCAGCAGACGAAATATGATACTTTGAAAATTGTTCAGAAGAGTGATCCACTATTTTCTTAACGTTCATTTTTCTGTCTTGCGCAGCATTATCTGAGAGTGTGATACAATCACTTTGAGTATTTGTTTGCCTCAGCATCCGTTTAGAGCCGATGTAGCTACCTTTGTCTCCATTCGCAAATATGATATTGTTTTGCATAATGCATATAGGCACGGTTTAATGTGACACGTCAAAGTTACTACCACTGATCTACTTGAAAGAACAGGTAATACCACAGTATGTGATATGCTCAGTCTGCAGGCTAGATGGCTGGAGTATACTACAAGAATGGAAGATGGCAGAATACCGAAGGATCTACTCTATGGAGAATTACAGCCTTGGAAGAAATCGCGGGGTCCTTTTCTTCTTCGGTAAAAAGACTTGACGCCCACTATACATGCATTGATACGGAATGTTATGAACAGGTTGGCATTGATTGTGTTCTTGCAGCGAAAATATCAGGAATGGTATAACGACAAAAGAGAAAGTACTATCAAAATGTTCAAGGACTACTCGTTCGAGAAGATACACAAAAGTACAGGATGGTACAAGCGGATCCATGATTCCTTTTATATATTGTGGAAGCCTATTTGTGACTCAGATTGGTCTTGTAATTCACATTCATCATCGCCTTGAATCATATCTTATATGTCTTTTAGGTTAAACAGTAAATAAACATTTGCAAACAGTATCGTCTGACTCTGGTAAGGTGTCTACTACTGCTACTACATAACATTTGATGACGTGTCTATACTGCTACGACACAATAATTGATGACGCGATTATGCTGTAAATACACAACAATAATACTATTATATGAAATGGTGGCAATGTGCCTACCACTTCTACTTTTACTACTACTACTACTACTACTACTACTACTACAACTACTACTACTACTGCTATTACTACTACTACTACTACTATTACTAATACTGCATATATTGACCTTCAGTGTTTACTATCAATGCAGTACTTGCCTATAAAGAGTTTCGATTGACATTGTGATCATAACTATCGTCGGATGTTTATAATTATTTGAACTGAACTACATAATGATTATCCTGAAAGGTGACATATATCGGGGGGGGGGGGTGCTGAATTATCATGCCAGAAATATAATTGTACATTTTTGTTACTCGACCTCAGTTATTAATGTAAAACTGTGAATTAGGGATTCGTTATGAAACGATGCATTGCACTCCAGTCAAACGATGGAAATGTAGATATACAATAGGATATGACACGGGTCTGTAAAATAGAAAGAGTCGATTGTTATCATAAACAGCAGGGATTGTACTATATTTACCAAATCCATTCTAAGGATAGTCCTTCGTGCTGATCTCAGGAAGCCTCACTTATATTGGCTGATTTCATTGAATTCTTAGTTATTGTGCGTCACAAGAAAATGAAAAGCACATATAAGGAAAGATAAATGACGCTGAGTCGTTATAAGGTACGCATGACTTGTTCTGAAGAATGGCTCACTGGAGGATCATACATATTCCCGCTGTACTTGTGGACAAAAACGGAGCACTATTCTGGTAAATCTTCTTAATCGATGCTTGCCGTGGTTCTCTTGTGACACAACCTCCTCGCGCTATCCTACAGATGTCTAGTGATATTTTATTGTCATACTTAGTACCTAATGTGCTACACATTTTCAATGAAGTATGATGATAGCAGCTCTGCCATAATGAACAGACGAATTTCAAGGATGAGCAATTTTTCTAAATTCAATTTAGCTTCTATCTCTGTGTCCACATATAACAATCGATCGCTTAGCAACTTCATATTGTTACCCTTATCCTTGTTCAGTTCGCTGATTATATATATGTTTCATACATTGCATGGTTCGTTGATGAGGTGTTAGGACATTCACTGGTAATAGGTGTATTTGATGCATGGTTCGTTGATGAGGTGTTAGGACATTCACTGGTAATAGGTGTATTTGATGCATGGTTCGTTGATGAGGTGTTAGGACATTTGCTGGTAATAGGTGTATTTGATGCATGGTTCGTTGATGAGGTGTTAGGACATTTGCTGGTAATAGGTGTATTTGACGCATGGTTCGTAGATGAGGTGTTAGAACATTCGCTGGTAATAGGTGAATTTGACGCATGGTTCGTTGATGAGGTGTTAGGACATTCGCTGGTAATAGGTGAATTTGATGCATGGTTCGTTGATGAGGTGTTAGGACATTCGCTGGTAATAGGTGTATTTGATGCATGGTTCGTTGATGAGGTGTTAGGACATTCGCTGGTAATAGGTGTATTTGATGCATGGTTCGTAGATGAGGTGTTAGAACATTCGCTGGTAATAGGTGTATTTGATGCATGGTTCGTAGATGAGGTGTTAGGACATTCGCTGGTAATAGGTGTATTTGATGCATGGTTCGTAGATGAGGTGTTAGGACATTCGCTGGTAATAGGTGTATTTGATGCATGGTTCGTAGATGAGGTGTTAGAACATTCGCTGGTAATAGGTGTATTTGATGCATGGTTCGTAGATGAGGTGTTAGAACATTCGCTGGTAATAGGTGTATTTGATGCATGGTTCGTAGATGAGGTGTTAGGACATTCGCTGGTAATAGGTGTATTTGATGCATGGTTCGTAGATGAGGTGTTAGGACATTCGCTGGTAATAGGTGTATTTGATGCATGGTTCGTAGATGAGGTGTTAGGACATTCGCTGGTAATAGGTGTATTTGATGCATGGTTCGTAGATGAGGTGTTAGAACATTATATTTATTATTAATAAACTTACTAGTTTGTAAGACACCCGTCCGTTTTAGCACCTCCCTCCAAAACGATGGTTTATAAAGCTCGCAAAAACCGAGTAACTAGCTTCTGTTACAGGAAAAACACATCTCTTACCACAGTTGTATCTACGATTCTGATTTAATACAAGTTTATTTATCTAATTTAAAAAAAAATTTAATTTCTATGAATGTCAGCATGTTCGGGGCAGTAAATTGAAGTAATACTTATTGGAAATAAGATTGGTAACAAACATTGAATAGAGGTTTTCTATGAATTACGTCCAACTATTTTGTGTCATTTTTATACTCTCTCTCTCTCTCCCTTGACTATAATTGTCAAAAATGCAGGACCAACAACCTGCTTGCTTAATTATGTTAAAATAATTGTATCCACCTCCCCCCCCCTCCAACCCCTTCTTAAAATGTGTGCAGAAAAAGTACAAAACCTTTAATTTTAATATACAGTTTTAGAAATATGTCAAATTCAAACAATTTAATTTGTTTAAATACAGTATTGTGACGTCAACTTTTATCATATTCCCTCCTCCTCCTCCTCCCCGCTTAACTTGTCAACAACTGTCAAATGTTTTAGACCCTCCCCCCAGAATTATTGATGTAATTCCTGGATATCACCCTTTATATTTGTTATATTATTGTGACTCTTTATATTTGTTATATTATTGTGACTCTTTATAGGGAAAACAAGACAATTATTATCACAAAAGAAACAGACTAGAAACGTTAAGAAACTTGATTATTTAGCAGGCAAGATTTGAACAGGAAACTAATACAGTGTACCAATTCGCCTCGTAATTTAGAGTCAACATTTTATGAATTCCAAATCTCTAAAACAATAAAATTTTACCAAAAACATCCAGCATAAATATTCTCTAATCAATGCGCCCATAGACAGTAGATCAGCACAGAGACGACAGCATACAAATTGCACAAGTAAATAAACTCTTGCACAATATAAATACTTTAAACAAACATGGGCCAATATGGCTTTATGCACCGCATGCTCCAGTTATCTAGAACAGGCGGTACTTTATGCTGCGCGGACCATTCGGTAAAATTCAGAACTCAAATTTCATGACTAAAATAAAATTGAGAATTTATGACTTAAGTTGCAAGACTAATTGGTCTAAGTTGAATGGACCTGGTTCAAAACCTCAACTGCTACCAATCTGTGGCGGTGATATAAAGCTATTTTTATCACTAGCCATATAACTTTTTTAAACATATTATTCAGCAATTTACATTTCAAGAAATTCACTTTTAGTGATTTCAGCAATATTATTTTCATTGTAAGCAAATCATCGTTCATTCACTTTAACAAGTAGTATAATGAATAAAAATCAGCAAAGTTGTGAATTGAGAATTCACGCCATGTTTTCCATCGGTAGTCCGATATTGCTTTGTATCATACGCCTGCAAGAAATACAAAATGACTATATAATATTTAGACATCGGATTAGGCAGCAGAATTCACAAGCATAATTGCAATAGCGACATTAACGCTTTATCTTCTTTGCGAGTGTTGTCTGCCTTGCCGTAATGTATTTAGAAGTGACTATGCAGACGTGTGAAAATCATAACGGCAGGAGTCTACTTAACCGGCTGTTTCAGAGGATTACCAGAGATAAGGAATGAGAGATACCGGCTGTTTCAGAGGATGACCAGAGATAAGGAATGAGAGATAGTACACATTTAAAATATTAATGTATTTAGAAGAAACTGTGCGTAACTATACAGAGGTGTGAATATCATACCAGCAGGAATCATTATAGATCATTAAACAGTAACTGACTGTTTAATGGCTTACCTAATTCCGATAAGGAATGAAAGCTAGCATACACTTTAAATATGTGGTCTGGCACCAGGTAGTTAAGCTAAATTAGATAAGAACATGAATATTATCAATAGCAATTTACGGCTGTGAAAGAGAGGCAGTGTGATCAGTAGATAGAGTTATAATGTACACCGTATGGTAAGTAAATATTGAGGGGTGAGGGAGAGAGAAATATAAAAAGTGTTACGTAGTTAAATAGCAGTTTTTCGTTGAACCGACGTTTCCGTCAAAAGATTTTTATCGAGTAGGGTATGAACAAGTTTTGTTTCGGTAAAAGTATCTAAATAGTATCAGTCAACTTTTTCTCTAACTAAACTAGTATCAATAGGTTATCTAAGGTTTGATCAATCAGTTCTCTTTCCAAATACGCTTCTCAGCTAAACTGTATAACTCAATTATCTTTATTGATACATGCGTGTCTAATATGTTTTCCTTTGTAACTGTACTGCCCACCACTTGAGTTATTGTCACCATTTCCGGTATCTACCATTTTCTATTATATTTAAATGGAATATTAAATTATAATAGGTGACTTTTTATTGTATTAATATTTTCTTTACGATGGCTACTATATTCTTTTGTCTATTGTCTTTCCCCAGGTGGAATATGGTTTATATTATCCACTCTTGCCATTAAGCGTAGGGTGGAAGCCTCAGTTTTTGTTGTAATGCAATGTGTGTCGACTTGGTTCATGTTTGTTGATAGTTATCTTCGTATTTTCTATCCACCGTTTTCTTTGTCTACCTTTGACTTTGTTTTACTTCAATCTCATACGATGACCGGACAATTGTACTTGCTGTCTTTCGATATGTTCAATACATGGTATTATGCCTGATATTTTTTTTATTTCTTCATTTATTTTATCTAATATAATAACCATTACTGCTTGTCTAAGACACTTCATTTCACATGTAAAATTTGCTCAAAAGTCTCCTTTGTTGCGAGACTGTTAGAGACCATGACTGACATTGATAGCAGAGCCTTGGTATAAAAAGTGTACATATTATGTTTTTTTTAAAATTTCCATCTTGATCTTTGGAAAAGAAGTAATGGTGAAAGTTGGTAAGTCACTGTGTTTGCTTTCTGACACCTTGTTTCTACTTCTATGTCTAGTCCTCCATTTTCGAAAAATTGTTGTCTAGATATTTAAATTATTTGGCTTGTTTCACTTTAGTGTTGTTTATTGTTATATCCTTTGGTGTTGCAGACTTACTCATTTTCATAACTTCTGTTTTTGTACGTTAATTTTCATGTTGTACTTCTTATACGCTTTTGCATTGGATGCACGGCAATGCATTTCTGTGGTTCTGCAAATTATCTTTATTTTCGTAAATTAGACTTTGATCGTCGGCACATAGTAGTTATAATAAGTTCCCTATCAGATTTGTTTACAATGCTTTTCTCTTTGTTGATGTGAGCTTCTTTTTTTTATTCTGTCTGTGTACATATTGAAAATGTAGAAAGGAAAACAGGCAGGTATGTTTTACTTCAGATCTTGTTTCGAAATTATCCGTCATCACATATGTTCTCTGAGTTTTGCCATTGTTGGTATAATGCTTTTATATTATCTAACAGCTGTCCTCTGATGTTATAATTATCCAAGAGAATATCTATATTCTCTCTGTCGAATGCCTTATCCTGGTCTCAAATACTGTGTTAACATCGTTATTGTATTCGATTGGTTTTTTTCCCCACTTAGTAGTCTCAGTGTAAATAGTGCGTCTGTGTAGCTTGACCCTCCTTCCCGTGAGTCATCTGTGGTTATGCAATATATAGTGTTCTCTGTTATAATATTTTTGTACAGTTTTTACATGTATGACTTAATAAGGAGATATCACTGTTTGATTAACATTCTCTCTTACTACCTTT
The DNA here is from genome assembly GCA_034231615.1 of Meghimatium bilineatum. Classification (NCBI taxonomy): domain Eukaryota; kingdom Metazoa; phylum Mollusca; class Gastropoda; order Stylommatophora; family Philomycidae; genus Meghimatium; species Meghimatium bilineatum. Next base: position 40,930,332 of record CM067304.1, read on the forward strand.
TGTTTACATAATGGTAAAATTACTGATTTTTTGTCAGTTGTACTGTTCTTTCTGTCTAAGTAATCTTGAATAATCTGGCTAGCCACTGAACCACTGTGTTTCTACACGCTTTTATTGCTTCACTGGGTATACTGTGGCTCCTGGTAATTTATTACTTGGTTTATGTTTGAATGCTTCTTCTATTTACTCTATCAACAAAAAACAGAAATAGACAAGGTGACTAACCACAAACTAAAGACTATATTAACTAACTAACTTACAGATAGACAATCTGATTAACTACAGACTAAAGAGTACATTAACTAAGTAACTAACCGATAGATAAGCCTACTAATTACTAAATAAAGACTATATTAACTAACGAACTTACTATCTGGCTAACAAACTGACTGACTGAAAATCTAACGAACTAACTGTCTAGCTGGCCAAGAAAGGTTTCTATTAAATATCACGCGCCTATCATTTTTTCCAAAGTGTGGACAAAATGTGTTATTATACACAGGTTCATTCCAAGTGTGCTATGGTGTGCGCAGTTTTAGTGCGTCAATGAAACTACGTCACTACAACCGTGCTGCATTAAAATCAAAATGGCTAAACTTAGCGGAAACTAAATTATGCTGTGATTTAGTACCGCGAAAACGCATCGGATTAGAAGCTATGGTCGTTGACGTTAGGGACTGCTGCCGGATTCTTTAATCTGCGCGCTACATATGGAAAGGCCCCCCTCCACCCCATAGTCATACAAAAGAGATAATTAGAGTTCTCAGTGCGTAGCGTGTAGATCGATGCATCCATTACGGTTATAATTTCAATAATAGAAATGTGCCGGCAAGAGTGACGTCATATCGAATAAAAAATTGAATTGCATTCGGCGATGATATCACAAACTGGTGAAAAAATTACGATCGGACGATTACTTAAAAACTGTGGGAGAGGTTGGCACGTGATATGTGATAGAACCTAACAAAGTAACTAACTATTAACTAACTGATTGACTGAATGGCTGAGTTTAATGAGCTAATTAACTACCTAACAAACGAATTAATTAAGTAACCAACTAACTAATGAATTAACTGACTAACTAATTAAATGAACAACTAACTAATTAACTAACTAGCGATTTAACTTACTTAGTAACGTAATAACTAACTAACTAATTAATTAAGTAGCAAACGTACTTGCTAACTAAATAACTAACGAATTACATGAATATGTAACTTATAGACTTACTAACTAATTAACAAACTAATTGATTGTTTAGCTAACTAAGTAACTAATTAACTAGCTAATTGGCTAACTAACCTCAATGACGAAGCCAACCATCTTGCTGTTGTAAAGATACAAATTATTAATAATATCCACGGCACCTGTATCTGAGTCAAGTAAGACAGCGCTGGTAGCGTTTGGTGGAGATGCTTGAAACAGAATAAAAAATGACATGTCTATTTCATTGCACGATGTCTGTTATATGCAAACAACTAGCAAGGCATGCTCACAAATGGAAATTTAGTAACGAGATCGCAATAGAAAGCAAGAAACTAGCAACAAGGCAACATTACAACATGGAAAACTAGTAACAAGGCAGCACTCAGACATGGAAAAATAGTAACAAGGTAATATTCAAACATGAAAAATTAGTAACAAAACAACATTTAAAAGTGGAAATTTAGAAAAAGTCAAAATTTAAACATGGAAAACAAGTAGTAAGATTATATTTAAATATAGAAAACTAATAGGCAAAGCTTGCAACAGGGTAATGAAATTTTCATGATCACTGGAAACAACATAATAATGCACACACATCGACGTTTCGACTAAGGAGCCTTGCCTTTATCAAGACTACGAGCACAACAAAAATCGACGAGAAAGAATATCACTATTGACGTTCACATGGCAGAGCTAAATTCATGTAGTTTTGATAAAGGCCTTTTGGTCTAAACATCGATTTGTGTGTGGTATTATGTGTGTTTCTAGTGATTAGCAAAATTATGTCTTTTAGCAAAATTAGTGGTCATCATTGTGTTTGAAGTTTCGCCTGTTGAATGTCAGTTTTGCGCAGTGAATATATATTTTTGAAAACTAAGAACAAGACAACATCTAAACATGAAAAAACTAGAAGCAATTCTTCTTCTTCTTCTTCTTCTGCGTTCGTTCTCAAACTCCTGCAGATTAGCAGGATGTAGTCCGGAGAACGGAATGTGTTATGTCATGGTTTACAACATTGCTGCGATATCTGCGCCTTTCGTCCTGACTCATTCGACTTTGCCATGGCTTTGGGACGCTGTCCCTATATGGGATGGGACAGCCAACTCCATCCCATAACCTCCTAAGTCCCCTTTTACGACATGCGTGGAAGGTAAACAGTGTCGCTATTGTTTGCTCCTCTTTCGGTCTCCGGCACCACACGGGCGAAAAGTAATTCAATATTCATAAATGAAAAAGACCACATCAACAATATTGCATATGTGTCTTAACTAGCAATGTGCAATGTAAAAGGGGATAGAGTAAGCATGTGTGAACTAAACATTAGAGAGAAACTGTTACAATGAGTAAACAAGAAAGCCTAAAAATAAAAGATTTTGGGGATAAAAATATAGAAAGTGTTTTTTAAAGGAAAGTGAAAACTAAAGATTTGAATAAAAAATTTAGAAAAAGTGTTAAAAAAAGAAAATTGAAAATGCGAAATTTTGAAAAAGGAGAATGAGATGATAATGATGAAATAATCCCTTTAGTTATGAGCGAATGATTGCTACCACCACATAGCCTTCCTGACAAAAGTATACGTCCTCCTCAGCTGAGTAGCTGAGGTGACACTCAAACGCATAAGGTTCACTGTCTCAAAGGCATGGTAGTTGAATAAGAGAATCATAGTAAATGTATGGGAATGATAAAAATAGAGAAAACTAACCATGGGCAATCCTGTATCTTACTGGTTCATTATCAAGATCAATCGCATTTATTGGTCCATACGTGTAGACTAAAATTCTTCCCTGTGAGATAATACTTTGAATTTGAATACAAGAACTATCAACACTAATAGATTCAATGTTACGCACTACTTAAAAATGAATGACGTATAAATAAACTAAATTATCTCCGTGATACCATAAACCCACAATGAGCCAGGGTGTTAAGGGTAATACACTGGATGCATCAGCAAACAGTCTTCTTCACTGATTTCTATCTTCAATGATGCGGATGAATGAGCTATGATTTTCATTTACCTCATTGCTTCTTCAACCTTCGGCAGTGCCCTACATTATTGCTTCAGAAATATATTTTTTTTTCTAAAATTGGTAGCATATCCTATTCATGACGTAACTATCAACCCAGTATGTTTTTACTGTAGTGATTTTCTAGGCAATATAAATACGATTAGTAGTTTGCCAGTACTTTCTGAACGGTCCGGATGTACACATGCCTGTGGCGAGGATCGAACTCAGTAACTTGGCCGTCACAGACAGGCCCTGTACCATACCGCCACAGAGCCGGACCAGAATTATATACATTGGTTTTAATGGTACCGGTTAAGCAAATGTGTCCTCATCACGTGATATGTCCAACTTTTAAATATTATGCGTAGCTTCATTCAGATTTAGTGATCTAGCTGTTCTCAGATTAAAACTTCGCTAGGTATGCTTCGAACTGCGAGCTACAAACTGATAGCCTACCCTCCCCCCTCCCGCCTTTAGATAACCATGGGGGATAAGGGAGCTCTCAGTGTGTAGCGGGCAGATCAATTAATTCGCAAGTAGATTTAGCTTCTGTGAAATGCGTCTTCAGCGATATTTCCTTTCGCTAAATAATGTACGTATTTGTTTTGTTTAGAAAAGGCCACATGTGCTTATCCTGTATCGTTTTAACATGTATAAATATAAATGCAAAGCCTGGTATAAGTGTAATTGCAATATCGATTTAAAAACATGAACAAATGAACACAATATGGCAAGACACCATCTGAAAAGCTAAATTATATCTGAATAGAACTAGTATGTTTCCTGTAGCAATTTGTGATTGTGGATCATGGACACTTAATAAGACAGTGGCAAAGAGAATGGTGAGACATTCTTTTCTTCCCGTTTCAAATGTGCCTTCGAAAACTAGGAAAGTGACGTTTTCACTCACATGCGACATGATAGCATGATAATCAATCTCGATTGTTAGTATAGAGCTAAACTAACAAAACTGAGTATCTTCTCGCGAAGTTACTGTCATCTTCCACCAGCTTTTCCAAATTGCCAGAAGCGATGACTTCTTCTTTGATCACTCTCAAACTTCTGCAGATTAGAAGGATGTAGTCCAGAAATGTATTGTATTAATGTTTACAGCTTGACTGCGCCTTTCAGCCCGACGCATCCAAATTCATCACAGCTTCTGGTCACTTTGACCATCTATTAGATGGGACATTCAAGTCCACGTTCAAAAAATCTTTAGTCGCTGCCTACGACATGCATGACAATGAAAGGTATCAGACCTTTGCAAAAATACAGGCAAGAAAGGATGACAAACACATTCTTGATAATCTTGATATTGAAACTTGTAGGAAACAGTGCAGATGGAATACGTTTAACTTCGGTTAATGTGGTGGGTGATATTCATGTTTTCAACTCATACAGAATACATAGTACATATGCTTGATAGATAATTATCGTTGTTGTCCATTGTGAACTTCTTATTATATACACGTGTTTGAAAGTTTACCAAATATATATATACACGACAGCTACGGTAGTTGCATGTTGTGTAAAGGCATGACCGCTAAACAGATGAGACCCTTACAAACTTCATGACACACGTAATTGATTAATAACATATCGCATGAGGGAAATACCCGTGGTATCATAGTGTACCGGATCAGATGGCTGGAGTCGTCCGGGCGGTGACCCCACGCGACCGGGCCGTGACCTCGCAATCGTCTGCCATATTGAGCTATGGTGTTGATATGCTCCCAGATTATTGCTATTTGAGTTATATATTTTCCGGATAAGTAACACAGCACGACTTTTGCACGACCTTGGCACGACCTCTGCACGACTTTTGCACTACCTATGACCTTTGCACCACCAGTATTTTGCTCTTTGAGCTATATTACTGCTGCTTTGCATAAATGGTGATCAGGGTGAGCAGCACATCAATACTTTCTTCTTTGAGCTATATAAATGCTGAGCCATGGTAAGCAAACACACATCAAGTCATACCTCTAATACTACTGATGCTCATCTCGCCGATCTATCAGGTGTGTGCGACGATTTAAGGGTGTGTTGATGGTTGTGCGTTATCTGCATCTTTCCAGAATTTGTGGCACTTTCTTTTAACACCTTTAGTCACCCCTCCCCCCACATGTGTACCATTCTATGAACATAAGAACATTGCAGCCAACCTTCGCTGCGGAATTAGCATGATATATGATCTGATCTATCCATAACGCATGTCCAACTAAGAATCACTCAATTCTAACATATTACTTACCACAACTGTCTTAATATAAATCACTAAAAACTAAAATATCACTTACAAAACCTGACACATTATAACTCACTGCATACTAACATATCACGTACAGCACCTGACACATTGTAACTCACTGAATACTAATATACCACATACAGCACCTGACACATTATAAATCACTGAATACTAACATATCACGTACAGCACCTGACACATTATAAATCACTGAATACTAACATATCACGTACAGCGCCTGACACATTATAAATCACTGAATACTAACATATCACGTACAGCACCTGACACATTATAACTCAATGAATACTAACATATCACGTACAAAACCTGACACATTATAAATCACTGAATACTAACATATCACGTACATCACCTGACACATTATAAATCACTAAAAACTAACATATCACTTTCAAAACCTGATACATAATTCACTAAAAACCATATCATTTACAACATTTGACAAATGATAAAGTATTAAAAACGAACATTCATTCATTTTCATTCATTTTCCTTTTGCGCTGAACTTAGCGCATAGGGCAGTGGTCAGATCTCTCCAATTCTGTCTGTTCAAAGCTATTCTGTGCAGTTCTTGAACAGTATGGATATTGATTGTTTTACTTTCTCTAAGTATTGTTCTTCTGAGTGTTTCTTCTGGTCTACCCCTGGCTCTTTTGCCTCTAGGTATCCATTCAAGAGATTGGTGGTATATTCTGTTGTTGTCTGCGCGTAGGACATGCCCGGTGTAGAACCAACGGCGCTTTCTGATAACATCTGTGATGAAGTTTTGATGTGTCTCTTCTCTGATTTTATCATTCGATTTGAATTCACTCCAATGGGGAAAAACGAACATACCACTTGGAAATAATATTAAAAGGTTCATAAAAGACATATAAGATTGACTTCATTGTACTTGAGTTTCCTAAAATGTTGTTCATTTCTTTCAACAGCATACAATGTCACTGTTAAGAGTACCAGTATTAACATAGCAGCTTCAAATAATAATACCAAGGGATCTCTGAAAACAAATGCGCTTGTAAACAAGAAGTTATTGCCCTGAATCGAACATTCGGTTCTAAAACACACGAAAAATGGTTTACTCACCACGCCCTCCCTTTTGGCAAAACCTGGACCTCTAGCACAGTCTGCAGAGAAAAGGGTTAGTCTTCTTTCCAGGTATCTGGCCATAGGGACTAAGGAACGATCGGGGATAGGCTGACAGCTTGTGAAAATGATATAGCCACTACATACCTTTCCACAATTTCTTACTTTTATCTTTTAGTAAATTATTCCTATAGGTGATGAAGAGATACTGGTCAGCGATTACTGCACCATAGTTATTTGTGGCAGATAAATATCGAGGAATGCTAGATGTGTCTTCACAGCAGAGGGTCAAAAGATGTGACAGAAAAGCCAGATAATTGGCCCAAAAGTGTGTGCTGCACTTCTGGCAGGACATTATGATCTGGGCTTTTTGCTGCGCTGGAATGAATCCTTTTAGGGGCCAAACATGCATTCATAAGCACAACCATGCATTTGAGACAATAAACAACATATGAGTTTGATGTCGCCTCGGTTACACAACAACTGATGTGGATCTGTGCTTTTGTCAGAAACGTAGTGAGCCGTCGAGAGTTATCTACTCAAAAGGATAGTTTCACAATCTTCACCAACATCATAAATATCACTAAAATCATTAACACTACTATAAAAAGTATTATTAACATTATCATCATAATCATCATTATCATAATAATCATCATTATCATCATAATCATCATTATCATAATAATCATCATTATCATCATAATCATCATTATCATAATAATCATCATCACCACCACCGTCACCATCATCAATATCATCGCCGACATTAGTAGCATCATCATTATCATCATTATAATAATCATCATAACCACCATCAATAACAATCTCACTGTGCCATAACTATACAATACAATTGTAAATACAAATGAAAGATGATATAAAGAAGAAGAAAGAAGATGACAGCAGGTAAATCGTACCTTTTTACACCTGTCTAAATACACAATGTAGTGACTTTCTGAGCAAGGGAAAGCACATCCAATGTAATAGAAAATTGGGGCATTATCATTCAGGTTTTGTATATATACACTGAACACTCCCGTGCCATTTAAGCCATTTGTTTGCTTAGGGAAAGTTTCCAAAACAACATGTAGCAATGTCAGCAAAATACTACAAAAAAAACCATCTAGGCTAAGAATATTAGCAAAATTTTATAGAAACATTATGCGATAATGTAAGCAAGGTTTAAGCACAATATCACAAAACAATGTATAAGATTGTAAGCGAAATATCACAAAACAATCCATGTAATAAACTTTTTAAAATATCACACAAAATCACGAAAAAATAAATATCACAAGACAACATGTAAGAATTTAAGCAAAATATCAGGAAACAATTTATAAGAATTTAAGCAAATTATCACGAAACAACATATACTAATTTACGCAAACCTGCACTCGAATTTGCGTATGTATGGATATTCTATCTATCTATCTATCTATACGATGTGTCCCTTGTTTGCCTTGCGGCGTCAGAGGTGGAAGAGTTCTCTGGAGATGGCCTTCTTGTGCGCTGTTTGTAAGGTTGTTCATGTGGCTTCTTTGATTTCTGTGATCCATCTTTTACATGGTCTGCCTCTGGCTTTATAACCGTTATGTCTATGTGTCATGGCCATTTGTGGCATTCTATATGTCGGTAGTCTGGAAGCGTGTGAAAACCACTTGATCTGTTGTCTTTTGATGTGTTCCAATACTGGTATTGTTTTGGTTATCTGTCTGATGTTATCGTTTCTAATTCTATCTCTTAATGACACTTCGAGTATGGATAGTGTTACTATCAATGATTCTTCCTAAACAAACCAATAAATAACCCCCTCTTCTTTTCATCAACCATATTATTACAATCTCTAACTAACAGTGTCAACCACTAACAGTTCCATCCAGTCTAATCCACTAACATTCCCATCAAGTCTCATCCACTACCGGTCCCATCCAGTCTCATCCACTAACAGTCTCATTAACTAAAAGTACCATCCACTAATAGTTTCCATCCACTAGTAAGAAATGAAGTCGTATAAATATCGAATCAACATTTCTAACCGACTACATACATTACCACTGCCTGATATAACCAACATAGACGTCTGTTGTAGAGTCGTGTCTCGGCTACAGGCTTTAATACCCCATTTAACAAACAACACAATCACCTACTTAGACTCACCTAGATATAGTCCTATCTACAAACAGTAATATCCACCAACAGTACTATCCACTAACAGCGCTATCTAATAAAAGTCTCATCGACTATCAGTGTCACTCGCTAACAGTTTCATCCACTAACAGTATCATCCACTAACAGTATCATCCACTAAATGTATCATCCACTAAATGTATCATACAATAACTGTCATCCACTAACAGTTTCATCCACTAACAGTATCATCCACTAAATGTATCATCCAATAACTGTCATCCACTAACAGTTTCATCCACTAACAGTATCATCCACTAAATGTATCATCCAATAACTGTCATCCACTAACAGTTTCATCCACTAACAGTATCATCCACTAAATGTATCATCCACTAAATGTATCATACAATAACTGTCATCCACTAACAGTATCATCCACTAACAGTATCATCCACTAAATGTATCATACAATAACTGTCATCCACTAACAGTATCATCCACTAACAGTATCATCCACTAACAGTATCATCCACTAACAGTATCATCCACTAACAGTATAATCCACTAAATGTATCATCCACTAAATGTATCATACAATAACTGTCATCCACTAACAGTTTCATCCACTAACAGTATCATCCACTAACAGTATCATCCACTAAATGTATCATCCAATAACTGTCATCCACTAACAGTTTCATCCACTAACAGTATCATCCACTAAATGTATCATCCAATAACTGTCATCCACTAACAGTTTCATCCACTAACAGTATCATCCACTAACAGTATCATCCACTAACAGTATCATCCACTAAATGTATCATCCACTAACAGTTTCATCCACTAACAGTATCATCCACTAACAGTATCATCCACTAACAGTATCATCCACTAACAGTATCATCCACTAACAGTATCATCCACTAAATGTATCATCCACTAAATGTATCATACAATAACTGTCATCCACTAACAGTTTCATCCACTAACAGTATCATCCACTAACAGTATCATCCACTAAATGTATCATCCAATAACTGTCATCCACTAACAGTTTCATCCACTAACAGTATCATCCACTAAATGTATCATCCAATAACTGTCATCCACTAACAGTTTCATCCACTAACAGTATCATCCACTAACAGTATCATCCACTAACAGTATCATCCACTAAATGTATCATCCAATAACTGTCATCCACTAACAGTTTCATCCACTAACAGTATCATCCACTAACATCATCCATTAACGGTGTCATCTACTAACAGTCACATTCTCTAACTCCCCATTCACTAACAGTCACAGCATCTAACTGCCCCATTAACTAATAGTCACATCCTCTAAATGCCCCATTCACTAACAGTCACATCCTCTAACTGCACCATTGACTAACTGTCACATCCTCTAACTGCCCCATTCACTAACAGTCACATCCTCTAACTGCCCCATTCACTAACAGTCACATCCTCTAACTGCACCATTCACTAACTGTCACATCCTCTAACTGCACCATTCACTAACAGTCACATCCTCTAACTGCCCCATTCACTAACAGTCACATCCTCTAACTGCCCCATCCACTAACAGTCACATCCTCTAACTGCACCATCCACTAACAGTCACATCCTCTAACTGCCCCATTCACTAACAGTAACATCCTCTAACTGCCCCATTCACTAAAAGTCACATCCTCTAACTGCCCCATTCACTAATAATCACATCCTCTAACTGCCCCATTCACTAACAGTCACATCCTCTAACTGCTCCATCCACTAACAGTCACAGCATCTAACTGCCCCATTCACTAATAGTTACATCCTCTAACTGCCCCATTCACTAACAGTCACATCTTCTAACTGCCCCATTCACTAACAGTCACATCCTCTAACTGCCCCATTCACTAACAGTCACATCCACTAACTGCCCCATTCACTAACTGTCACATCCTCTAACTGCCCCATTCACTAACAGTCACAGCATCTAACTGCCCCATTAACTAATAGTCACATCCTCTAAATGCCCCATTCACTAACAGTCACATCCTCTAACTGCACCATTGACTAACTGTCACATCCTCTAACTGCCCCATTCACTAACAGTCACATCCTCTAACTGCCCCATTCACTAACAGTCACATCCTCTAACTGCACCATTCACTAACTGTCACATCCTCTAACTGCACCATTCACTAACAGTCACATCCTCTAACTGCCCCATTCACTAACAGTCACATCCTCTAACTGCCCCATCCACTAACAGTCACATCCTCTAACTGCACCATCCACTAACAGTCACATCCTCTAACTGCCCCATTCACTAACAGTAACATCCTCTAACTGCCCCATTCACTAAAAGTCACATCCTCTAACTGCCCCATTCACTAATAATCACATCCTCTAACTGCCCCATTCACTAACAGTCACATCCTCTAACTGCTCCATCCACTAACAGTCACAGCATCTAACTGCCCCATTCACTAATAGTTACATCCTCTAACTGCCCCATTCACTAACAGTCACATCTTCTAACTGCCCCATTCACTAACAGTCACATCCTCTAACTGCCCCATTCACTAACAGTCACATCCACTAACTGCCCCATTCACTAACAGTCACATCCTCTAACTGCCATATCCACTAACAGTCACTTCCTCTAACAGCCCCATCCACTGACTACCCCATCCACTAACAATCACTTACACTAAAAGTTCAATCAACTAGCTGCCCCATCCACTAATTTCCATATCCACTAGCATCCCCATTCACTAACAGTTCCATCTAATAACGGTCCAATTCACTGATAGTTCCATCAACTAACGGCCGCATTCACTAATTGGCATAAACTAATTTCCACATCCACTCACATTAATATCCTCTAACATCCCCATCCACTAACAGTCCAATCCACTAACTGCCCCATGCACTAACCATCCCAGCCACTAACAGTTCCATCAGCTAACTACCCCATGCACTAACAATCCCATTCACTAACAGTTCCATCAGCTAACTGCCCCATGCACTAACAATCCCATTCACTAACAGTCACATCCTCTAATTGCCACATTCACCCACAGGCATATCCTCTAACAGCCCCATCCACTGACAGTCCAATCCACTAACTTCCCCATCCACTAATAGTCCAATTCACTAACTACCCCATCCAGTAACAATTCCATCCACTAACAGTCCAATCCACTAACTGCCCCATCCACTAACAATCCCATCCACTAACAGTCCAATCCACTAACTGCCCCATCCACTAACAGTTCCATCAACTAACAGTTTCATCAACTAACAGTCCCATCCACTAAATGCCACAATCACTAACCATCACATCCCCTAACTGCCCCATCCACTAAATGCCATATTCACTAACTACCCCATATACTAACAGTTAGATTCACTAACAGTCTCATCTACTAATGGTCCCATCTACTAATGGTCCTATCTACTAATGGTCCCATCTACTAATGGTCCCATTCACTAACAGTCCCATCTACTAATGGTCCCATCTACTAATGGTCCCATCTACTAATGGTCCCATCTACTAACGGTCCCATTCACTAACAGTCTTATCTACTAATGGTCCCATTCACTAACAGTCCCATCTACTAATGGTCCCATCTACTAATGGTCCCATCTACTAACAATTGTATGCACTAATAGTACAATTCACTAACAATACCATCCACTAACAGTCACATCCACCAACAGTCCCATCCACTAACAGTTTTATCCACTAACAGCCCCATCCACTAACTGCCCCATCCACTAACAATCACATCCACTAACAATCTCATCCACTAACAGTTCCATCCACTAACAGCGCCATCCACTAACTGCCCCATCCACTAACAGCGCCATCTACTAACTGCCCCATCCACTAACAGTGTCCCATCCACGAACAGTTCTATCCTCTATCAATCCCATATACTTAGAGTCCCATACACTAACAGTGTAATCCACTAACAGTCCCATCTACTAACAGTCCCATCTACTAACAGTCCCATCTACTAACAGTCCCATCTACTAACAGTCCCATCTACTAACAGTGTCCCATCTACTAACAGTCCCATCTACTAACAGTCCCATCTACTAACAGTCACATCTACTAATAGTCCCATCTACTAACAGTGTCCCATCTACTAACAGTCCCATCTACTAACAGTGTCCCATCTACTAATAGTCCCATCTACTATCAGTCCCATCTACTAACAGTCCCATCTACTAACAGTGTCCCATCTACTAACAGTTCCATCTACTAATGGTCCCATTCACTAACAGTCCCATCTACTAATGGTCCCATCTACTAATGGTCCCATCTACTAATGGTCCCATCTACTAACGGTCCCATTCACTAACAGTCTTATCTACTAATGATCCCATTCACTAACAGTCCCATCTACTAATGGTCCCATCTACTAATGGTCCCATCTACTAACAATTGAATGCACTAATAGTACAATTCACTAACAATACCATCCACTAACAGTCACATCCACCAACAGTCCCATCCACTAACAGTTTTATCCACTAACAGCCCCATCCACTAACTGCCCCATCCACTAACAATCACATCCACTAACAATCTCATCCACTAACAGTTCCATCCACTAACAGCGCCATCCACTAACTGCCCCATCCACTAACAGCGCCATCTACTAACTGCCCCATCCACTAACAGTGTCCCATCCACGAACAGTTCTATCCTCTATCAATCCCATATACTTAGAGTCCCATACACTAACAGTGTAATCCACTAACATTCCCATCTACTAACAGTCCCATCTACTAACAGTCCCATCTACTAACAGTCCCATCTACTAACAGTCCCATCTACTAACAGTGTCCCATCTACTAACAATCCCATCTACTAACAGTCCCATCTACTAACAGTCCCATCTACTAATAGTCCCATCTACTAACAGTGTCCCATCTACTAACAGTCCCATCTACTAACAGTGTCCCATCTACTAATAGTCCCATCTACTATCAGTCCCATCTACTAACAGTCCCATCTACTAACAGTCCCATCTACTAACAGTGCCCCATCTACTAACAGTCCCATCTACTAACAGTCCCATCTAATAACAGTCCCATCTACTAACAGTGTCCCATCCACGAACATGTAGTTGAGAATATATATATATATAGACAATGAACATTCAGAGACTGAATGTGTGTGGCTCTACAAGGAAGAAACTCTTCAAATTGAGTTCACAAAAATGACCAAGATATATTAGTCCAATAGCGTTGTTTAAAATATTACACTCTGTAATATTGCAGAGCGAAAACACGATGTACTGACTATATTAAAAATGACATGAATACGTCGTTGAAAAATGAAAGCCCCATAGCCCAAGACAGAGAAGTGCTATGAGAGTTCATTGGGAAGACAACGTTCTGGAGAGAATACGTCACATGACATGACACACTCTGTAATAAGTAGGGATATTGGTGCTGTCTTGTAGACATGATTAGATTGTCACACAAAGTGAATATATCACAACCATAATTAAAATCTCATATGCTAGACGGAAAGGTGAAGATATTACATGTTTATTATAAACCACACAACGTCTGCATTGCTGTTGCCCACATTTGCTAATGATAACCATAGTTTTATTGCTTTGTTGTCACATTTCTGCATGATATTAATTAGGTGTTAGGTATTAGATATGCTTATTATCCTCTTCTCATATCGGACATGTCCATATGTGCTCAGATATCATTTCACTAAATCTCTCAGGATATAACTGCAGATGATTCCGGTTCTATGTTGGTTTACTTCTCTTTTTGAAATCTTTGATAAGTATTCTCTACGGACCACGTCTATCCTCACTTTAAAATCGCGCATTTTTGATATTGACTCACGCTCACTTATCTCAAAATCACCTGATCAACTCACGAAGAGCAATGAGTATGTCTGCTCGGTTCATAGGCTGCACATCTGTTATGGTGGTGAGGTTAGCTAATTGGTCGGCCTTTTCGTTTCCCTCTACACCCGCGTGTCCGGGGAAAAAGATAAGCGTGAGTTTTTGCAGTGGGACACGCATTTTAGCTCTCTCTAATGCCTCCACCAATCCCCATCGTATTGATATGAATTGTTAAAATTAAAGCATTCTGATGCAACTACAAAAAAATTATTTTCTATATCGCAATATCAAAATGTTGCGGCTTTCATTCACACTACTATAGCAACGAACGTTGCTCAAGTTTCTAGTATAGCAAAGACACACATTATCATCTCCAGTTGTTGTTAGTCCATCACAAGTGATGATGAACATTTGTTACATCCACTTTTGAAAATTCAATTAGAGTTATGTCCTTGATTATTAGTTCGTAGATGGCTAATGAGTCAGATTCGAGCTGTAAATGTCCTTGAATAGTTCAGGCATGGAACTACTGTACCACTGTAGACGGATCTTGGTCTATCCGTGACTTTCTAGCTACCCTCCACTGTTGAGCTGCTGCATTTCTCATTTTTTCACAAGTTGATGCGCTCTTTTTTATTGTAGAACGCCATGTAGATCTATTTTGTGCAAGTTCTTCCCATGTATCATTATCTATTTCACAGGCTTTCAGTGAGGTCTTTAACGAGTCCTTGTATCGCTTCATTTGGCCACCATGAGATCGTGTACCCTTCTCCAGTATACCATAGAGAAGTATCTTTGGCAGACGATGGTCTGGCGTACGCACCAAATGACCTGCCTAATGAATCTGTGTCTGCATCAAGAAAGTTTCAAAGCTGGGGATACCAGCTCTATCAAGGACAGTGGTGTCTGGAATCCTGTCTTGCCATCTCATGTTCATAACTTTTCTGAGACAAGTTGTGTGAAAGTGATTTAGTTTTTTCACATGACGTCTATACACAGTCCATGTTTCACTAGCATATAACAGCACTGGAAGTACCACTGTTCTGTAAACATTCAGCTTAGTCTGTAGGTTAATGTCATTTCTAAGCCAAACATTTACGTACAATCTGCCGAAAGTGCTGCTTGCCTTGGCGAACCTTGTATACACCTCATCATCAACGTTGGCATTTTGTGATAACGTACTAGCTAGATATGTGAATCTATTCACAACTTTCAGCGCTATGCCATTTACCTTTATGCAGGGCTCGAGAAAGCTTTTGCCAGGAGCTGATTGTAGCATGACTTCTGTTTTCTCTGTGTTAATAGTAAGCCCAAAGTTGGTACAGGCTTTGGAGAATCTGTCTATAATACATTGTAGATCAGCCTCAGCGTTGGCATTTAGGGCACAGTCATCAGAAAATATGAGATCCTTGATAGTGTGTGATTTAACTTTGGTTTGTGCTCGGAACCGCCGAAGGTTGAACAATTTTCCATCTATGCGATATGTGATGTTTACTCCCAAGTCTAGATCTCTGAAAGCATCAACCAACATAGCATAGAACATGATGCTAAATATGGTAGGCTCTAATGCACATCCTTTTTTTTACTCCATTTGAGACAGGAAATGTTTCAGATAATTCTCCATCACTCTTAACTCTAGCTTGCATTCCATCATGCAATTGCTGCACCATTAAGATAGATTTCTGTGGACATCCATATTTTGCCAGAATCTTCCACAGCCCAGCTCTACTTACTATTGTCAAGTCTATGAATTCTGTGTACAGGTGTACATCTGTTTATCTGTTCTTTTGTTCCAAAACGTTTTCTCTATGTCTCTGCAATCTGGTGCTTCTCAGAGACTAGAGTACCGCTCCTGGTATTGCAACGTCATAACCAATGATTCTTAGGGATGGATTTACTGGACATGATGTCGATAGTCAAATTATTTAGAGAGAATTTGAAGTAGTCTTTTAAAGATTTCATCTTACCAGCGGCCAATCATATTCCCTTATGTAGCGCAACATACATCAGCTGTTTTCGGGTGCGTTTGTCAGATATGATCACACTATGTTTTGTACATCTCAGTTTGAAATCGTTAGAATGTAGAAATGCTTGGAATATTGACTCTAGTAAGGACTTCAGTATCTGTACACACAAATAACGCAGGTGAAAGATGGATCAAGTTACTGAACATCTTGGGTGCTCAAAGTATTACATGGATATACTGCCCTGGTTATGCAGAGGTCAGATACAATGAAACATCAGACACATAGACAGACAATGCTGCGTATAAGGAGACAGTGCTGTGAAGAGATAAGGGCATTCATTGATTTACTAAAGTGTGAAGAAGGAAATCATGAAATTGATAACGTGAACATATAAAGAATGACTGAGAAGATGTCCAGGGGCCATGGGAGAAAGTGTATACCTCTGGAAATATCCGAAGATCACATAGTCAACGTATTACTGGGACTTTGATTCTGCATACACTTGAATGGCTGCTGGAATGGAGAGCAGAACACCTATGGAAATTTCCCATTTATCGTGATGCTGGTGTCTAATAAGTCACAGTTGACTTCAAATTACACGATGATAACATTAAAATCTCACCTCAAAAACACATTAGTAATTTTAATTCAGACAACATTTAAAAACAAAAATTATTACCTTGACAACCACGCTGAATGCAAAGTGTTTTTGATTCTGTTCATAATCTATTGACTTGAGGACAAACAGTTGTCCAGACGGTCTCAATCGGTAGTAAACTTCAAATGTTTTCTGAAATGTTAGCATTATTTTCAATATCAGATGACAACACTGAAAACAATAGTAAATTCGAAACGTTAATACAGGGAATACGATTAACCACCAACACTAGCTTCGTAGAGAGATCAGAGATACATAGGTTTTAGATATCAGGTAGCCAGTGCCGAATTTACTTATAAGCTATACACGCTATAGCTTAAGGCCCCCACTTTCTTGAGCCCCCCCCCCCCCCCCAATTTTCTTTTTTAAATTTCACTATCTATATATTCTTAGTCGTTAAAGGGCCCCATATCTCAAATAGCTTAGGACCAAATATCTCAAATAGCTTAGGGCTCTATCAAGTCTAAATCCGGTCCTGCAGTTAACATTGAAAAATGTACCAGCTAGATCAGGATAAGAGAGATATTAGCTCAGATTTTTAAAATGGTACGTCCCAGGAAAAACAGCATTTCGTCGTGGATGAAGATAACCCTTCATGTACTAAGCCACATCAAATCCCATGTGGGGTTTCCAGTTCCCGTCCTTGCTGTCTTTACCTCACCTAACTCATACGCCAGATACTGCTGAGTCGACTGGAGGAGTGGTCGTGTCAAGCGAGAGATCACAACTCGGATTTTTGTTTCTGGAATTGGTTTCGAACCTGCACGTTGGAACCCGGTGATAGCAAGCGAACTAACTATCAACTAGGCTACCTCGCTCCTCGGGTAAGACAGATCCGGGTAAAAGATAACAAAAAAGATAGATCAGGGTAAGATATACCAGGTACGATAGATCTAGGTAATATAGATCTAGCTAAAAGATCTCGGGTTAGATAGATCAGGGTAAGAAATGTCAGGCAAGATACATCTGAGTAAGAGCTATCGGGTAAGATAGATCAGGATAAGAGATAGCAGTAGATCATTCCTGGTAAGAGATACTAGTAAATATATCTATATAAGAGATAATAGTAGATAGTTCATGGTAAGATGCCAGTAGGTAGATCTGGGTAAGAGATAATAGTAGATAGTTCATGGTAAGATGCCAGTAGGTAGATCTGGGTAAGAGATAATAGTAGATAGTTCATGGTAAGATGCCAGTAGGTAGATCTGGGTAAGAGATAATAGTAGATAGTTCATGGTAAGATGCCAGTAGGTAGATCTGGGTAAGAGATAATAGTAGATAGTTCATGGTAAGATGCCAGTAGGTAGATCTGGGTAAGAGATAATAGTAGATAGTTCATGGTAAGATGCCAGTAGATGTCTAAAATATAAGACAGGGCAGGTATTGATGGGAAAAGATCATATAGAACAGAGATGGTCAGAATATATCAAAGAACTTTATTATGACAATAGACCCAAGATAAACATACATGATAACGGCTAGTGTTCATCAATACTCGCAGCAGAAGTAAGGGAGACCCTAATTCACTTGAACCATGGCACAGCCTCAGAGCCAAACAATATCACATTAGATGAATTAGTCCCCATCGAGGCCAGCACCGTGCAGTGGTGATGGGGCTTAGTTCAGCAATCAGGGGCTGGAAACTAAGACTGGTCGGGCAGTCCCACTAGAGCAGGACCATAGTCCTGCCCAAGTAAGCAGAGTGCTGAAGACGGAGGTATCCAGGCAAAAGGCGCACAGATAATCAGGATGCCACGCACAAAACACAATGGAAACATGTCTGTATTTATAAATAGTTATGGTGTCTGCCGTGTGGCGGACTTTCAGGCAGGGACGGTGCCGGGCCCTATACCTCGAAAGGGCCCAACCTCAGTTACTGGAAGTCCTTCTCAATTGCCCCGAGGAGCCAGGAGACAAGGGAATATAGCTACTGGCCAAACAAACAAACGACCAATAAAAATAATGCACTGGAATGCTGAGGGTGTCAACAGTAAAAGAGATGGATATAGCAAAAAATTGGAACTTGAAAATGTCCTCAGTGAAGAACAAGTTAATATATGCTGTATCCAAGAAACACACCTCAGCAGCGACATAGCCTTCAAAATCAGAGGCTGCCAGTGCTACTCGTCTGATAGAAAGAACAGGCAAAAGGGTGGAATTCTGACACTTGTTAAAAACAATATCAGCGCATGTCAGTAGGAAGTATATATGGAAGGGGCAGAATACCAGATACTCCACCTAAAAACAGACAGTGCAGAATTACATCTCCTGAACTACTACTGCCCAAATGATAAAGCATTGGCACTAGACATAATTCCAAACAAAGAGAGACTTATGGTGTGTGGTGACTTCAACAGCCACTCTCAGAGCTGGGGCTACGATCATATCGACAAGAGAGGTGAGGAACTTGATAGCTGGCAGGATGAAAATAATCTCATCCTTATTAACCAGCCAGCAGACTCACCAACCTTCTACTCGAGAGCATGGCACACCACCTCTACACCAGACCTGGCATTCCACTCACCAGGCTTGGGATGGAACATCACACGTGTCGTTGGAAAGCAGCCTGGGGGAAGTGACCACAGACCAGTATTTCTGGAAATCCACAATGAATTTACCAAGGACAGCAGCAAGCTCACTAGGTAGAACTATAAAAGGGCAGACTGGAAAATGTACCAGCATTTAACCAGTGTTCTAGCTAAGGACATGAACTTGGACAAAGACATCAATAGAGCAGTGAGTGAGTTTAATATATGTATACTACATGCTGCTAGTAAAACCATACCCAGGGGGGCACGCAAAAACTACAAACCCTACTGGAATGATGAACTGGAGAATCTGCAAAATGAGATGGAAACATCTAGACAGCAGGCTGAGAACAGACCTAGCCAAGAACATCACAACAAATATCAGCAAACAAAGGCTAAATTTCAAAGAGCCAAGTTACAAGCCAGACGGAGCAGCTGGAAAGAAAAAACAGAGTCGCTGAACCTAGAAAGAGATACTAGGAAATTATGGAAACTTGTAAAACAACTAAATGATGAAGGTACAGGGAGAAATATCAGGAACACACTTTATAAAGATAGAAACATTTTAACAGGTAAACATTCAGCTGATTACTTTGCAGATTCCTTTGCAGAAGACAATAACGTCAAAGTCAGCCCAGACAAACAACAGGAGGTTCGAGAGAACCAGCAAAACATTGGACAAGGCGAACGTATACCTGAAGTCATGGAGGCACCAATCACAATGAGAGAACTGGAGCATGCAATATCCAAATTGAAAATGAAAAAGTCCCCTGGAGCTGATGGAGTGTCCAATGAAATGATTAGAAACCTGGGAATTACAGCAAGAGCAAAGCTACTGCAGATCTTTAACACAAACTGGTCCACAGGTAATGTACCACAGGCGTGGAGAGAAGCAATAATGATACCACTCTTCAAATCAGGAAAAAATTGCAACACAGTCTCCAACTACAGGCCAATCAGCCTCACAAGCTGTCTATGCAAAACAATGGAACGCATTATCAATCTCAGGATGCAGTGGTACCTTGAAAGTGAAAACCTTCTGGTATCACAGCAAGCAGGTTTCAGACAGTGCTACTCTACTGAAGATCAGGCAACCTACCTCTCCCAAGAGACTGATGATGCCTTCCAAGATAAGAATCTGGTAATAGCAGCATGGATAGACCTCAGGAAAGCATTTGATAAGGTCTGGAAATAAGGGCTCCTAAAGAAATTGCGAAATTGCAGCGTTAGCTCAAGAATGTACAAATGGGTAAAAGCATACCTGCATAATAGAAGAGCAAGGGTACAATTAGATTGTGGCAAGAGCAAGAACGTTCTACTGCGTCATGGAGTCCCTCAGAAAGGAGACCTGTCACCCACACTTTTCTTGATTTACATCAATGACCTAGTTGCTGAACTACCACAAGGGATCAAAGTGGCAATGTATGCTGACGACCTGGTTATCTGGTGCACGGAAGAACATGCAACAGTGGCCATTAAATAAATACAAAGATCTATCGATGCCCTAAACTTATGGGCACATAGATGGTGCGTCAGCATTAACACAGATAAGTGCAGCACTACACTCTTTACCCTCTCACCAAAACAAAAAGCTGGTCA
This sequence comes from Meghimatium bilineatum, assembly GCA_034231615.1. Classification (NCBI taxonomy): domain Eukaryota; kingdom Metazoa; phylum Mollusca; class Gastropoda; order Stylommatophora; family Philomycidae; genus Meghimatium; species Meghimatium bilineatum. The sequence goes on from CM067304.1 coordinate 40,951,674, forward strand.
TATCAAGATAGATGGAGAGCTCTTGAAAGAAGACAAACAACCCACAAACCTCGGAATTACTTTTGATGATAAGCTGACATGGAAGCAGCACATAAATAAAGCAACAACACAAGGCAGGAGGAAGTTAGCTATCCTGAGAAAACTAAGTGGAACCACATGGGGAACCAGTGGAATTATATTCAGTAAAGTTTACCAGCAAGGCATAAGACCACACCTGGAATATGGAGGTGCAGGTGTATATATAGAACATCCACACAAGTCTAGAGATACAATCAGAACACCGACAGGAAAATTCTGCAATAATTATGATGCAGAAATCCAGCAATTAGTGTGGCAGCTAAAAAACTGCTGAACTTCAACTCTGGCCTACAGCCTGTGGTATTCCTGACAGATGCAAGGTCAGTGCTTCAAGCTCTCCAGTCTGGAAAACTAACAGACTTGAAAAAACTACTTAGCGAATTGTTGTACCAGTATAGGGTAACCATGCAGTGGATACTCTCTCACTGTGGAATACCAGGAAATGAAAAAGCAGACCAACTGGCTAAGGAAGGTGCTGCCGAAGACCAACCAGATATACCAATCACCTACCATCAGAAAAAACAGATGATCAAGTCAATAAGAAAGCCACGAACACCAACACAAGATGACTATCACATTATGAACAGATCAGAACAAGTTATAATTCTACGTCTCAGAACAGGACACAACCGACTCCGCAGTCACATGTATACAAAGTTCAAGATTGGCAACACGGCCATGTGTACATGTGGACAGGCAGCACAGAGTGCCAAACATATACTTCAAGAGTGTTCTGAGCATGAAACGCTGAGGCAGACATATTGGCCAGAGGAAACAACACTGGAATCAAAGCTCTATGGGGCACTGTATAAACTACAAAAGACAGTGAGTTTTATTCAGGAGGCATAATTAGATATAGACATGTTTCAAGTGAACGAAAGAAGAAGAAGAAGATGAATTAGTAGCTTTATGTAACTTTTGAGTTGAAATAATCACAAATTTGCTGGATGACTTATATAATAACAGACATACCCGATAACTTAATAATAAGAATTATTATTAAACAAGAATATGTACTAGCAACAAATAGAAGCAATAAGAGTAGGGAATCCATTTGGCCCATTTGAACACATAAAACAGAGTTAGACAGGGATGTTTACTTTCACCAGACTGCTCTCTTTATACATTGAAAACACAATGAGTGCAATAGTTGATATCCCGAGAATATCAGTGGGAGGACACAACATAGATAATCTGAGATATGCGGATGACACTGTTCTGATTGCTAAACATGAAGAAGACTTTCAAGATTTAATTAGTTAATGTAGTAGTCACAGAAAGTAAAGAGAAGAGCATCTTCCTAAATATAAAGAAAACAGAAGTAATGGTTATTTCAAAGAAACCAAGCGAATGCTATAGTATTAAAACAGATTCACCAATTCAAATATCTAGGTACAATGATTACAGCAGATGAAAGAAGTTCAACAGAAATAAGAAGCAGAAAGGGCAGGCAAAAACTACATTCAGAAAAATGAAAAATATATTGTATAATATGACCTTGTCATAAGAGCTGAGAAAGAGAGTTATGCAGTGCTATATAACTCGTATACTAACATATGGATGTGAGACTTGGACAATAAACAAACTAGAAAATGGGAAATTAGGGGCAACAGAGATGTGGTTCTACAGAAGAATGCTGAGAATACCATGGTCTGCCAGAAAAACTAATGTAGAAGTGTTGAAAGAGTCAAATGCGAGATGGAGCTTAGTCCATAATATAAGAAAAAGACAATCTTCATTGTGTGGCCACATTATGAGACAAGGGGGTTTGGAGAACATAGTCACAACAGGCAAGATTGAGGGAAACAGAGACAGAGGGCGTCAACGTGAGAAAATATTAGATAGTTTGACAACATGCACGTCAGGGAATCAACAACGATCTTGATACATATTGCTATAGATAGAGAGCATTGGAGAGACATGATCGCCTACACCACGGGCATGGCACCTGATGATGATAATGGTGAGTGTAAAAATGCAAGAAGAAAAAAAAATATCAGGGTAAGAAAGTTCCCTGTTACAAATAGAGCAATGTTGGAAATTCCACTGTAAAATGAAAATGGGATAGAAAACCCAGTGTAGAATATATTACAGTAAGACATCCTAAAGTAATATATACAGGGTAAATACATTTTAAAAAATCGACCATTGTAATAAAATGCAGTGTAAAATAGACCAGGTAAATAAATTCAATGTAAAACAGACTTGAGTAAACAAATCCACTGTAATATATAGCAAGATATAAAAAAAACACTGTATCAAATTGTCCTGGATAAAGAAAAAACAGTTTATAATAAACCAAGATACGAAAATACATGATATTATGTTTCATAAGCAAAGACACACACAAAATAACACAAACTCACATATTGATCCACAAAAGGCAATAGTGTAAAGAATCTGGTGTCATAGATTAATGGATCATCCACATCTTTGTCCACGACATACTTGTTTAGATCAGCAACTATTGAATCAACAGGTTTCTCCTTTATAGATAATAAATAATTGAATAAACCTGCACGTTTCTCATTTTTAGATAATAAATGATTGAATAAACTAACTCGCTTCTCATTTTTAGATAAATAATCATTGAATAAACAAACTCACTTCCCATTTCTTTATAATAAATCATTAAGTAAACCAACTCGTTTCTCATTTCTAGATAATAAATAATTGAACAAACAACAACTCGCTTCTCATTTCTAGATAATTAATCATTGAATAAACCAAATCGCTTCTAATTTATAGAAAATAGATCATCGAATAAACCAACCTACGTCTCATTTATAGATCATAAATTATTGAGTAGATTAATTCATTTCACTTTTATAGGCCACATATTATTGAATAAACCTGTTCGACCAAATTTACGAATCTGGTGTGAAGTGATCAACAAGCTACATTTCTTAACATCTTTGTAGTTTCAAGTACTATTTTCTAACCAGAATGGCAGAGTATGTATTAGATGTAAATCAGACTGGAGGATCGCCCTTAGGTTGAAGGGGCCCGAAAGGGGAGCAAAGAATAGCAACACTGTTTAAAATCCACGCATGTCTTAAAATGCGACTAAGGAGGTTATGGGATGGAGTTGGCTGTCCCATCATATATAGAGTCAGTGACCCAAATCGAAAAAAAATTGCCCGTACAAGCATATAACCAAATGGGATCAGGGTACAAAGCCAGAGGAAGACCACGGAAAAGATGGATAGAAAACGTCAGGGACATCCTGTACAGACACGGTCATAGCACAGCCGAGGCCACACATCTGGCGATAGAACGCAAGCTCGAGCTCCAATCACCCCTACGCTTAACGGCAAGAGTGGATCACAACCCACCTAGGGATAGACAATAGACAATAGACCCAAAGACATGCTGAAGTCGGATATATCAGGCCGAAAGGCGCAGATATCGCAGCAATGCTGTAAACCATGCCACAACGCATTCCGTTCTCCGGACTACATCCTGTTAATCTGCTTAAGAAGAAGAAGACTGGAGGACAAGGAAACCTCTTTTTTCATGGACCGGACTTTACTCACTTACTATAACCCCTGTTCTGTTTCTAACTTGATCCATGTCATGACGTTCTGTTCAAATGTGCATTTTTTTCGAAATCCTAGGGAATTACTGCTCGAAGCAATGGAATTGTGTGTTATGAAAGACATGCAGCTTCATGGACACGGGCTAAAGAAACATGGAGAAATCCAAGATTGAATGACATATATTGGATTATAACGTTAGAAAATATTAAATAGCTTAATTGTGTCATGGCAGACAGTTAACAATGAATTTGTTTCAATATACTGTAGTTGGAGAGTGGCAGCGATGCATGGTCATCTACACGGTTGTATTTGTACGTGATGATGTTGATTGTAAAAGGAAATCACTGAGACACACGGCGTTGTTGCTGTCATTTATTGTCCTGATTCACTTCCATACTGTCCATGGACATAAAATTGAGCTCAACGCATATGTACAGCTAAAAAAAAATTATGTCATCCACAGGATTGAAAGAAAAGAGCAAACAATCATTTTTAGATTGAGCACAGGTCGCAACAGACTCAAACAGCACATGAAGATGTGATGTAGAGTTGGCAACACCGATATGTGCTTCTGTAGAAAACACAGAACACATTTCACAGAACAGCACACGGTATCATACATGTAGAAAACTATAGTCATCTGAATAATGTCTGACTGAAAAATTCGACAGCCCTGTCAAGGGACTAGTAACCACTTAGACATCTCATTTCACTCGTACTAAGCTCATACTTTAAATATGAAGTCTTAAATTCACAATTGAAACAATTTAATTATATGAACGAAAAACAAGAAAAGAATAGGACAGTAGTTGTAACATTAGTCTCTATTATAACGACATCATATGTGTTACTGCACTACCATTGTTGTATATAAATGTTCGATACGTGGATGGTGTAAATGTTTGACAAGTGGAAGTTCTGAATGCTCGACAAGTAGAAGGTCTGAATGTTCGACGAGTAGGTGATCTGAATCTTCGATACGTGGAAGGTCTAAATGTTCGACAAATGGGAGGTCCTAATGCGGGGCAAGTGGAAGGTCTGAATGTTCCACAAATAGGATGCATGAATTTTCGACCAGTGGAAGAACTGAATATCGATAAGTAGAAGATCTGAATGTTCGACATTTAGGAGGTCTGAATGTTCGACATTTGAGAGGTCTGAATGTACGACTCGTGGAGTATATGAATGTTCGACAACTTAGAGGTCTAAGTGTCTCATCAATGGCCCACTAAATAACCATTCAACAGAAAACTAATTGTTGATGACTAGTCTATTCTTCTTTTTCTTTCGTACACTTACTAGTCTATACAATGTGGCTTTAATCTTTTGGAAGCCTCATCAGTATTTTACATCAGCTTCTGCGCTTGTTCGAAACTCTAGATTAGAAGAAATTAGTCCGGAGAGCAGACTTCTGCTGCTTCAGCAATTTGTTTATATATATATATATATATATATATATATATATATATATATATATATATATATATATATATATATATAATTGTATTTTCTTTTAACCACCAACTGAGTAAATAGTTAAGCAACTGTTTGGTTCAGATTTGAAGTAGTCAGACAAGGATGTCTCCTATAGCTATATCTCTTTAATATTTATGCAGAGAACATAATGACGAATGTAAGAAATGAGCAACAGAGAAATAACGTCGATCCACTCAACATTGGCGGTCACGAGATACCAGAACTAAGATATGCCGATGATACAACATTATTGGCACACAGTCAAGCAGGTCTCCAACTCCTCATAGACTCCATAAAAGAACATAGTGAAAAAATAAAACATATTTTTGAATGGAAACAAGATCAAAATTATGACAAGCGACAAAATCACTAGCAAGTTCTCAATCAGTTTATAAAAACAGCGAATTAGAAAGATTCACCAGTTGTGAATACCTTGGTTCTCTTATCAGCAGTAACGGTGATTGAAAAACAACAAAACTGGCATCACTAAGAGCTTGCATATTCCCAGTAGCAATATATGTATGTGAATCCTGGACAATCACAAACAATGTGAAAAATAAAATAGCAGTATTTGAAACAAAATGTTACAGAGAAATCCTCAAAATTACATGAACCAAAATCGATCACTAATATAGCTAAACTGAGAGAAATGAATGTAAAAGGAACTGACTAAACGGCACGGTTGTTTCTAGAAAACTACAATATTTTGACCAGATCAAGCCTTATTTGACCATACTATGACAGCCTAGAGAAGACTATAATGGAGGGGATGATGCAAGGGAGACGAACAAAAGGCAGACCAGAAAGGAGATGGAGGCAAGACATCAAAGAGCATCTGAACATGACAATAACAGAAGCAGGAAGACTGATTCAAGATCGACAGACGTTTCAAAAGGCTGTGATGACTGCTACACCCTTTTCATGAAATGCTACCTGATGACTCACCGAATAAGCGTATACTGTAACTCAAGTCCAATTCCATTCTTGTTCACACTACAAGAATGTTCTGCGAACAGGAACTGGACTCCTCGACGATCTGTGAACATTCACCACCATATGCTGGCATGCAGCTATTAATAGGAGTTCTCTGCTGTTGTGGTTAAACCTTTTGTTTTCAGGAGGTCCTGGGTTCGATTCCCGCTCAAGACGTTTTGTTTATAAAGTGAAATTAATTTTTGACTAAAACATATGGCATTAATGCTTTTAAGTTAGAGCTGCGTGTGGTACTCTCACTAGGTGGCGCGCCCTCTCGTTGAAGAGACGAGGAGTAGGTACACATGAGGTGACTCGATTTCATTGAAATCAATCACTTACACCTTTTGAGCCTATTTTGAACGAGAGTTATAAATTTTATGGTAGAATGCACACTCCGAAAACAACAACTGATGTGCAGTTATCAGCGAGAGTTATACATGTCATGGTAGAATACACATAAAGAAAACAACTACTTGTGTGCAGTTATCAGCGGGAGTAATACAGATAATTGGGAGTATAAAGTAAACAGAAGACAGATATGCCTTGAAGTTATCATCTGGAGTTGTAAAATCTATTTGAGAAAAATCAGACTTAAATCTCTTCGACAAGGATTAGCTTAATCTCCACTCGTGGAGACTTCAAGTTGGCCATGCTGTGCCAGGAGGTGCATCAACCACACAAAACGCAAAAATATGTAGACATACACCCACCAGATTAATAACCATTCAATAGCAAACCAATTATAGAAGAAATGTCTATATAATCTGGGTTTATTCTTGTCGAAGCCCTCTTCTATATAAGTATATGCATAATATACCCACCTCCCCTCATCTCCGAAAAAAATGTAAGTAGGTTTAGAAAGTGTCTTCTTAAAGTACTGTTCACCAACAATTTTGAGGGAAAGAAACATAATTCTGAAGATACGATTTCCCTCAGAGCCGTAGAAACACCATTAGTAACGGGAACGTCGTTCGTCAAAGTTCATTACAATTTCTTATTTTTTTCCATTGGATGTTTGATGATTTTGTAGCAGAAAATCGGTAAAAGAGGAGGATTGGGAAAGTGGTTGCTGGGGAGGGAGAAGTCATGTTCTAATTTTCGAAGGGGGGGGGGGTTATGTGCGGTCTTCTATCCCCTTCAAATAGCACAGAATAGTCTTCTTCTTATGGTCTATAACACGTTGGTTATCATATCTTTCCGCAGCCTTTTTATTTCGTGCGCTGTAGTTTCCGATACGAATGTTCTCCCATGCCACAATGTTAAGTTGCCAAGTATCTTCTCTTTTCGTCTTCCCCTACCCCTCTTACTCTTCAACTTGTCTGCTGTTACAATGTGTTCCATCTTTCCTCCTGTCATGATGTGTGCATGTGCACAAAATAATAAACAAATATATATTACTCGTATTTTCGGGGGGGGGCAAATTATGGCAGATTATGCGACAGAACTGTTTCATGTCCAACAGAACAGAACAAAAAACTTACAGTACACAACAACGATGGACCACAATACTGAAAGCAGAAGTAGACAACGCAATAAAATCACAGAAGTTTGCAATGACATATATGAAACAGACGACACAGCTAAAGACCTGAAATCAGCAATATGCATACCACTACCTAAGAATCCCATGGTTGTGAACTGTATAGAATATAGCAATATGTTTCATGAGTCATATAACGAAAATATTACTCCAGATAATGCATTAAAGAATTAAAAACAAGGCAGACACTGAAGTTGCTGAAGAGCAATTCGGTTTTAGAAAAAAAAACATAGGAACCAGAGATGCTATACTTAGTATCCGACTATTAATAGATACATATACAGAGGTCAAAAAAGTATCTATATGTGTTTCATAGACTAGATCAAATATCAAGGCTTTTGACAGAGTCCAACATAAAAAATGTATCGAAGTCTTCAAGAAATAGGCATAGATGGAAAATACATCAGACTGATTAGAAATATATATATTTGAAACAGAATGGATCAATAAGGTTAAACAACAGCTACTCACCATACATAGAAATAATAAAAGGGGTAAAACAAGGATGCATTTTATTACCCAGCCTATTATATATATATATATATATATATATATATATATATATATATATATATATATATATATATATATATATATATATATATAAAATGACATTTTCTTTCCAGAACGTTGTCTTCGTCGAATACTCTGAATGCCTCTCTGTTCAGGGTAAGCAGGCCTGCATTGGCCAAAGACATGTGCATACATTCTTCGATTTAATATCTACACAGAGAATATCTGTAAGCATTTAGAAGGAATGCCAAGACTCAACATCAATGGGAAAATAATAAACAATCTGAGATTTGCAGATGACACATTCTTTTATCAGAAAGTGAACATAACTACAAAGACTAATAGATCAAGTCAATAAATCAAGTAAAGAATATGTACTGGATATAAACATCCAAAAATCAAAAACCATGATAATCAGCAAAGTCACAGAAGAACAGGAGATAAATATAAAAATGCATGGAGAAAAACTTACAAGTAGAACATTCTCAATATCCTGGACACACGATCACAAATTATGGCAGATGTGAAACATAAGACGGCACTTTATGATGATGATTTGCTGGGGTGTGAAACAAATTGAACATACATTTTATGTTACCTCTGGTAAATCCAAATTTATAATTGAAGAAGGAAATGTCGGCGGATATTCGTTTACTGGCAACACTAATACATAACGGAAGTACGTTTCCTACCACGTGGGAAGAAAATACATTTAAGAAATTGTCTATATGTACATAGTACGTATAATTGTATATATGTTTGCTTGTATGTATGTGTACTTATTTGTATATCTGCCTCCTTATATGTTCGGTCGTTTGTATGTCTGCATGTTTCTATGATTCTTTTTTATATGTGTGTGTGTGTTAATGTACGAGTTGATGTAATGTTGAATGTTGTTTGTTTGCTCGTATCTGTATGTCAGCTTGTGTAGACAATTGTTTGCTCGACAATTATGTTTTTTACGAGAATCATGTTCGTTCAAGCTTCATTGTTATTATGTTTTAACAGTGTTTGTTATCTTTTATGTCGTGTATTTGTGTGTTGTTTGCTTTCTTGTATGTCGTTTACTTGTTTGTATTTTTTTTGCTGTCTTGTATGTCGCTTGAAGGTATATTGTTTGCTTTCTTGTATCTTGTTTATTTGTGTGTGTATTATTTGCTGTCTTGCATGTTGTTTGTTTACTTGCATATTGTTTGCTCGCTTGCATGTTGTTTGCTCGCTTGCATGGTATTTGCTAGCTTGCATGTTGTTTGTTTACTTGCATGTTGTTTGCTCGCTTGCATGTTGTTTGCTCGCTTGCATGTTGTTTGCTCGCTTGCATGGTGTTTGCTAGCTTGCATGTTGTTTGTTTGCTTGAATGTTGTTTGTTTGCTTGTATGTTGTTTGCTCGCTTGCATGTTGTTTGTTTGCTTGAATGTTATTTGTTTGCTTGTATGTAGTTTGTTTACTTGCATGTTGTTTGCATGTTGTTTGTTTGCTTGAATGTTGTTTGTTTGCTTGAATGTTATTTGTTTGCTTGTATGTTGTTTGTTTACTTGCATGTTGTTTGTTAACTTGTATGTTGTTTGCTCTCTTGTATGTTGGATGTTTATTTGTATATTGAATTTCTTTTTTTCGTATGTTGATTATTTGTTTGCATGTTGTTTTATTGTTTTCATGTTCTTTTCTTTTTGAATGTTGTTTTCTTGCGTGTATGCTGTTTGCTTGTTGGTATGTTACTTGCTTTTTTTTGTATATTGTGTGTTTGCAAATTCATGCATTGCTTACTTGTTTAAATGTAACGTGTTGTAGGTTTCTTTGTATGTCTTTTCACGTACCTGTTTTCGTGTATACATGTTACTTGCTATAAGTTTGCTTGTTTATTTACATGCATGTTTGTATAGTTATTTGCACGTTTTGTGTTTGTTATTTGTCTCAACATATGTTCTTTTCTTGTGTTTATATTGTTTTCGTGTGCTTATATTGCATATATGTTTGCAAGCTGTTTTTCTGTTTACATTTTGTTTATTTATTTGTTTCATAGTCAGTATGTTGTTAGTTCGTACGTTGTTCTTTGTTTGTTTGTTGTTTGTTTGCTATTTGCGTGTATAGTGTTTGTGTTTTATCTGTTTGTTCGTGCATTATTTATTTATATGTTAATTTGTTTGTCTGTGTGTTATTTGTTTCTAAGTTATTTGTTTGTAGTTTTTCTTATATCTACAACAATCCCTACAATCTACTACAATAAATATATTATAACAATCCCCTACCACTTTAGGTTCCACTTTAGGTCTGTTTGTCCGCATGCTGTTTACTTGTACGTATGGTGCATCCTTGTTCGTCTAGGTTTTTTTATGGTGTGTCCCTGTTAATATGTTGTTTGCATTTCTATATGTTGTTTGCGTATTTATATATTCTTTGGGTGTTCATTTGTTTGCTTGTTTGTTTCTATGTTATTTACCTAGACACTTGATTGTATATTTCTATTTTTGTGTATGTCGTTTATATATTATTTGCGTGTTTGTACATTGTTTAAGTGTTTATTTGTCAGCTTGGGTTTTTTGTTTGTTATATTCTTTGAGTGTAAGTTTGGTATGTTTGTATACGCTTTTGGGAATAAAGTGTTGGTGTGGTGATCAATGACATGTTACATATAATACGTCACAATTTTGATGATTCACCCTCCACACAAACACATAAAATACATGCATCAGTTTTTAACACAAATGGTGACCTACTGCATCAATTCTTAACAAATCTGGTGTTCTATAAAATCAATTCTTAACAAAATTGGTGTTCTATAAAATCAATTCTTAACCCAAAAATTGTGCCATATTGCATCAATTATGAACAAAAAAGTATGCCCTACTCAATCAATTCTGAATAAAAATGATCAAATCATTTCTGAATTTTTTTTAACTGTTCTACAGCATCAACTATTAACACAAAATGGTGCCGGTACAACATCAACTATTAACACAAAATGGTGCCGGTACAACATCAACTATTAACACAAAATGGTGCCGGTACAACATCAACTATTAACACAAAATGGTGTCGTACAACATCAACTATTAACACAAAATGGTGCCGGTACAACATCAACTATTAACACAAAATGGTGCCGGTACAACATCAACTATTAACAAAAAATCTTGTCGCACATCAACTATTATTAAAAACTGAAATCGTGCAACATCAACTATTAGCAAAAATGGTGTTTTCACATTAACTACTAACAAAAGTGCTGCCTTGTCACATTAATTCTGTTTGTAAAACATGGTATCCTACCAAATCAATTATTAAAAATGTGCTCTATAGCAGTGGTTGTTATTTTTTTTTCGTGGCTCTCTTTTGAGACAACTTTTCTTCCATGATATCCCAATTGTGCCTAAGAAAAGTGTTTTCTTTACATATCATTAAGGATTTTACGGTTTATCATCTATCATTCAAATAATAACCTTCTTGTGATAACACCATTATTGATATTTCTCATCCCCCGCCCTCTTTTTTATATTTCTCTCTGACCCTAAGGATTTTATATAACACACATTGAAAACCACTACTCTACCACATCAGTTCTTAACAAACAATGATTCACATATCACATCAGTTCTTAACAAACAATGATTCCCATATCATATCAGTTCTTAACAAACAATGATTCCCATATCACATCAGTTCTTAACAAACAATGATTCCCCTACCACTTTAGGTTCCAGATTGCTGATACATCTTAAACGAAGTTTAATGATTTTGCCAGCTAGGACATAATTCTGCAAGACAGAGTGTAATATCACGATAAATACTAAGACAAATCAACTATCAAGTTTCGAAATTCTCTTAGAATTGTAATCACATTCAAAACCACCAACAGTAGCATCATCATCGTCAGCAGCAGCACCACCACCAGAACTCCCATCACCACTACCATCATCACCATCATTATTATCATCAGCAGCAGCAGCAATAGTGAAACAGCATCGTCATTCACCCCATCATTACCATCCTCACCATCTCATATTTCAGTTTACAGAATACATGGTGCTTTGACAAACATTTACCAAACATCTCGATCTGGTGGTAACAATCTCCAAACATCTCGATCTGGTGGTAACAACCTCCAAAAATTTCGATCTGGTGGTAACAATCTTCAAACATCTCGATCTGGTGGTAACTATCTTCAAACATCTCGATCTGGTGGTAACAACCTCCAAACATCTCAGTCTGGTGGTAACAATCTCCAAACATCTCGATCTGGTGGTAACAATCTCCAAACATCTCAATCTGGTGGTAACTATCTCCAAACATCTCATTTGGTGCTAGCATTCACCAACCTTCTAGATTTGATGCTACAGCTCTATTAATTATTCCTAGTCAAAATTCTTGAGACTAACGAGAATATTAAACCAGACCGTTCAATGGCACCAAATAACATAGCAACTCTTGTACACGGGTTTTTTCCGTACTTGACTAACCCCAAGAAAAGATGATTTTGTCAAGATATTCAAACTGTGCACTCAAGTCACCAAGAACAGACCAATCTAGACAAAGACTATTACAACAACAACGAACATCCTGTACAGGTATTGAAGTATTCTCAGTAACAACAAACACATAACATCCGTATTAGTTATACAAAAGCCAATAGGTCTTCTTGTGAACATGGATAATATATATAGACAGTATAATTTTGCTTCAAATAATTGCTTCAAATAATGCCGTTGAACGGACTGGTTAAATTTCCGTTAGACTCACGAATTTTCAGTTAGTACTACACATTAAACTACATCAATCAGTATTACACATTAAAATACATCAATTAGTACCTTCACATTAAACAACATCAATTAGTACCTTACATTAAACAACATCATTAGTACCTTCAGATTAAACAACATCAGTTAGTACCTTACATTAAGCAACATCAGTTAGTACCTTACATTAAGCAACATCAATTAGTACCTTCACATTAAACCATATCAATTAGTACCTTACATTAAACAACATCATTAGTACCTTACATTAAACAACATCAATTAGTACCTTACATTAAACAACATCAATTAGTACTACACATTAAACAACATCAATTAGTACTGCACATTAAACAACATCAATTAGTACCTTACATTAAACAACATCAATTAGTACCTTACATTAAACAACATCAATTAGTAACTTACATTAAACAACATCAATTAGTACCACACATTAAACAACATCAATTAGTACCACACATTAAACAACATCAATTAGTACCACACATTAGACAACATCAATTAGTACCACACATTAAACAACATCAATTAGTACCACACATTAAACAACATCATTAGTACCTTCAGATTAAACAACATCAATTAGTACCACACATTAAACAACATCAATTAGTACTACACATTAAACAACATCAATTAGTACTGCACATTAAATTACATCGATTAGTACTACACATTGGATAACATTTATGAGTACCACACTTTTGACCAAATTACTTAGTACCACACATTAGACCTGATCAATTAGCACTAAATATTATAAGCAAAGAATAGCAACACTGTTTCGTTTCCATGCATGTCGTAAGAAATTTGGTTGGTTATCTCATCACGTATAGGGTCAAAGACCCATAGACCATACCGTCGTAGATGCATCAAGCAGAAAGGAATAGATACCTAGGTAAAGCCGTAAATCTTAACACAGACAATTCTGTTCTCTGAAGTACATCTCTCTAATCTGCAGGAATTTGCAAACGGATGCAGAGAAATAAGACTTATCACACATTTCGCCACATAAATGTGTACCACATATTGGATCACATAATCTAGTACCACATATTGGGTCCATAAACTAGTACCACATATTGGACCACATCAACTATTAACACATATTGCACTACAATAACTAGTACAACATTCTGATTTTTGATTAGAAACTAGTATCACATTACGTGGGGCACTCCCATAGATGCTCCGCTCCCCGTTCCAGCAGCCACCCTAATAAATGTAGATTCAGAGTCCCGGTTAGGTGTTAATCGCGTGATCTTCGGGACTTTCCGAAAAATTACTTTTCCCTCCCGTCTAGATGCTCCCATCTCTGATATTCTCTGTATGTTTACGTTCTCAGCCTCATTGACATCATATTCATCTTGAAATGCATTTATTACTGCCTTGATCATATCTGTTTTATCTCGATTAAAGTAATGTGCCGTCTATCGTCGCATTGCCTGCCAATAAGTTGGCTCTGGCGTTTCCTCTGACCCCAGCTTGACCAGGGCAGTATATCCATGTAATGATCTGGACAACTGAGTTTTTCATTAAGCCCCACCATTCTTTTCTCAGCATGTCCTTTTATATCTTGCGCAACATGCTTTGAGAGTCTGTGAGTATTACGGAGTGTGTTGATGTATGAGTTATCAGCTAATTTTATGTTGCTGTATCTCGATCCTCATTCTCGATGTGACAGTTGAATATGCAGATTATGTATCAACCAACTTCACGCCGTTTCTGTAGGCAACAAAACCCCAAACGCTTTTATTTGTGTTTCTGTTAACTGAGCCATCTGTGTATATCATTATATCTTGTGGTTTCGTGTGTAGCTGGGCGAGTTCACGCACTGTAACCTGGGCCCTGACACGCGTCCATTTTCGACACACTTTATCTAGTTGTATAATTACTTTAGTCGGTGATTTATTCTCAATGTCTACCTCCACTCATTCAATGCCTTTTCCTATTTCTTCAAATTTACATACTCTTAAAGTGTGTCTTCAGTCTCTGCCATCCATGATCTGCCAAGCTTGATTCGTTTTCCCTAAGACTTATTTAGCCGTTAGTGTAATGTGTGGTGGTTGTATTTGGTTAATTTAAGGTACAATCTAACAAGTGCTACCTGATGTCACACTCGAATAGTGAGGGTGATCAAGCAGAAATCGCATTGCAGGGATTGGTCTATCCTGGTACCCCCTCCAGTACCGCTCTCATTGCGTCATTTTGTACGTTTTCCCAATATATCGACATATGCCTGTGACAGTGTTAGTAGGCCGAGACCATAATCTATGACATATGGCGCTATCACTTGTAGAAGCATAAACAGTACCCATTGCTGCATGTCGAAAGTCATCATAACCTTGATGACATTAATCCGTCTTTCAGCCTTCTGAATCATATTTGTGATGTGTTTGTTGAATGAAAGACTTCTATCAAAAATTATTCCAACATATTTAATCTCCTGCTCTCTTTCAATGAATGAGCCCGTGCAACTGACAGCTTGCAGTGTTTCATTGGCCATATTATTATTCAGGAAGTACCAGACGATCTTTGCTTTCGAGGGATTTGTCACAGAGTTGTATATTCAGCACCATATCGACAACTAGTGCAACATATTGGACCACATCGACTAGTGCAACATATTGGACCACATCGACTAGTGCAACATATTGGACCACATCGACTAGTGCAACATATTGGACCACATCAAATAGTATCACATATCAGATCACAACATCTAGTATCACATATTGGACCACAAAAATTAGTATCATATATTGGGCCACAATAACTAGTACTACATATTGGACCACATCAGTTAGTACGACATATTTGGACCATAACAACTAGTACGAAATATTGGACGATTACAACTAGTACGACATATAGACCAACTCATTTACTACGACATATTGACCACATCAATTAGCCCCACATATTGACCACGTCAATTTGTACCACATATTGACAACATCACTTAGTACAACATATTGGACCACATTAATGTGTACCACATATTGACAACATCACTTAGTTCAACATATTGGACCCCATCAATTAATACATGTTGGACCACATCAGTTAGTACCACATATTGGACCACATCAATTAGTACCATATGTGGAACCACACGAATTAGTACCACATATTGGACCACATTATACAGTGAACACATAGAAACGTACGCTTTCTTCATAAATTGCTTCCAAATCGAGCGGATTCACCAAAGCGACGTTTTGAGATGATTCCGTTTTGGCTATAGCGAAGAAACTTTCCAAGTACAGTAGTTTCGCCACAGGACTTTCCACCTTGACATCCCACCAATAGTTCGCATTATTCAGAACCATCTCAAACAGAAATGTTCCTAGATTAATTGGAAAAAAATTATGTTTCTTTTCAATTTTTTTACAGGTCAAAATGTGGAGATTTTCTAAAAAATTATATTTTGTGGGTAGATGATATTTATTGACACAATGCTACCAACCTTGAGTTATCGGGGTCTGTAGTCGAGACAAAAAAATAACAAGTCTGTTTACCTGCCATTCATGTTGTAAAAGGCAACTAAGGAGGTTTTGGGGCGGGGTTGTCTGCCACATCCCACGTAGTGTTAAGGTGACAGAGAGCACACTGAAGTCGGGAGTGTCAGGACGAAAGGCATACGCATCGCAGATTAGCTGTAAACCATAACACAACGTGTTCCTTTCTCCGTACTACATCCTGCTAGTCTGAAAGAGTTTGAGAACAAACGCAGAAGAAGAAGAAGAATACTAAAAGGACCCATGGATATGTTGTAGTCGATGTTGCTACTATTGTAACTGCTGCTGCAACCATTATTTTTATTGTTATTTCTGCCAATGATGTTGCTTCTGCAGATACCACAGCTGTTGTTCCCGCTGCTGCTACTATTGCTATTATTGTTGGTTATGTTGTTTCTTTATGTTGGTGGTTGTAGTGTAGTTTACTATTCCCAAGGTAATACACGTGTGTCACTCTTTTCCATTTTCCCTATGTTAATGCAGGCAGTAAAGTTTTCCTTTAGGTCCAGATTATTTATTCTGTCCAATAGCTATCTTTATCGATAATATGTACTTATTGCGCAAAATTGAAATCCAACAGGTAAATCCAGGAATATGGTAATGAAGTTTTGCTAATCACTCAAGACGCACATAATAACACACACAAATCGACGTTGCGACCAAAAGGCTTTTATCAAGACAAAAATTAAAACAAAATTAAAACATACCAAACATATAACGAACAGTAACGATATGGACCTTCACATTGGCATGTGTAATATAGGATGGCCGAAGAGGTGAAATGACACCGGACAAGAAATATCAGAATTTGTCTGCGAGCCCCCTTTTAGTTTCACCTCTGTTACTCAAATGTGGAGGACCTATGCTTTTGTCAGAAAAGCTATGGACTGTTAAGAGCTACCTGTCCAAATCTAAAGGGAGTATTTCTTCTTCTTCAGCGTTCATTCTCAAACTACCGCTGGATCTCCTTATTAGCAGGACCTGTTCCTATTAGATTTCTAGCAGAATGTAGTCCAGAGAATGGGAATGCGTTGTGTCGCCGTTTTATTTCCGCCAATGGCCCGATACATCCGTCTTCGGCGAATAAAGGGCGTATTTCATCATTATTATCATCATCGGTATTCCGCTGTGGAACTGAAATGAGCAGAGTGTTTATGATTTGCCACAGTCTGAGCCTCAGTGACAAGCTATATGACATACATTCATTTCAAAATAACTATGTTTGCGTCTCAGTTCCAACCAGTTTGACTGAGAAGCATGCAACTCCTGAGCCTCAGTGACTAGCAATATGACATACATTCATTTCAAAATAACTATGTTTGCGTCTCAGTTCCAACCAGTTTGACTGAGAAGTATGCAACTCCTGAGCCTCAGTGACAAGCTATATGAATAAGAAACTTCCGTTTAATATTTTAATTAATGTTTTCCTGTGAAGGAATTCAGGGAAGCTTTCTATGGCCAGTGGAAATAAAGACCGCCTCTTATTCTTAAATAAATATGAATCAATACAAAATGTAGATTTCTGAGATTCACCAACTTACGTGACTTTATTAGTCTCAGCACTAAATTTGACTCACCAGATGGCGCGGTCTCATTTATGATTATCTTTCTGACTGGATTTGGCTCGGAACACGTTTCATCAGCTACAACTGCAAAAATAAAAATTGCGTATAACTAATTATAGAAACTGAAACAAATTTATTCAAATTTAAGTTTGTTGAACAGACGGAAAAGAACGTGTCGGAAAAGTGTCATGTTACGTGTCGGAAAAGAAGGATAAATAGAGGAATAATACTAAAAAATCATTATGGTATCATTCAAATGATGTATTATCAAAACTCACCGATAGAACCTAAATTAAAAGTTAAAATTCTACAAAATCAAACATTCATTCAAATTTAGTACAGACTGGTCGGTAGAAATAAAATGTATAATTCACAAAATCAAAGCATATTTCATTTGAATCTAAGATATATTTTCGTAATCAAACGGATTTCCAAAAACATAAAAAACTGATTTTTAAAAACCAAAGATCAAGCATAGATTTTAAAAGTTGAAGATGGATCTGCAGATAATACTTTATAAAAGATCAACAATAGATTATAATAATTCACATGATATGTACAAGGTTTTTAAATTACATTTTAAAAATATTTTGAGTATTCAATAAACCAGAAGACAGATTCATGAAAGTTTCTACAATTTCGGAGATATAATTTTTTAAACTATATATTATATGTAGGCCTATATATTACCCAAAAGTGCAGATATATTTCAAAAAGTCAAAAACATATTTTAAAAATAAGAAACAGTTAAATTGTGGCATGTACTTCTGACATAAATTCAAATTTTCTTTGTTACGTGATCATGGACAGTTCGTTCTTTACTCGCCGTATAATGTTGTGCTCTTCATAAAGACCTTTTGGCCGAAACGTCTATTTGTGTGTGATTTCATCGTGATATTTGACAGTACTCTAACACATCTCTACAAAAAGTAACATGACCTAAAGGGCTCATTTTTTATTATTTTTCAAAAAGAGCTCATAATGGTGCATTTCGTTGGTCAGGGGTTGGCATTTTTGGCAGGTGGGTATATAAATAGTGTCAAACAAAAATCGCCACAATAATCAAAAACGTTGCGAGTGGAACCATGTTTCTGTTCCACTGAGAGCCCTGGATACTGGAGACCTGTCGTGGTTTTCCACGAAAAATTCATTTTTGTCCTGTTTTTGTATCTGTCGGAGTACATTTAAGCTGTTGTTGTTACTACAACCTTGAAACTTTAGCTGCTGTTGTTACTAAAAACTGGGAGTTTAGCTGCAAGTGCTACTACAAGCTGGGTAGTTTAACTGCTGGTGCTACTACAAGCTGGGTAGTTTAACTGGTGGTGCTACTACAAGCTGGGTAGTTTAACTGCTGGTGCTACTACAAGCTGGGTAGTTTAACTGGTGGTGCTACTACAAGCTGGGTAGTTTAACTGTTGGTGCTGCTACAAGCTGGGTAGTTTAACTGCTGGTGCTACTACAAGCTGGGTAGTTTAACTACTGGTGCTATTAAAAAAATATTAGACAACCCGTGTGGGATTGAGGACTATTGAACGTAATTAGGCATAAATTGGAAGAATAGAATAGTATAGAGCTCTCATCATACACTCCCATATCTCATGCTAGACATGTTTACATTACTACCAAAGAACGCAGTCAATGTTGTTTTAACATTGAACTTGCTGGTCTGCCTTAGTCAACATCATATTCGAAGGATCTGCGTCCATTTTTGAAATACGAATACAATTAATGTGTTTATATCGACTTAGAAGGACTCTCCTAACGTTGCTTGCAGTCTTTTGAAAGTCTTGGATCCAATTTTTTGCAAGAGATAGTAGTAATCAATGCACACACAATTGTGAACATTAACGTTCATTTTTTAAATGTGCCGATCACTAATATGCTACCCTCATTGGTAGGATAATGCACAGAGAATGAGCGAATTAACCAACTTCTGGTGTGGTACATATATTGGTACATGATTGTCAAGTGGACTTCTTGTACATCTCATATCCACTACATAATATGGTTTTCCGGAGGAAAATTCACCAGAACTTAGTGAAGATCCCTTACAGCTACCAAAAGAAACGAATTGTTAAACACAGAAATAGTCAGATCACAGAAACTATCTATCTATAATGCTCCCCTTCAGCGCCGAATACGGTGCATATGGCATAAACCAGTGCTCTGTAGATTTAAGATATCCAAAGATATATTTTAATAATCAACGATAATTGATTAAGTACTTCTGTACAGAGCAGACATACATAATGATACATAATGATGGTACATGAGTCTGCACCATCAGAGGATTTTGAGGTCAATGAGCATGAGTCAGTATCGAGAAAACGTGAATTAAGAGCAAGGAACAGAGCATCATGGGAAAAAAAACCTTACGAAAAATTCAAAAAGAATTGTCAACCAAAACGGAACAAGAACAGTCGTGGCACAACCCTGAGAGATCTACTGAAGCGGAGATCTGAGCACATGACGGAAATATCCAGTGTTGAAGATCCTATTCAACATATTTAACCGGACTTCAATATAAGATTTCAAAAATATTAATAATATTTCTAGAATCCACATCAGATTTTTTTTAAACAAAAAAAAAAGTCTTAATGTGTTTCTGTTAGATTTAGACTAGAAAAATAAGAACAAAATATGTATAGGTGATTGAACAGTGTTGTTAATGTAAATTACGCAAGAGAAAAAATGAATATAATTTACAAAATAGCTTTTATCAAGGAAAACAGTGTAAAATGAACTGTGGAAAAAAGAAAAGGTAGCAAAGCAGACATATTAACACACCTAAAGCAAACTATAAAGCAATGTTGTACTGTTGAGCTCTCCAACACTTCCCATATCGAGTAGTATATACATAAAAAAACTACTTATCAACGAGTAGTTTTTTTTTTGTTTTATTTTCCGTTGGGTGATCATGATGCTGATGTATTCACAGAAGGAAATTTGCTCTGTAGATAGAATTCTATTATAGTTACTGTTACAGCAGCTGGGGTCAAAAAAACATGCATGCTTAATACTTCCAATCATAGTTACCACTCAACATTTTGAAAAAAAAAGATCAGGATTAAGAACGGTGTTTTCAGTGTGATGATGAAGGTTGAGGCTATTACTGCTGCCATCTAGTGACTATCTTAGACTCCATTTATTAAGACAGATATAATTTCTAACCCATACATTCAAAGATCCAAAGACCATCAACGTGTAAATACGCTTACATTTTAGTAATACGGCATGACCTGACAGTAGATCCATATAAGTACCTAAAAGGCGGAGGTATCTATGCATACCGCCCATTCATAGCTCGGCCATCAGCTTTGAATATTCCACAGCATGGATTCAAAGTTGGATTTAGAAGCAATTCTTTTCAGTCTATTTTTCTGAGAACCACCAACATGCTGTTGTAACAGCATCTACTCTCAATGCATCAATTATCATACTGAACTAGATGTTGTTGTCATGTACGATCCGCTCTGATTAAAAATAATCCTTACTCTTACTTAAACAAATCTCATCCGGATTCCATGCTCGACTGATCAGCTGCGTCCTCATTCCTATTATCCTTTAACAGTTCGAATGGAGCAGGTGTTTGGATCTTACTAGTAGCCTACGAGACAACAGTGTCTGCAACAGTATACTTATAGTAGACGATTCAAAAGGATTCATAAAACATAGAGGATTGACTTCATCGTACTCGGTTTTCCATATGTATTCCGTCACTCTCAACAACGGCCTGCCTAGAGTACTTCTCATATCACGTAACTCCGTAGCTTCAATAGGAAAATCTACGTTGTACACAAGACAACATTAATCACTACGCTAGGGAGATTGCCGAAGACGATATTATTATATAGCGAGGCTTTTCTTCCAGTGATAATCTGTCCAAGATTCAAATTTACAGTTGTATGTTACATGTTGTATGCTCTGTTATCCCTCACTCGTAGGTTGAATTACACATTATCGCAATTTATACGTTTGTTTTCTATACAATAATCCACAGCGGTGACAAAGAGATTCAGGTATATGGACTTTGCACCTTTTTATTTGTGTGCAAGACTCCTAGATGGCAGTGAATGCTAGATGTACTAGCATTGCAGATGGTTCATCAAAGAAGACGAAAGAATCAGGTCCGTGCCGTGCTATGATACAAGGAGGCGGCATCGTAAGGAACGAATAAAAATACAATCTGAACCATTCAATATTTTTTTTTAACATTTGATTGGCAGCATTTATAAGACTTGCATCATATTGAGAAAATCTACCTCACGCCACTGGGAATAATAATGAACTAGTTGACCCATAAGTATATAATACTCTCTTGTCAGGAATTGACACTCATGGGACACTGCAGCACTTGAATACTTCCACTCGGCGACTAAACATGCATCTCATAGCCTCAGGCATATCACAACCATGCAAATGAGACAACAAACTATACAGGAGACTGTCATCGCGGTTACTTGGTTGAAAAGCACATGTGTTTTTGCCAGAAGGTCATGGGTTGCAAAGAGCTACCTGCTCACAACTAAAGGATTGTTTAATCACCATCCTCTATCATTTGCTCTTGGCAGATTGTCCACTCTAAGTTTGATTGAGCGCAATGCCGATACAGTGTGTGTTGTTGATTGACGTAACCCATGCATGCCCTTGTCATCTCAGCACAATTTGTTACAGAAGTAATTTCCTTTTTTAAGTTTTATACCTATTTATTTCCCTTTCTAGCAACGGTAAACAATAACAGGTTCATTACTAAGAAAAACGTCCGCGTGGCAAAAGTAGCCTGGACTTCCAGTTCAGTATACAAAGAATAAGACGAATGTCTTCTGTCCAGGGCATGTTGTAGGAGGTGAATAAGGAAGGGTGTGAGATGGTTTGACAAACTGTCTATCTATATGACGTGTCATTTGCAGAACATTGTCCTGCCACTTTATAAGCCTTTCGATTCTGTACAAACTGGCCAGCTTCTTCTAGTGTCATGTTCATGAGATCTTCGATGCCATGTGCCCATCGTAGTCGAATTCTATCTCTTGTTCTCTTTAGTGGAACTTTTCCATTCATGATTAATCTTGTTACACCGATTATGTGTCTTTACATGCCCGAAATACGTTAGCTTTGGGTGTTGTTTTTTTTGTTAGTTTAAAAAAAAATATTTAAGAACCAATCTTCTTCTATGTTCAGGTCTTTGCTGACATAGGTCTTTGTCTTTCCGTTAAATCGTCTTTGTTAAATACTTTGTTCATGATATTCTGAGGACTTTTCTACAAAATTTCATTTCGAATACTGATATTTTCTTTTCCGTCGCAGATGTCGTTGCCCGCTTCTCACAACCATATATTGCCACTAAAATATATGACTTCTTTATAATTGTAACTTTTATTTCTGTTTGCTCCTTGACATAATATTTGTATCTGTAACATTTTTTTTGCGGTCATTGCTAATCTCTGCAGAACAATCTCCTGAAGTGTTAATGGTTGACTAGAGATATTCAAAGTTGCAGACATTTCCAAGTTTTGTGTTCATGACTTTTGTAGGAGTGAGTTCTTTACTGATATGCATTAATTTTCTCTTTTATTGCATTTAGGAAAATATGATGTGCCTCGCTGTGATGTTTGACTGACATAATCATGTGTTCAAGGGGGCTCCTTGATATTGAGGTGGTGCCATCTACATTCTTAATTTCTGACAACCTGTTACCCGTGAGCAACGTCATTTGTTAATGTATGTTTTGTCTCGAATTCTTACGTTTATCTTCTGTCAAATAGCACCCATAGATGAGAAATACATGAAGGACGGAGAACTTTTGTCTTTTTTTGTGGCAGACTCCTAGGTAGCGGGGAATTCTAGGTGTGTCATTACTGCAGAAGGGTCAATAGATCTGACGGAAGAATGATAAACTAATTTCCCCAAGCATATAGGCCCTATACTACACTTCTACAGGACGTGATGTTCCTATGATGATGTCACATCGGAATGCTTTCCCACGGAGACTAAACGTGAATCCATAAACCCTCCTTAACACAACCATACCTTTGAGACAGCAAACCTTTAACGTTTACGTGTCACCTCGATAGCTCAACTGAGGAGAACATGTGCTTTTAGCTTCCTGCTACAGCTAAAGAAATTATTTCATCATCATTAACAATTAAGAAAAATGTACACGCAAATGAAAGAAAAGGTTTATATCTACCTTCAAATGTAAACAAAAGTAGATTCATGGCAATCACTCCCAACCAAAATAGTTCTCGTAACAGCATGATCTATATGGTCACAGAAGCCTGTCAAAGTACGGATATAGTTGGCCAAATTAGTGCTTTTCGAACTCGATCTAGTGTTTTTACAAGTCATCTACTGTCATAATTTGGCAAAATAAAAGGAATGAGGAAACATTACTTGACTGTGATATCCATTGCTATGTTGCTATCCCCACGTGACGGAGACATAATTATGATGTTGTTAAAATACACACTTTGCAGTCTTAAAAATAAAGCAATTCTACAGGCAGCATCCTGCATATGACTTCTGGTAAAGTGGCGTAACATAACAGCTGTGTTTTTCTGTGCCCATTTCATTGTCGGAGTTTCGGAAAGGATTTGGACACCACCGTACTAAAACAAATCAACTGAATTGTCCATTTTAGATATTAAGTATGACTTTTTAAGTTAGACACGGAGGCTGGTGGAAGAAGACGGGGTGGAAAGAAGAAGACCAGGTTAATAATATCAAGTACTGGACAGGGTATGAAGTTCCCAAACTCACTAGGATGATAGACGATAGAGATGCGTGGAGACTTTTCTGCACCAAATGTCTCAATATGACACCCCTAAGACTCTAACGGGATATGGGTTTTCTTATCATCATTCTTATCATTATTATCATTATTATTATTATTATCATCATTATTATTATTATTATTATTATTATTATTATTATTATTATTAATATCCTGGATAACATGTTTCATGCAAGTAAAACAAGATTTGTAGTTTTTACCTACAAATCTTGTTTCACTTGCATGAAACATGTTATCCAGGATATTAATAATAATAATAATAATAATAATAATAATAATATTAATAATAATGATGATGTGATGATGTTCGTCCGTCGTGATCGACGATGACCAAAAACTCAACCATAATAATAATAACAATAAATAATAAAATAATAAAGTTAATAGTGCGTTTTTAAATGACTAGCAAGTCCAATGCGCGCACAAAATGTTCTTTTACAGAATTGACAACAATAGAAGGTATCTGTGTGAGGTTGAGATGTTTTTTCTTTTCTACGTGTCCGCTTCTGTCTTGCAGTTTCTTGTCTGAATTCTTCTGCCGCTAGTGCTCCCGTTCTAATGCTGTAACGCCAAGGCCGTTCTATCCTGAGCGAGGCTCTCCCAAGCGCCTACGTCAATGTTAAGATGTTTCAAGGATGACTTGAGCGTGTCTTTGAAACGCTTTTTCTGTCCACCAGCTTTTCGAAATCCTGCCTTGAGTTCTCCATAATATATTTGTTTTGGCAATCGCGAGTTCTCCATGCGCACAAGATGGCCTGCCCAGCGTGCCTGCGCCTTCATAAGTATTGTGTGGATGCTTATTGAGGTTGATTTTTCCAAGACCTCGTAGTCTGGTACTTTGTCCCACCAATGGATGTTTAGTAATTTACGTAGGCAGATAAGATGGAAATGATTTAACTTTCTTGCATGTCTAGCATACACTGTCCACGTTTCGCAGGCGTATAGTAAGGTTGGTATAACAGCAGCATGATATACTTGTAGTTTGGTGGTTGTTCTTATACCTCTTCTGTCCCATACATTTTTGCGTAATCCGCCAAATACAGCACTAGCTTTTGCCAGTCTCTTGTTAATTTCCACATCAATGTTGACATCGCGAGAGAGAGTGCTTCCAAGGTAAGTAAAATTGTCGACTACCTGCAGTTTTTCCTTATTGATGATGTTGGAAGTAGCAGTATGTTGGCTATTTGATGTTGCTTGGTGCATGACTTCTGTTTTTTTGGT
Source organism: Meghimatium bilineatum (assembly GCA_034231615.1). Classification (NCBI taxonomy): domain Eukaryota; kingdom Metazoa; phylum Mollusca; class Gastropoda; order Stylommatophora; family Philomycidae; genus Meghimatium; species Meghimatium bilineatum. The sequence goes on from CM067304.1 coordinate 40,977,652, forward strand.
GTTAATAGTGAGACCAAAGTTGTTGCAGGCCTTTGAGAAGCGGTCTATGGTGCTCTGCATGTTTACGACAGAGTCAGCATACAATGCACAGTCGTCAGCATAAAGTAATTCTCTAACAGTACTAGATTTAGTTTTCGTGTTTGCTTTTAGACGACGTAAATTGAAAAGACCACCATCCGTTCTGTAATTGATCATTATGCCTGCTGTGTCATTACTATGGTGTGTTTCCGTTAACATGGCTGTAAATAACAGGCTGAAAAGAGTAGGGGCCAGCACACATCCCTGCTTTACACCATTTGTGACAGGGAATGCAGGAGATACTCCTCCGTCGCAGATAACACTAGCCATCATACCGTCATGAAATTGTCGTATCACAGTGACAAGTTTTGGGGGGCATCCGAACTTTGTAAGCACCTTCCACAGTCCTTCTCTGTTAACGGTATCGAATGCTTTAGTTAAGTCCACAAATGTTGCTAAGAGTTCACTATGTTGCTCTTGTGACTTTTCCTGAATTTGTCGTGCAGAGAATATCATATCAACTGTACCACGACCTGCACGAAAACCGCACTGACTCTCTGGGAGTAGCTCGTTTAGTAGAGAATTATTTAATCTGTTGAGTATGACACGAGCGAGAATTTTACCAGCTATAGACAAAAGTGATATGCCCCTATGATTATCGCAAGACTGTTTGGTACCTTTGCCTTTATATAGGTGCACTATAGAAGCATCTTTTAGATCTTGAGGCAATGTACCTGAGTTCCAGAAAATACCAAAAATGTCAGTTAGTTTTTTAATCAGCAGTGGTCCGCCATTTTTATAAATTTCAGCAGGTAAGGCATCCAAACCTGGAGCTTTATCATTTGACATTTGTTTAATCGCTATAATAACCTCTTGATTGCTTGGAGGTATATCGAGTTCTTCTCTTATCCTAAGTTGTGGTATTCTGTTTATGACTTCTTCATTTATTACTGATGGTTTGTTTAGGATTTCTTCAAAATGTTCAGCCCAACGATTTAAGATGTCATTTTTATCAGTGAGAAGCTTCGACGAATCGGCATTTAATAGAGGTGGTGATCCCGATGAGTGTGGACCATAGATAGTTCTTAAAGCCTCATAGAATCGCTTATAGTCCTTTCTGTCTGCAAACATTTGAATTTCTTCAGCTTTTCGACTTAGCCATTTATCCTTCATCTCTCTAAGCTTCTTTTGACAAGTGTTACGGATCTTGTTATAGGCTACTTTCTTGGACGGTGAAGATGCTGCCCCTTGTAGTTTCTTGAAAGCTTTGTGTTTCTCTTCTAACAAGGATGTTATCTCAAAATTATTATCATCAAACCAGTCTTGGTGTCTATGTACCTTCACTCCCAAATGTTCCTTCGCTTTGGCGTAAATAATTCCTTTAAACGAAGCCCAGCTATCTTCAGATGTGGTATTAAGAAGATCTAAGTCTCCCAAGGCTACGTCGAGATCCTTGGAGAGATTATTTTTTATATCGTGGTTACTCAACCGATCAGTGTTTAGGCGTTTTTCTATCTTTTGTCCCTGTGGACGTCTTTTTCTTGCAATGGTGAAATTTAGTTTGGATACTATAAGCCGGTGATCAGTCCAGCATTCAGCTCCACACATTGCTTTTGTGACACGAACATCCTTGATGTCCCTTTTTCTGGTTATGATATAGTCTATAATAATAATAATAATAATAATAATAATATAAGACGCTAATGTGTTGCCGTCGAACTGGGAAAGCGCAAGTGTGTACGGGACTGAAAACAGGGTATAAGCAACACAACGACAACTATGCAGCATACGGTAAGAAATGCAATGTAATGAACTTGTAGAGCACGAACAAAACAAAAATAATTAATAAAACAAGACTGTCATCACCCACCATGGGTAGCATACAATTTGGCTAATAGGTGATTCTTATTTTTAAAAGAGATGTTTCTTTACGTAATACTTAGAGTGTTTACTAAACATAAATCACACTGAATAGCACAATTTGTTTCATATGAAAACTAAAACATAAAATGATGTTTCAACAGGTATAGAGCATTTGCAAATCTAACTAAAAATTCTACTTTGGGTATAGAAATAGACAGTCCAGGCCACTATGCTCAATTGTCCAGTTCCTAAGTGAAAAAAGCTACCTCTAAACGCTGACCAGCTTTTGTTATACATTGTATGACCATGCAGACCGTGCTAAGAATCAGCAATAAAATTGCTCACTGGATATTAAGCTCTCCAGTGTAATATTAAGTTCTCTTAAGCTCTCCAGCGTAACATTGAAACGTGAGTTAAGCATTTACTATTCTAAAATGCAAAGTGACCACAAAGAGATGAGATAGCCTTTTGAGTTCTTCACATTATAAATACTTTTTCCCATTAAGTTTTGTTAGGCAAACAAAGAATTACAATAATAAAGTACAAGCAACACAATAATTCAGGACATCTAATGTGAAGTTACAAAGTATACCCGCTTAGCCATAGATAAAAAGTACTGGTGGTAACAGTGAGTTACATGAATTGTGAAGATTTAGTGCTGTTCTGTGTGGCATCAATAAACAGCGACATTATAGATACCCTATATAATTGCATAGCTTCAGTCACGACATATTAGATATACAAGACCTCCGTGCGGGATTTGTCCTGGCGGCAACTAGGGCTGGACGTCTTGCATAGAGTGCAAACTGTCTTCTTTTCAGGAATTTCGTTGCAGCCGATTACGGAAAGTTGCGGCAAGGGCTGACAACCTGTCACCTGTAAAACAGAAATTATTGCCACTACATGTCTTGTCTCAATTTTTTACTATTGTCTTTTCTAAAATCTGCCCCATGGAGGGCGGAGAGATGCACACCAATGAACATTGTACCTGTATCCTTTTCTGAGACTCTTAGGTAGCCGGAAATATTAGGTGTGCCATCACTGAAGATGAATCAACAGATTTGACGGGAAAATGATTAACTAGTTGTCCAAGATGTAGGCCTATGTGCCGCACTCCTGGCACAATTTAATGATCCTGGGACACTGTTGCAACAGAATGCCTATATTCGGGAACTAACACGCATCATTAACACACTCCATCCACCAACACAACCATGCATATGAGACAATAAACCCTATACGTTTGAGCTCACCTCGGTTACTCAGCTGAGGATTATCATTGCTTTTGATAGAAATGATATAAGCTGCTAAGAGCAATATATGTTCCCTCTTTTTGTGAACCAGGTAGCTTCACTTACCGACAAAATGAAGACTTTCTGAACCATTGTCAAAACTTACCGAGGAAGCAATACTTGAAATATAAATGTTCCACGTTATACGCCCGTTATATTTATTATGTATTTATTTGTTTTCCCCACAGACGCAAATCAGAATAATGGCCAAAGGACCAGATTTTGCAAGAAATCATTTGACACACTATTATTGTAGACAAAAACTACTTCAGCTGATGTGTCAATAGGATTAAGAGGTTACACATGGCCTGTTGAAAAGTGTGTGCATTCTTAACTCAACATGTCTGGTTGTGCACATTTTTCAGATGACACTGTAATTTCATTTATTGCTTTTAATACAAGCGAGCGTTACGTATTGTGCGATATTTGTGCATTCATTTTAAGTGCAAAATAGTGCATTTATAATAACGAAAATTAAATGCAAATTAAATTTAGAATAATGTATGTTCGTCCATCACAAGTGATGATGACCATTTTTTTTTACATCCACTTTTGAAAATTAAGTTAGAATTCTGACCATGCTTAATAGTTCGTAGATGGATAATGAGCCCTATTCGAGCTGTAAATGTTCTTGTACAGTTTGGACATGGAATGACCACTGTAGGCGGATTTTGGTCTATCGGTGACTTTCTAGCTACTCTCCGCTGTTGGGCTGCAGCATTTCTCCTCTTTTCACAAGATGATGCATTCTTTTTGACTGTAGAGCGCCATGTAGATCTATTTTGTTCAAGTTCTTCCCATGTGTCTTGGTCTATTTCAAGCGCTTTCAGTGGGGTCTTTAACGAGTTCTTGTAGCGCTTCTTTTGGCCACCTTCAGATCGTTTACACTTCTCCAGCTCACCATAGAGAAGTATCTTTGGCAGGCGATAGTTTGACATATGTACCAAATGACCTTCCCCAACAAATCTGTGTCTGCATCAGGATAGTTTCAATGCTGGGGATACCAGATCTGTCAAGGACAGTGTGTCTGGAATCTTGTCTTGCCATCTGATGTTCATAACTTTTCTACGCCACACATTTGCGTACAATCTACCAGAAGTGCTGCTTGCTTTAACGATCCTTGTATACACTTCATCATTAACGTTGGCATATTATGATAACGTACATATTATGATGAGGCCGACGTTGTGCTTGAACTAGTTACTGGCACGGTGTGAGTGGGCGGAACACCAAAGAAACCTGTCGCAATGGCCAGAGTTGTGCCTTGATGTCGTCGTCTGTTTTGGCGGATTGGACTCGAAACACCATCGAGTCGGTTGGCTGCTGGAACAGAAGGCGGAGCATTTATGGGAATGCCCCACGTGCTGTGGGCCAGTTTTCTAATCATGAATCAAGATAACGTACTACCTAGGTATGTGAATCTATTCACAAATTTCAGTGCTACATCGTTTACCTTTATGCAGAGCTCCAGATAACTTTTGTCAGATGCTGTTTGTAACATGACGTATGTTTTCTGTGTCTATAGTAAGTCCAAAGTTGACAAAGGCTTTGGACAATCTGTCTATAATAATTATATATTTGTCAGATCATTAAAAATTATTGTTTTCTAATTTACACAATGTAATCAGTGTATAGAAACAGTTTTAGTTGACGTAAACTTTTGTCAAACCACTAATATCTCCCCCAAACCACTAACCTCTCTAGTCAGCAATTGTCATCTTTTCCAGACCTAATTGTTGGAGTAATTTATAGACAGCTCATATGGGCCTAAGCAAATTATTTTCTGCAGCTTAATGTATAAATTCATAAACTCTAGAATTATCCGTTTGTACACATGCACTTTAGTTGACCACGCTGAGTAAAAATTAATATATAATTTTTAAATAGTGGAACAACTATTAACCACATCATGGGATAAATGTTCCAGTGTAGGGTAACAACCCTAAGCCGGAAGAAGGTGGCTAGAGTAACACAGGGCAAATGTCACGATAAACAAAAATAGGTAGATGTGTTACCAAAATAAAACATAAAATAACCTAATAACGAGATACAGGGACAGACGACATTACGACTATTGTCTTATCCTATTGTTCTTTCTTTCGTAAAGTTGTTTTCCTTGCACTCCGGTGCCTCTTTTATTGTGAGCAACTGCGTCATGTCTGTGTTTCCCTAACTTGACTCGCTTGCTACAATGGCCCAAGCCATTTATGTGGCCTCTACTGTCCACTTTTGACTTTGTTGCCATACTGTGTGACCATTCGTTTCCAGGAGCTCGGACCTGTCACTATCTCAGTTAAGTTATTTTACTCGTTTACTTGCATATATCATCACCATTCTCTACTCATATTTTCCTCCTCTTGTTTGCTCTTTCTCGTCTGTTCTTGCCGTATTGGCCTCTTTCTCTCCCCCCCCTCTCTCTCTCTCTCTCTCGCCTATCTGATCTCTCGTACCATCTCATTTTGCTCTTCCCTTACATTATGATTTTATGTCTGTAATACGCATTGCCTGCTGCAACTTTTGAGGTAAGTATTTTAATTTACTTTTAATTTACTTGCTATTATATCTTTCCTTTTTCCACTTCTCACTTTCTTCTGTCCACTTTCCCTTCTTGCTTACCACTATCTTCTCCCCATACCTTCTTCTCTCCTGTCATGCTGCTCCATTTTTGTTTCCTCCATTATCTATCTGTTATTCTCCTCCTCTCCCCCTTATTATAACCCTATTTGTCTCAACGTAAGATTTGTTGTAGTGTGGTCGTTTGTTTGTCTTAATGAAGACTTTTTAGTCGAAACATCGTCTATCCCTTATCTCAATGTTAGGTTGTTTTATGTTTTATTTTGCTAACACATCTACCTATTTTTGTTTATCTTGATATTAACCACATCATGAATAGTTCATATTCCTTTGCTTGTTTAAAAAAGTGTATTATCATATTCTGCGGAATTAGCAGAATGTATTCCGGAGAATGGAATGCATGTTGTCATGCAGGGCCGTAAATATATCTTCAGTAAAGGTGTGACCGAGGGTTTTTCTTTATTTTTAAAAGCTATTCTTCCATTTTCGTGCATAATTCCTTCATTCTCATCAGATTTTTTATGATATTTCTATGGAAAATCATGAATGGGAGGGAGGTTTATCATAGTTTTAGCTAAATTGGGAGGGAGGTTTATTAGAGTTTTGGATATATTGGAGGGAGATTTATCCTATTTCGCGTTAAATCGAGAGGGAGCTATATCCAAGTTTTAACTAAATTCCTAGTACTAAATGTCATGTTAAGATTTCTGAACATCCCAAACCATTTCTCCCACCTTAGCTACGGGCTTGGTGTCATGGTTTATAACTATACTCCGCAGACATCAGCATGGCTTCTCAGTCCATTCGATCACCATGGAGGTGATACTACCAACCGCTCAAATTAGGTTTAAGTTAAATTTTAAAATGTCCATATTAAGGTAGCTGCTTCTTACGCATGGCAGGTCAAAGTAATGTTAATAGATGCTCCTCCTATGAGCCCAAGAAACACTGGCGCAAAGACACAATTTTCGAGAAAGCCCACGAGGCGATGGATTTCTTCCACTGTCGCCTATATTCCGACAGAGTCCTCATGTTGCCCTGTTTCGAGAGTGCAGCATCTCCCGCCAGGACACCCTCGTGAACTCTCGGACGTTTTCCTATTCGGGCAGAGCCAAACTTATTTTCACTTTCCATCCCTATAAAAAAACCGCTTCTGTTCGTTGTGTCCTACTCCGACATCCTTCTCTTCTCCTGTCGAATTCCAAGAGGCGGACAGTGTTCTGCGACCCCCCCCCCCCCACTCCTTTCTGGTTGCCAGACTTGACAGAAACCTCAGGGATCTACTGGTCCTTAGTCAAGTCCAGCCTGACTTTCCTAATCACTTTGATATCATCAGCTGTAAACGCAAAAGATGCTACATTTGTGTCTATGTCACACCGACCTGGTCTGTGTCAGATTTCCAAAAGTTACCTTCACCATTAAAGACAGTTTCATATGTGGGTTCCGCAACGTCATCTATGCCATCAACTGCAAGCGTTGCGCCAAGACGCATATAGTTGAGATTGGAAGGCGGCTTGCGTACCGATTCTGCGAACACCTGTATAGCATAGAAAAACCATTTGGCTTATTCTGTTAGCGTCCACTTCAATGACACGGGTATTGAGCGCCCAGGATATTCAAATGACGGCCATTAGGTTGTTATTCTCTGACGACAGGACCTGTCATGCGTTTGAGAACCGTTACAGAGGCCTGTATCAATTTGGCCCTCTTAAACCTTTAGGAATCAATGAACGCCAGTCGTATGTCTGATATTGTGTTGTTCCGTCATTTCTCTGTTTGTCTCGTTTCACATGTTTTCGGCGCATATATTTGGTTGTGTATATTCCATATACGGCAAATTATGTGACATACTAGCTATCACCTTTGCTATTGCACCCAAAAATCAACATGGAAGTACAGAAACAAATGATTAAGAGTATCTTTATACCAAGACTATGATACCAATGCCAGACTTGGCAACTGACATCTGCACATAGAAGAAAGAGATACACTTGCGAAATTAAATGTCTATGGAAGGCTATTGGAGTCACTAGACTCGATAAAATGCGCAGTGAGTACATCAGAAAGATAACAGGTATAACATCATGCATCGAATATAGAGAGAAAAAGCAGATAAAATGGTTTGGACATCTTATGAAGATGAACGATCAACTTCCCATAAGAGCTTATAACAAGATGGAATCAGGATACATAGCCAAGGGCAGATCTAGGAAAAGGTAGATAGAAACATCAAGATCATCCTGAATAAACATGACTACATCTCAACCAGATGAATACACTTGGCTCTGGAGCGCAGACTACTTCTTCACCCAAACCCCTACGCTCAACGGCAAGTGTGGAAGCTACGACAACACCACCTAGGGATAGACAATAGTATATTCTTTGTGTGTGTGTGTGTGGTTTCACATCTGACCTAGTGCTTGTTTCAACCTTTCCGATTTATCTCTACATTACATTCAACTCAGCTATGTGAATGTCAACTGTGTCGTTCTTGCTCGTCGTCTTTTGTGTATGTATACTTGATGAAAGCCGTTTAGTCGAAACGTCGATTTTTGTTTTTCATTATCCAAAAGGGGAGCAAAGAATAGCAACACTGTTTACCTTCCATGCATGTCGTAAGAGGCGAGTAAGGAGATTATAGGATGGAGTTGGCTGTTCCATCAAATAATGGGGCAGTGACCCAAAGCCATACTGAAGTCAGACGTGTGACGTGTCAGGCCGAAAGGCGCAGATATCGCAATAATGCTGTAAACTATGACACAGCGCATTCGTTCTCCGGACTACATCCTGATAATCTACAGGAGATTGAGAACTAACGCAGAAGAAGAATAATCCGGTTCCTATTTTTCTATTATAGTCATACCTCGGATCCAGTATAGGCCTATGTAGCATTGGTAAATGCAAAGCAGAAATAAAAAAAAGGCTAGAGATGGCTTTAGCGTCATTGTCAATGCTAACTGTGATTTGGAAAAGCAACATCAGTGTTGGAGTGAAATTCAAACTGTATAAGTCGCTGGTGCTTTCTGTTGTGATGTATTGTTGTGAGAGTTGGACACTTACTGCGGACATGAGAAGATTACAGGTTATCGAGTACAAATGCTACAGACGAATTTCCTATAGGGAACATAAGACCAATGTGTACGTAAGAAATAAAGTAGAGATGTGTGCAGGTGTTCAAGAGCCATTGCTTTCAATAGGGAAACGAAGAAAATTAGCATTATTCGGACATGTATGCAGGTACGATTCCTTGTCAAAAACAATACTGCAGGAAACTGTCGAGGGGGAAGAAGCAGAGGAGGAAAAATAAAGGCATGGACAGACAACATCAAGGAATAGACAGGGCAAGATATTTCTACACTCATCCGCATCGCTGAGGATAGAATGTTCTGGAGGACTCTGTATGCTGAAGCATCCAATGTGGTACCCCTACGACACTGAAGGGTTACAGGTTATTGATTGATTGTCATGATGTTAGTAGCTCTCTGCTGTCAAAGTTTAGGAACTTTAATATTGCTCTTTGCGAGAAGAAACACAAAAATCTCCCTGGAACGATGACGTTCTGTTATGTTTATAGACTAGAAAATGTCGGAGTTTTTCAAACTGTAGGCCTAACTTAGATTTAATCTGTGAGTTGGGCATATTAAAATTTATTTAATAGAGCACATAGATTGTTCCCCATACTTTCTATCATGGAGACAGATGAATTACTTCAAAATAAAGATCCTGAAATCATTGGAACTGCCTTCGAAACAGGTACGTAACGATAGGCATTAGTCATTAGCACTTGCGAAATTAAATGTCTATGGAAGGCTATTGGAGTCACTAGACTCGATAAAATGCGCAGTGAGTACATCAGAAAGATAACAGGTATAACATCATGCATCGAATATAGAGAGAAAAAGCAGATAAAATGGTTTGGACATCTTATGAAGATGAACGATCAACTTCCCATAAGAGCTTATAACAAGATGGAATCAGGATACATAGCCAAGGGCAGATCTAGGAAAAGGTAGATAGAAACATCAAGATCATCCTGAATAAACATGACTACATCTCAACCAGATGAATACACTTGGCTCTGGAGCGCAGACTACTTCTTCACCCAAACCCCTACGCTCAACGGCAAGTGTGGAAGCTACGACAACACCACCTAGGGATAGACAATAGTATACGTCGTAACGAAGGTAACAGTAACTTTTTGAGTAACGTCACGGGTAATCCCACTCAACGCCTTAGACTAACTAAGGTAGAAGTCTACTGACTTAGTGAATACTAAGTTAGAAAGGAACAATATGGTTACTTTAAACTTGCTTACTTAGCATGGTAGACAAGCGGTTAAATCCTAGTTTAAGTCACCGTTGTGCTATAAATAGCTCACAGTCACAGTGACACACTGTAGTGTTGTCAACGTTGTCGCGGATTTCCCTGTACTGTAACACCAATGAAATTATTGAAATTAATGGATGCCGTGACGTCACATCAAAAGACACAAATGACACCAAGCACACTTATAATTATAATTTTGATAATTAATTTATTTTTCCATTTATAACTTATCCTAACCCTTACCCCCATCCCTAATGTAAATAATAATAAAATTATAATTTTATTATGTCATTGTCGGATTATAAAAATACTAATCCGAAATTAATACTTTTCTTTTAATATACCTTAATTTTAAATACAAATTCCACTAATCATGCTGGAAAGGTTAGGACATACCTCGAAAGTAGAACAAAGGTCACAGTAGAGATTCAAACTAGGATTGAGCTTAGACATATAGTAGGTACTTGGACATCTGGATTGGCGTGTTTGGAAAATTTTGCTTAGGCTATAAATTTCTTGTGACAGGGTTTTAAATAGTGATGGCATCATTTGTCATGTTTGAAACTAAGTAATTAGTAAGAGAGTACAAAACAATGGGCGCAAGTTGCTTTTAATTCTTTGTTGTGACCTTTGCTCTAGTTTCGAGGTATTACCTAACCTTTGTTATGTGATTTGGCAAGCTTGAGGTTAAGTACTTAGAGTACAGTTTGGATTAGAAATAATATTTCTAATGTGTGTGCTCACCTCGCTCAGTGTGTAGTGGGCAGAAATAATCATTGCTCAGTACAAATCATAGGAAATTTGTTTAATATGTAAATTGGAAAAGAAACAGATTATGCATAAGTTCATCTGTGTCTAGATTTGAACTCAGTGATTGTTTGGATGTGATATCACGGCAGCCATTAATTTCATTGATGTTACATGGAAATCCGTGACATTGGATAGCTAAAAATGTAAACAGTGTTCTATTTATAGCGCAGCGAAGAATCAAAAGCAACTTTTACCAAAACAATGTAAATGTCCAAACCAGCAGTTAATTTTTTAAAACACCAACATTTGTTTAAATTAGCCAACATTTTGAATATTAATTAGTTGTACGTGCATCTGAGAATCACAGCAATGTGCTCAACAGATGTGTCTTGTCTTTGCGAATACAAAAATAATATATATAGATTATAGTTTCAGTGGTATTTTATTATGTTTAATAGATATATAATTTATTTTCATTATAATTATGCTAATTAGCTGCCATTTTGAATATCAATTAGTTCTGTGTCCATCTGAAAATTCAAGAAATGTGATCAACATAAGCGTCTTGTTTCCGCAAACACCAAAATGTATAGTTTATGTATCGAATTATTGAAAATAACAAAGATAATTTAGAAATTATCACCTTGGCGACATTTTGTGGTCATAATATATTTTCCTATATGTTTTATGTAAATTATTTTGATGTCAAATTCATTAGGAAAAAAAATTAAAACTTTTTTCAAGACTTCATTGAATTGCAATTTTAAAGAGCTATCTAATTATATTATTTGTAATTATGTAGCAATTTTTTTGTTGAAAATTTTGTCCAAGTGCCTACATATAGTATAAGATAGACCTTGGTATAGACGTTTAGGCCTCGGTAAAGAAGCTTATGCCTATAATTAGGCTATAACTTGAAGCTAAAAGTAAGACTTAAGTCCATAGGCACAGCATAATAAGTGACTCTAGTAATTATTTCTAATACTCTTAAGCCTACTTGGTAATACCAGTACAATAGAATAAGTTGAGTAAGTTAGTAGGCTACTAAAGTAGTTTAACTTTAACTAACTTGACCAGCTGATAACATGTGAGATTTGTAACATAGGCCTAAATAATGACCTAAATATTTCAGAAAATTAGTAGTAGAATAGCCCTATTTTTTTTAGAATTAAATAAAAATTAGTATGGGCCTATATTGAAATGGGGTAAATTTGCTGTTTCAGAGGACACTGTGCTATAAATAGCACACTGTTTACATTTTTAAGTAGCTAACAATTATCATTAATATCGATGGGGTCTTTGTTACCTCTAATATTGTATGGTAGTGTGTCCTGATATAACCTAATTGGACTTTGTCCGCTCGTTGAAAGGGGCACGCCTCTCCAAAAGAGAGGCAAACTCATTAACTACCTACCTTTTAAGTAGCTGACGTCACAGATTTCCGTGTAAACCAAAAAAATTGAAGGATGCGGTGACATCACACCACCCCCCCCCCCTACATAAACAAGTTTTTGTGCTTTCCTACCGCTGCATCTCAGCATCCATCAATTTGATTAATTTTACACAGAAAACCATAGTCGGTTAATGAAAAATGGAAACAGTTTAATATTAAATGAAACACCTTCAGTGCGTGGCAGATAAACTTCTTTAATTCCACACAAGAAATCTATGAAAATCTTGATTCTTGATTAGAAACTGGCCTCACAGCACATGGGTCATTCCCATAACTGCTCCACCCTCTGTTCCAGCAGCCACCTGACTCGATGGTGTTTCGAGTCTAATCCACCAAACAAATGTTGACATCAGGGCACAACTCTATGGTCCTTACGACAGGTTTCTTTGTTGTTCTGCCCACCCACGCCGTGCCCGTAACTAGTTCAAGCACAACGTCTGCCTGTCGGAACAATATGGTTACTGTTATCGAAGGTTACGACTACGGAAATCCATGACTAATCCATGAAATTATATCCGCAAACCATGAATTATTTCTAACACTTCTACAAACATACATACAACTACAAACATAACAGTTACATATTAAACCTTCGCACATGCATCAGTCCAGAACACATTTATTTCACAGCTCCTGTCTTTTTTCTGTCCACTGTTCTGGTCCACTAATGCCCACTACTTGTCCACAAGCACCAAATTTCCTGCCCCACAATTGCGCATGCACCACAATGAAAGACAGGATGCAACTCTTGTTACAGACTTGAGATTTATTTGTTTTGCAATATCTTTAAAATTTAAAATAATAATTGGGGACCCTTCCCATTTTTTTTCTTATTTTTTATGAAACTTTTTTTTGTGTGTGACATCAACTTCCCCAATTCCAACCCTAACCTTCAGCTGATCACATCATGCCTGGAAAAGGTTAGGAAATACCTCGAAACTAGAGCAAAGGTCAGGTCACAGTGGCCTCAGAAACGGTATATGCACCTAAATAAGTAGACTTACTTTAGACTAGTCTATAGGCATAGGTACTTGGACAAAATTAACAAAATCGTACTAGGCATATATCATTGAAAATACAATTAGGCCTAGACAGTGTGTTTTTTTTCTATGAAAAAAGGTGGGCCGCTTAATTTGCGAAAAATTGCCTTTATTTTTAGTGATAACATACTCACCTTCACCACCTGATATAACACCTACAAACACAATTCATAACTAGTGGTAACCTTCGATAACATTTACCATGTTGTTCAGACAGGCAGACGTTGTGCCTGAACTAGTTACGGCTACGCGTGGGTGGACGGAACAACAAAGAAACCTGTCGCAAGGGCCAGAGTTGGGCCCTGATGGCGTCGTTTCTGTTTCGCCGACATTGGACTCAAAACACCATTGAGTCGAATGGCTGTGGAACAGAGGGCGGAGCACTTATGGGAATGCCCCACATGCTGTGAGGCCAGTTTTCTAATCAAGAATCAAGAAGAATTCATAACTTTAAAAATATTATAAAAATGTTGGTATATGAAACATACCTTTAAATTGTCATCATCATTTGTGATAGATGAACCTTTAAAAAGTTTAATATTTGGCTAGAAAGCATTATTTTTCCATTATCTCATCTCTTGGATACAAAGTTTTGAATTGTATTTTGTGAAATCTAAATTCTACATAAGCTAGCCTGGGGCAAAGTGTCACACTTTTCACATTTTAGCATATTCTGACAACTATACTTAACTATGAGAGACCAAACTTCCATCAGTGTATAGTAGTGCTACATGTAGACAGTAAATGAGATTTTTTTTGAACAAATGTAAAAAAAAATCACTTTGCTCATTTTTTGGAGCAAAGTGTCGCAGACAAAAAGGTGATACAAACCATTATCAAATTGAGGAAGATAGCGAATGCAACAATTCAAGTACACCGGCAGTGTGTAAATATGTGCTAAGAATAGATTTAATAAATAGTTAGATCTAGTTTTGTAACTTTAATCTTAAAAAAAGTTAGGGTAAAAAAATAGGTCACAAGTCCCTTTTTAAAGTTAATAATGTCTTTGTAAGGTTGAATTATCATTATAACCATATATATTGGTCTCTCCTAGCTTTACATCAGCATCAGCAACTTCCTCACAGAGTGCCAGAAGTTGCAAAAAAATATATCGAACATAGTGAAAACATATTAATCCGCATTGTTCAAAATTGACTTGTCCTTGACCTATCTAACTTCGCTGTGCTAAAGATTGAAATGTTGGTTGACGTCTGATCTAGTCACTTGCGGTATCGGAAGAATCCATAGATTCAGAAAAAAACCTCTCAACATTTTACCCCGTGCGTCTCTTTACCCCGGGCTACCCTAAGGTTCAATCAAAGTCTCAGCAGAACTAACTCTGCATTAAAAGTGTTTTCTACTTTAGAATTCACGAAACATACATGCTCTGGAGAAGGCAAGCCCTTCACCTAATTAATCCTGTATGCTAATCCACATAGTGTCACTTAACTTGGCTGATGCCTCTGATCATTGGCCACATTGAGCATACTCTGATTCACTAGCCAATGAAAAGCATGATAAAGGTTTCCTCATTTGAGATAAATTACGTTGTTTGGGACCAGTGTGCAAGATTACAAGAGGAATGGACTTCACATAAGTGGTTGAATCTACTGGGAAACTATATATTCATGAGACCAACGGGAATTGAGCCAGTCCGTTCAACGGCACCAAATCGCCTAGCAATTATTGCACACTCGTTCTTCCGTACTTGACTAACCGCATCTCCAAAAAAAGGTGCGATTTCGTCAAGACATTCAAAGCGTGCACTCAAAGACACCCGAATGGACCAATCAAGACATTTTGGATGTCTTGACAAAATTGCTTCTTTTTTTTGAGATGCAATTAGTCAAGTACGGAAGAATGCGTGTGCAATAGTTGCTAGGTGATTTGGTGCCGTTGAACAGACTGGTTCAATTCCCGTTGGTCTCAAGAATTTTTAAAAATTGTTTTCTGGCTTCCTACTTGAATTTACTGGGAAACTAGATACTCTGTTTTGTTTGGAAATGGGCAAAAATCCTTTGTTAGAAATTGTATGGACATCCATCAACTTGAGAACATTGCATCAATTTTTTCACTGGTGTGGTATCTAATTGACCTTGTTAGTTGAAAATTCTAGACAAAGACGGTTTAAAATTTAACCAAATACATTGACTATTGTGTCTTTCACATTCTCATTCTTGTGTTTGTTTTTTGTCCATGAACAAGTAGTGTTTTTTGGTTTATTACAAGCGAGCAGAACTAGAATATAAGAATATTCCTGAGGAAAAAATGGAGGGAATATGGCTTTGAACAGCGCAATTAAATGCTTCAAAAAAGTCATACTTCCATCCTAAAAAAACGCAATGTTTAAACAACAATAACATTATCTTAGTTATTTACAATGAAAACAGACACAAACTAGACATTTTTGTGTTTGTGAAGATAAGACGCATCTGTTGATCACATGGCTGGATTTTTAAATACACGCAGAGCTAATTAATAGTCAAATTGGCGGCTAATTGGCAGAATTCTAATTAAAATAAGTTATATATTAAAATGTCACCGAAAATATATTTTGGTTTTCGCAAAGACAAGATGCAGCTGTTGATCACATTGCTTTAATTCTCAGATGCATGCAGAGCTAATTAATATTGAAAGTGGTGGCTAATTGGTATAATTAAAATGAATGTTGGTGTTTTTAACCTTTGGCAAGACAAAAAAGAAATTGTGTAAATTTCCCCTGCAGCAGAATAATTTTTTGACAATTTGCTTTATTTTTGTTGTATTTGAGAAATGCAATACTTTTTTTTGTTTTTGGAGCTTTCTGTATATTTAAATAATGGAAATAAAGGAATTGTTACTGAATGTAATGATGCCAGTTTCATTGGTGTTTGTATGATATGTGAAAATATGATGAAGATGAAAAAATAGATTTATTTGAATATATAGTCCGATATATTCAGTGCTGGATATTATAATGTCGCAAAATGTCTTGGCCTATTCTATTTCTGATGTTATTTCATAACCAAACTAAAGTAATCATAATATTGTTTGTGAAAGCACATGAAATATGTCAATCTCAAACTAGCATTATCTGGTCCTACAACTTCGACATATTCAATGAAGAAACATGGATATTGAACAAACAACTAGAAGACAGAATTAATGCCTTTGAGATGTTGATATATAGAAGAAAAGGGAGAACTTCAGGGAAAGAGAAGAAAATAGACAAAGAGATTATGACAGCACTAAGAATGGGAAAAAATAAATAAATTAAAATCAAACAAAGTATTTTTGACTTATTAAACAAAGACCTTAATGAAAAGATGACATCTTAATGAAGACTTTACTTGAAGGTAGAGATAAGGGAAGTCGAGCTAGATGTAGGGAGAGATGTAAATGTGTGGGAAACATCGTGAAATGGACAGGATATAGTCTAGCAGAGGAGAGGAGAGGAAGCACATACGGTACTCATTGGAAAGACCAGAAAAACCCACAACCAATTACTGACTGAGACTGAGCTTATATAATTTAGGATGGCTGATGGAATGAATTTTTGGGAATGCCCCTTGTGCAGTGATGATATAGTTGGTTCCTAATCAGGAATCAATAAATTGAACAGAAATGAACAGAACGAGTAAGAATACTTTGACTGGGAACAGTACACTACCATATAATGGTAAACTTACGTTGAATCTGCACCAGGAAATCGAGCCCTGATATATTTTGTTGCTGTATGTTACATTTTTCACATCAGTCTTAATATGTATCTGCACTACTACGATGCAAGGCCTGAAAGGATGGTTGCTGATCCAACAGTCAATGGGCTCATGCCCTCTGACCCAATGCCATTAAAATAGCATATTGCTGTGGGGTGGAGTTTGCTGTTCCATTACATAGTGTGTCAAAGTGACCCAAAACCATGCTGAAGTTGGAAGTGTTAGAACAAAAGGTGTAGATATTACAGCCAAGTTACAACACAACACTTGCTGTTCCCTGGACTACAGCATGTCGACCAGGTAGAAGTTTGAAAATAAATGCAGAAAAAGAAGATTGATTTTGTTTACACATGCATAGTATTGTTTTTAATTATTATGGTTTTCCCCAACTTTCTATTTACAGTTTTAGGGGTTCTCCAGCTGTATGGATGGGTCATCCTGTTTGTTATCATTACTGTACTGTATTTAGGAAGTAAGGCTCGGCCATGGCTAGATAAACTGTCTCAACAAAGGGATATCAGAAACTACAAGAAAATGGGTATGTTAAAGCAATTGATTGGACATGAATTTGTGTGCGATTTGATGAAGATATTTCATTGTGAAAGTGAATGTGGTTTGATGAAGAAAGTCCATTGTGAAAGTGGGTGTAATATATTGAAGCAAATCAATTGTAAAACTAGGTGTGGCTTGCTGAGGCTATTGCAAAAGTGGATGTGATTTACTTCAAGTATTTAAGAACTGAGTTTGCACTCCTGGCAAACCCATGTGTGTGTTTTAGCAGATGGTGAAGAGTATGTATACTTATTACTCCTGATATATGCTGATTTTTCATGCATAATTCGGCTCCTCCATTGTCCTATTATTTTTGTCCCACGCTTGATCCCAAATTCCTTCGGTCTCTGTAATATGTATTCATCCACTAAATTTTCATTTTATACTTGGAAATCCAATATTCCTTTCAAGATCTCACCTTTGTCCATATTCAAAGTGCCCACGACAGATAATGTTGTGGCAAACATGCCAGTACGCTCATGTACATGCACTTCAGCATAACCATTGACAGTAGATCCATAAGAATTCCTGAAGGGCAGAGGTATGTATGTATGCTGCTCATTCATGGCACAGCCATCCACTTTGGACCTTCCGAAGCATGGACATGTTGTCAAGGACAATAATAGCCCTATTCAACATGGTTTCAAAGAGCCATAGAACTGCTGCTGTAACTGCCATCACCTCTATTCTCGTGCTCGATGTAAAATATCCTTGCATAAACTCAGCTTTGTTCAGCTATAATAGTTTTTACTTTAGCAAAGATGGACCTCTCTCCATACAGACTGACCTTTCAGAGTATGTGACTGCATCCCTGCATTGTCCTCAGTTGCTTTATCTCAACATCTGACTTCCCATTACCCCACCCTCTGCATTCCCTACCAAGGGTGATGATGACTTTCTGGTGGGTTGCCATATTCTTACATATCATTCATTTTGATACATTCTTCTCCTCTGTCTATGTCCATATGTCCAATTTTTGCTTGGTTTACTGAAACAAGACCAATGTACGGTCAGTGTGGCTTACTGAACCAGTACCAGTATCAATGTGGGTGTGGTTTCTTACAATAGTCTCATTATCAAAGTGGGTGTGGCTTCTTACAATTGTATCAGTATCAAAGCGGATGTGGCTTTTTACAATAGTCGGATATATCAAATTTCAGCCTATCGTATTAATCTCTTTGATGTGGTTCTCAAGGCAGTGGTTCTCAACATGAGTCATACGCTCCTCGTCAGTGAACTGCAGAATTTTACTGGAGATGGGGAATGTTGAAGACAATATGTACAATTGGGGTTAGAATGAATACAAGTGTACATATCTGAAATTATTTGAACCATATACAGTATAATAACGGTATGCAATATAATAAGAAAATTAATTATGTCTTGGTGAAAGTTTAACAGCTTTTGGGGAAGGAGGGGTACCACAGAGACTTACATGGCTTGTAAGTGGGCCACAAGAAAAGTTTGTCAATTACTGTGGAAAGCTGGAAGGAAAATTTATACTAGATATCAAAAGGCCAATATAATTCCTATCAACTGACACCACTACTTACACATCCGTACATCAGCATAACAAGTAAACAAACATTAATATATAGCATTTTTATACCAACATTGTGCTATCAATATCACACCATGACCATTTTCGAACCACTGTAAAGTAAGGTTACAGCATGTGAGATGATGTGTTTGAGAAAGATTGTCAGCACCACAAGAATGCGACAAGATTGCATCAGAGAAATCATAGGAACTATATCAGTCAATAACTATCTCAAGAGACAACAAATCAAATGGTTTGGACATTTAATGAGAATGAAGCCTGACTGGCTAAGTCTAGAGCATATGTATCTATTTGCTAAACCCCATGTTGCCTTTCAGCGTCAAGGGTAGAAGAGTTTTCTGGAGATGGCACTCGTGTGTTCTGAGTTATTGTGGAATTAGTCACCACTTTTATTTCTGTGGTTCATCATTTTCATGGTCAGCCTCTGGATCTGCCTTTACTGTATCTGTGTAGCATGCTTGCTGTGGTATGTTGTCTGATGGTAGTCTGCTGATGTGTGCAAACCATTTCATCTGTTGTCTCTTATTATATTCAAAGACTGGTGTTGTGCTGGTTCTTTGTCTAATGTCCTCATTCGACAAGCATATAATAGGAAAATATCTAGGATGAGGACAAGAGGAAGACCAAGACATAAATGGATTGACAATATTAGAGATATTCTACAACCCCATCGGATCACATCAGTAAAATATTTGGCAATAGAACATAGACTTTTGCTCCCCGTGACCCCTCACCACACAAGTGACTAGGACAAGCCAATTACTGTTCAATTGAATAGGTAAACCAACCACATATTTCTCCAAATGATTAGTGCCTTACAAGTGGTCACACCAGTTAGGATGACCTTTGATTGATACACAATTATTTTGGCATTTGAAATAAAGTATATGCAAAGTGCCATTGAAAATAGTGGATCAGCCAAAATACCTGATTTATACCGGTTTTCATTGCCAAGTAATATATGCTCTGACATACTTGCTTGAACCAAATCCATGTCCTGTGAACATGGATCATGCTAATTAACAGAAGAGATTTGACTTTTTCTGAGCTTTTCATTGATTGGTGACATATAGCATATTCACAGCGATAATCAGTTGCATAAGCCAAGATTAGTGGCACTGTGTGAGATCAGCACACAGGACTGTCTGGAGGACATGGTTAATATTCTACAAGGAAATCTCAGTTATTTTTAGTAACAACCAACTCTTTCTGTGACGTCTATGCTTTTTCTTTTTGTTTAGTTCCTAGAGAATACACTCCTGTAGACAATTTGGAAATCATGCTTATAAAGTGCCACTATTTAACTTCCCGTGATTTTTATTGGTAACTATGTGTATACCTTGTGTTTACAGCCAATTAAAATCAAAGATAGAACCGTGTCACCTTTGAAGACTATTCCTGATGAGTCTGTAGAACTGTATAGTCTAGCGACTCGTCTATTTCATACAACAGTGGCTCATCTTGGCTTCTTCTTTTCGTTCACAGTTTGACATGTCTACACAGAAAGTCCAATTTACTTAATACATGCTGCTGTGTTTGAAAGCTCCTCTGTGCTCCCATGCAGCTTTATGCGGATATCCATCTCTGTGGGCCAGTGTTCTTCCCTTAACTGGTTTAGTGTATTGCAGGATATGTTCAGTGGTGTGTGCTGCCTGCCCAAATGGACACAGAGGTGGTGCCTGTTCTGAGGTGGAAGATAATAACCTGCTCAGTTCTGTCAAGATAGTGATAGTTATCTTTTGGGCGGTTGATTTTCCTGGTAGCTTTGATGAGAGTCCTCTTTTCTTGGTAGGTGATTTCTTGGTATTTGTGCTCCTGTGTTGCTCCATTCTTTGCCAGACTATCTGTCTTTTTATTTCCTGGTATGCAACAGTGGGATGGTATCCACTGTAGTACTACCCTTCTTCGGATGCTCACTTCTCGTATGGCTTCCTTCAGGTCTGGGAGTTTGTTGCTGTCAAGGGCAGACATTACATTAGTAAGAAATTCCACTTGTTGACATATGCTTGTTGTGTTTTCATTTATGCAGAAATATTTATAGCCTGTACTTCTGCAGAGAAGTTAAGTAGAAGATTCCAGTTGGTGAACATGTGGGTTCATTTTCTTTTTCTGAATATTTGATGTACACTCCAGCACCTTCACTGCTCTGGTTGCTGATCCATACGTATATACATACTTGTATCCATGCTTCTCTGGGGTACATATTTTAATCATGTTCCGTACTGTTTTCATTTGGAGAGTATTCAGTTCTTTCATAGGCTCATCTTACCTGATAAGTAGACCATTCGTCACTGTGTGTATTCTTTGTGTTGCCAGCCAATTAAAAGTCAAATATCATTTTTAGAAGACTTCTCCCATTAGCCAATATACATTATATATGTCGACTGTCACCGCAAACCTATCCTGGTGATGTAGGCATACCTGTTTTCTAATTGCACTAGTGAGAATTGATTCAAAACCAGAAATCCCGAAGGAAATGCCATCAAAATGTGATTCTGTACTTTGTCCATGTATATATAACTGTATATAAGATGACCCTGCCATGATCAGTCGTATCAACCAAGAGAAGTGACACTGTTTGAGATCAGCAGGAAGAGCATATAATATGGAGAAGGGATTAATTGGATGGTTACCAGCTACAGTATAAGGCCCATTGGTTAATAGAAAAACTTTCTGAAATGTCTTGACTTTTTCCAAGTATTTTAATTGGTCACTAAGATTATACTTGGTGTCAATAGCTAACGGAAATCCCGGGAAAGTCTAGTCATTTTTAGAAGGCTGTTTTCACACTAGCCGATAGATCTTACATTGTCAACGGTCACGATTGGACTATCAATAAAGACTACATACTTTCCACGTGATTTTAAGTGAACTCTAACATTACTCCGAACCAGCTCTTTATTCACATACAAACTGTCTGCAGATATATAACATTTACAAGATTGATTTATAACGGAGATTTTTCCCTAGATGTAAACACATATCTAAATCTACTGGCAGTTCTTGCACCAGATTCTGTCACATTTTACGATTGCAACATAAAAGTATTTATTTTAAGAAGGTGTTAGGGTAAGCATGTGTTATATATAATTTTGTATTTGTTTCACGGCGAATGTCTCTCTTCTGTACGGATTTAAATATATTCTGGTGTGTTCATTCTCAAAATCCTGCTGAGGAGCTGGCGTGCATGGCCTCAGTATCGAAAGATACATCAGTTGATACATCAGATCTCACGTAGTCATTGCGCTGAGACACTTTGTCTATTCAGACTTTCACAACTGTATATCACGTTCGGTCTCAAGATTGCGGGACATCTCAGTAAGGATTGAAATAGTCTCTAAAGAGAAACATAATAGATATATGAAGATTCCGATAAATCAACATCGAGCTTGAGCTACGAGCCGCTACATTCTGGTGGATTTATTCAGACTGGGATCGCAGTCTCTACAGTGGAATCCTATTAAAAGAACTGAGTCCGGATTGACATGTGTGTGTAATAACAGATATACGTTATATACAGTACAAACAATATAGAATACATGTAATTAAGGATTTTGAAAAGTTGTTATACAGGGAAATTTGTTAAACAGAATGCTTTATAGGGGGATTCGACTGTGTAGACGTATTTGGTGTACGCAGACGATAACCTGCACACATAACTCATCCCCTTAGATTAGCAGAATGTATCTCGGATACACAATGGTTTAGAAATATGAACCAGGAAGGGGAGAACATGCAGACAAAGGCTACGATAGACAGAGGCTGGACAGAACCGATAGTTTTTGTGTGTTGTGCAGACATGTTAAATAGGTAGGTTGTATGGTTGCTGGTGCGCCTCTCGCCTGGTATCTCTGACTTCAGCACTTGTGCTTGCTTGGGCAGAACTGTGGTCATGCTCGATATAGGGGGGTGGCTCGACAAATCTTAGTTTCCAGCCTCTGTTGGCTGGACTAAGCCCCATCTCCACTTCCAGGAGTTGACTTCGATGGGACAGAACCGAGACGCTTACAGAGTGGCAGTGGGCACAACGTTCTGCAACCGGATAAGTCACATAGATAGTCCGGAAACGGAATACGTTGTCATTATTGACATGTTGGCTGTATTTCAATACCTTTCGGCCTAACATATCAGATTTCAGTTTCAGCATGACGTGCCACTCTGACACTCTATAGAATATTATAATTAACTCACCTCAAAACGTCCGTAGTCGCCTTTTACTACATGTGTGACACATCACAGTATCGCTATTCTTTTCTCCCATTTCGAGCATTGCCAAAACCTGACGATATTTATAGGTTGTGTGCAGATGGTTTACTTCGCTGTACTGCATCCTTATATAATAGGCAACGCGCGTGAATGACGCACAGCTTCAGTCATCTTGATTGATCTGTTCTTATCATTGGTCACTTTGCGTATAGTCAAATCTCATTACAACAACTTGATCCAGACCGAGAAACTATGTATGTAATAACAGAAATTCGCAGCGCAAGTTGCTTTTAATTATTCACTGTGACCTTTGCTCTAGTTTCGAGGTATTTCCTAACCTTTGAGTGTGCTACGGTTAGGATACGTACAAATAGTATTTAGAATTAAGACAAGTTTATCACAGCTGGTAAATCGGGGATTATATTCAAAAATTAAATTATTCCCTAAATGAAGCCTAATTACAACTTGTTCAAATTAGCTCCTTGACAATCAAATTGCACCCCTTCCCCTTCCGTAGGACGTGAGCCCCACGATGGGAAACACTGGTTTATACTTTGTGTCAGAGCCTATGAAAATCACGGGAAAGCATGAGTAATTTTTGGGGAAATTTTTCAAATTAACCAATATGCCTAAGATATATATATATAGATATATATGGCCTAAAGTTAATTCGACTTTTTCCGTGCTTCCCATTGGCTTGCGACACGATGTTTATGGACAATTACCAATTAAATACTTGGTTAAAACACGACCGTCGGGGATATAGGAGACCTGATTGCGTAAACGTAAAATTGACTAGTCTTTTTGCTTAGAACCATGCCAATTTATGCAATTCTGGAAGCGCTCAGTCCATTAAAGTGGCTAGGTAGCTGATTTAAACAAAAATTGTGTTCCGTTCTCAAATTCCCACTGAATCACTCTTGTAGTAGGACAATTGTCTAACTAGATTTCCTACAGAATACAGTCCAGAGTACGAAGATGCGTTCTATCGACGTGTTGTGTGCAATAGGCCGACAAATCCGATTTTGGCGGTTAGTCAGCTTGTTTGTTAATGCGACTCCATGTTACTCTCGTTTCTTCCATGCAACTCTCGTTTCTTCCATGCATAGAGTTTCTTCATATGCAGAGCGCGGTAGAAACTTTTATAGTGCGAAATTCTTTCATTTTCGTGAGCTTTTCCTGGGACATCGATCGGGGGGAATTTACCCGCTTTTTAGCTTGCTATCTAGTACTAAATATGATGTTTTGATTTAAAGGGATTGGGTTTGAGGCCCCCCCCCTTATGAGACTTGTCCATATGAACTCTGCTGTCTCAACAGAACATAACGCCATCTGCCGAGTGTACAATTCAGAGCATGTAGCTGCAAGAAATAATCCCCGGGCTATCTCCGAAAACGTGCATGTAAACAAGACGTTTTGACCATGGGCCACGACCATCTCTAGTAAGACCTGTTATCTAGAGTTGTCACGTGATCGGACAGGGACCCTTGTTGGCGTTTCGGTTGGTCACTATTTATATACTTGGTCACCTTCGCTATTTTTAGCATGCGAATTCAAGTATGTAAATAGTGACCAACCAAAATCCAAACAATCAAAAGCATAATGAATGGGGTCCTAATTTATTCGGTTGAAAGGTCTCTTTGAGACAGGCATGATTGGTCCCTATGAATACAAAGCAAATAGAACAGCCACTAAAATAATGTAAGCGTGTAACTGATGTCCTTTGGTGTGAATTCAAGCCCTTCTAAATAATGTCATGTATGCTGATCTTACATAGCATTACTTATTTTGATTAATCTTTCTTCTGTTCTTTTAATTGGCTGGTGGGCCGTGTGTTGCTAGGCTTTAATGGTAAGCAAAGAATAGCAAATCTTTACCTTCCATGAGTGCCATAAGAGGTGACTAAGGGGGTTTTGGTGTGGAGTTGGCAGTTCCATTATACATGATGTCAGTGACCAAGTAGTTCCATTACATATTTAAGTAGTTCCATCAAAGTGACCCAGAAGCCATGAGGAAGTAGGATGTGTGAGATCAAAAGTCCTGAATATAGCCGCAAAGCTGTAAACCATGACACGGCACATTCTATCCTCCGGACTACATCCTGATAATCTACGAGTTTAAAAACTAATGACGGAGAATGGTTGGTTATACAAAGTATGACATACACAAAGTAATCAATGTTGCATCGACTAAGATGTCACAAAGTAATCAATGATCTGTCGCATCTACTAAGATGTCACAAAGTAATCAATAATCTGTCGCATCTACTAAGATGTCACAAAGAAATCAATGATCTGTCGCATCTACTAAGATGTCACAAAGTAATCAATGATCTGTCGCATCTACTAAGATGTCACAAAGTAATCAATATGTTGCATCAACTAAGATGTCACAAAGTAATCAATGATCTGTCGCATCTACTAAGATGTCACAAAGTAATCAATAATCTGTCGCATCTACTAAGATGTCACAAAGAAATCAATGATCTGTCGCATCTACTAAGATGTCACAAAGTAATCAATGATCTGTCGCATCTACTAAGATGTCACAAAGTAATCAATAATCTGTCACATCTACTAAGATGTCACAAAGTAATCAATGATCTGTCGCATCTACTAAGATGTCACAAAGTAATCAATGATCTGTTGCATCTACTAAGATGTCACAAAGTAATCAATGATCTGTCGCATCGACTAAGATGTCACAAAGTAATCAATGATCTGTCGCATCTACTAAGATGTCACAAAGTAATCAATGATCTGTCGCATCGACTAAGATGATTACCGCAACTCAATAGAAATTGCATTAACTTGAAGTCTCCTGGGTATGAAATAAAGCTCAGAGAGAGCACTCCATGCTACATAGGAATTAAGAGCAAATTGCTCATAATTCCTGGGAAACAAAAACAGTGACACATCACATGCGGCCCATATTCTGGAGAGGTGCTATACCATAGACATCTAGATACAGGACCCAAAAACTCATCACACCTAGAGTGGTTTCTTTCTGGATTATGGATGTCTCTGACTTAACGCATTACATTTTTCACATTGTAAATTAGAGATGTCCCTAGCACATGAAACTTACATTGTAAATTAGTGATATCTATGGCCTAGCACATTAAACTTTCATGTTGTAAATTAGAGATGGACATGGCCTAGCAATTAAACTTTCATGTTGTAATTAGGGATGACCCTAGCACATTAAACTGTCACATTGTAAATTAGAGATTTCCCTAGCACATTAGACTTTCACATTGTAAATTTGGGATGTTCATGGCCTAGCACATTAAACTTTCATGTTGTAAATTTGGGATGTCCGTGGCCTAGTACATTAAACTTTTACATTGTAAATTAGGACATTTAACTCTACCAAGGACATCTCTAGTGGGAATTAGAACTGTCCTCGTCCTTGTATTGCCAAGACCCTGAAAGGGGAGCAAAGAATATCAATACTGTTACCTATTATACATGGTGTAGGAGGCAACTAAGGTGGTTTTGGGGGTTGAGTTGGCTGTCTTATCCCATATAAGGTCAGGGACCCTATAACCATGCTGAAGTTGGATAAACATGCAGTTAGTGCAAACCCATTCACTTTTGTTATTGCTTTCAAATGTTATTCCTTCAGATTCAGGAGTTGCTCAAGCAAGACTAGAATCCATGGAAAGAGCCAGGCTGAAGATGCAAGAAGAGCTGGATAGAGAAGCCAAGAAGTTTGCAGAGCGGCAGAAGGAAGTATGTCTTAGATGATTTTGTCTGGTTTTGCAACTTTTTTCATATCTATTTGTTGCAGACTTCCAAAATTGACTGGTACTTAAGGACTTCCGATAAAATGGGGTAGAATAGCAATTTTTTATGCTTGTCAAGTTTCAGAGAGGAGTTGGGCGTCACTGAATAAAATTCTGCCCATTGAAATGCTACACTGGCACAAATAAATAATATTATTAGTTTTTCTGGAGTTGTAAACTTGTTTGTTGTGGACATATAACAAGACATGACTCACTTTATAAAATTATTTTCCCAGGAACAGTTGAGGTTAGAAGGATAAGAGAGATCATAGAAAATCCTGGATTGACAACATTATTTGTATGTCCTACATAAGTACTATTATCTTATACAGTTTTACAGCAGTCTCGCTTATCAAAAGAATAGCTACAGTAGCCTGCGTTGTGAGTCACAAGACACAGCTAAAGAGGTTTTGGAGGGGGAATGGAGTTGGCTCTCCCCTTCCATAGATCAGTGATCCAAAACCCACACTGATGTTGGATATGTCCTGCTAACCAGCAGGAGTATGAGAACAAACACAGAAGTAACACTGTGATCTATCATGCATGTTGTAACAAGTTACACAAGTAACACTGATCTACCATGCATGTTGTAACAAGTAACAGTGATCTACCATGCATGTTGTAACAAGTTACACAAGTAACACTGATCTACCATGCATGTTGTAACAAGTTACACAAGTAAACTGTGATCTACCATGCATGTTGTAACAAGTAACACTGTAATCTACCATGCATGTTGTAACAAGTAACACAAGTAACACTGATCTACCATGCATGTTGTAACAAGTTACACAAGTAACACTGTGATCTATCATGCATGTTGTAACAAGTATCACTGTAATCTACCATGCATGTTGTAACAAGTAACAGTGATCTATCATGCATGTTGTAGCAAGTTACACAAGTAACACTGATCTACCATGCATGTTGTAACAAGTTACACAAGTAAACTGTGATCTACCATGCATGTTGTAACAAGTAACACTGTAATCTACCATGCATGTTGTAACAAGTAACACAAGTAACACTGATCTACCATGCATGTTGTAACAAGTTACACAAGTATCACTGTGATCTACCATGCATGTTGTAACAAGTAACACTGATCTACCATGCATGTTGTAACAAGTTACACAAGTATCACTGTGATGTATCATGCATGTTGTAACAAGTAACACTGTGATCTATCATGCATGTTGTAACAAGTAACACTGTGATCTACCATGCATGTTGTAACAAGTTACACAAGTAAACTGTGATCTACCATGCATGTTGTAACAAGTAATACTGTGATCTATCATGCATGTTGTAACAAGTTACACAAGTAAACTGTGATCTACCATGCATGTTGTAACAAGTTACACAAGTAAACTGTGATCTACCATGCATGTTGTAACAAGTTACACAAGTATCACTGATCTACCATGCATGTTGTAACAAGTAACACTGTGATCTACCATGCATGTTGTAACAAGTTACACAAGTAAACTGTGATCTACCATGCATGTTGTAACAAGTAATACTGTGATCTATCATGCATGTTGTAACAAGTAATACTGTGATCTATCATGCATGTTGTAACAAGTAATACTGTGATCTATCATGCATGTTGTAACAAGTAATACTGTGATCTATCATGCATGTTGTAACAAGTATCACTGTAATCTACCATGCATGTTGTAACAAGTAACTGATCTATCATGCATGTTGTAGCAAGTTACACAAGTAACACTGATCTACCATGCATGTTGTAACAAGTTACACACGTATCACTGTGATCTACCATGCATGTTGTAACAAGTTACACAAGTAAACTGTGATCTACCATGCATGTTGTAACAAGTAACACTGTAATCTACCATGCATGTTGTAACAAGTAACACAAGTAACACTGATCTACCATGCATGTTGTAACAAGTTACACAAGTATCACTGTGATCTACCATGCATGTTGTAACAAGTTACACAAGTATCACTGTGATGTATCATGCATGTTGTAACAAGTTACACAAGTATCACTGTGATGTATCATGCATGTTGTAACAAGTAACACTGTGATCTATCATGCATGTTGTAACAAGTTACACAAGTATCACTGTGATGTATCATGCATGTTGTAACAAGTTACAGAAGTATCACTGTGATCTACCATGCATGTTGTAACAAGTTACACAAGTATCACTGTGATGTATCATGCATGTTGTAACAAGTTACACAAGTATCACTGTGATCTACCATGCATGTTGTAACAAGTTACACAAGTATCACTGTGATCTACCATGCATGTTGTAACAAGTTACACAAGTATCACTGTGATGTATCATGCATGTTGTTACACTATCCCATAGAATGCAGGTTTTCAACTATGGGTCACATAGCTAAATTGAGTCGCTGAGGGTTTTCTGTTGGAAAGTGCAATCTATAGGGTGATGTTGGACAAACACGTTCTGAATACTTAGCATATGTACAAGTGACATATTTTTTAGAGGTCTTGCTGACTAACCAGTAAAAACAGTTTGTCACATTGTTGTCTGGTTCAAGTCTTGTGTACAATCTGATTTCTATATTTCCTCAAAGCTTTCTACTTAATATTGTATTTTTTCTTTTCTTTTTCTTTTACTGTTTTATCCTTTTGTGTTCATTCTCAAACTGTATTGGTTAGCAGAATGTAGTCCAGAGAATGGAATGCATTGTGCTATGGCTGTACAGCCTTGCTGTGATAATTTTATCTTTAAACCAGACACATCTGACTGCATGAAATTTTGATCATTTTGACCTAAGTGATAGGCAGCGAGCCCCTTTTACAAACCTCCCTAGTTAACTCGTACAACATATATGACTGGTTGCTATTTTGCTATTCTGTTTTTGTTTTTTTGGCCCTGAAAACATACAGATGTTTTTTTTTCTACATGGTGCCATTCCTCTTCCAGCACTCAAACAGGTTTATCTCCCATGTGTTGCTGGCGCCCAAAAGGGGAGCAAAGAATAGCAACACTGTTTACCTTCCATGCATGTCGTAAAAGGCAACTAAGAAGGTTATGGGATAGAGTTGGCTATCCCATATAGGGTCAGTGACCTAAAGCCATGCTGAAGTTGGATGTGTCAGGCTGAAAGGCACAGATATCGCAGCAATTCTATAAACCATGACACAACGCATTCAGTTCTCTGGACTACATCCTGCTAATCTGCAGGTGTTTGAGAATGAACGCAGAAGAAGAAGAAACAGGTTTATAAATAATCTCAAATCATTTCTTTCCACAGAAAGAAGAAGAGAAACGTAAACAGCGAGTGGAAGATTGGGATAACCACTGCCAGGGCAAAGGTTACCGCAACAAGACAAAAGCTGTAAGTATATAAATATGAACTGTATCCGCAATTATATAACTGTGTTCTGTTTTAGTAAGAACGTTGTCTGTTTTCAATAATGTAAGGATAGAGTTGATGGCAACAAGATCAATTCTATGATTTTCAGCATATGAAATGTGATGACTACCACATTTGTTACTTTCTTCCTAGTACTAACCCTTTAGTTACTGTGCATGAGTTTACCCGTTACTCTATCTTACTGCTATTGACAAGTTAGCCCTTATTTTTTCTAATTCTCTCATTGCTTTAAAAAAAACCACTGAAATCGTCCCAAGTATCCAAATCTCATCCATGGGGTATATATTTTCTGGTGATAATGAAAAGCCAATAAAATTGAAGCTATTATTTTGTTTAGCTCAAGAAAATGAATCAAATTTCTATATTAGTAAGGGAATTTTGCACAGCTGGATCAGTTACTGAGAAAAATGTAGCAGCTAAAGTGTTAAATATCATATTCTGATTTCTTAAAGGGAGGGGGTTTGAACTCCTCAATGATCCCCACATCTTATAAAAGAGTTTCATTTAAGTACTTGTGAGTGAACTGTATGTACCAGTACATGAGCTGTACCAGTAGATGAACTGTACATACCAGTGCCAAATCTGGACAATAACAGCACAAGACAAAAGAAAAATAGTGACAGCAGAAATGACATGTCTACGAAGAATATTCAGAATGTCATTACGAGATAGAATTAGAAACGATAATGTCAGACAGATAACCAAAACAATACCAGTATTGGAACACATCGAACGACAACAGATCAAGTGGTTTTCACACGCTTCCAGACTACCAACAGACAGCATGCCACAGATGGCCATGACACAGACATCACGGCTATAAACCCAGACATATACCATGTAAAAGGACCACAGAAATCAAAAGCCACAGAAACAAACTTACAAACAGCACACAAAAAGGCCATCTCCAGAGAACTCTTCCATCCCTGACACCACAAGACAAACACTGGTCACAGCATATAGTTAGATAGATACCTGCCTTGCTCATGTATGGTTCCACGTCTGTACATGCCACCCCCTTTCCTCAGTGCACCAACTTTGGCTGATCAACTGTGCTTACTCAGCAAAGGGATGTACACAACTGCTGGTGGAGAGGATGGAGATCATAGTATCACCAGCATCGAGGCAGAAGTAGTTGACTAGACCCTGTATTTAGCTGAGTGGGCTTCAAGGATGGTAACTGATAAGCAAATAGAACCGACTCAGAAGGCAACCAGAACCAGCTTAGAAAACAACCAGAACCGGCTGAGAAAGCAATGACAAACCACTGAGACATCAATGCCAAGAAACTCATGATATCCACATATATTACATCACAGATAAAACATTAGAACCGACCAAGAGACAAAACTAAAATCACAAAAAGATGACCTAAGCATACAAGAAACTACAGTAATCAGAAGAATTAGACAAGAGAAGAAAAACAACATTGAAAATAAGCATGAAGCAATTGAATAAATGTATGAACAGAGGGAGAACAGAATAATATTTAAAGTGACAAAAACACTGACCACCTTATTTCAACTAGCCACACAAGCAATAGGACATGATCAAAATATAGACATTTTGAACAGGTGGATAGAATACTTCACGGAAATGTACAGACAGACCCAAACACAACCAGAATTACAGAACTTGAACCAGAACCCATTATAGAAGTGCATTGAGCAATTTAAAACTTGAACAATGGAAAGTCATTATGGTGCAATACATTGATTGCTGATTTACATACACAGTAAGAAAACTAAATGTCCAAATCTATTAAATATTTGTTTATATAATTAAGTTATGGGAGGGTATCTCTGAATTCTTGACAGTTGACAAGAGGAGAGAGGTAAGAAATTGACAAACATTTTTTGACATAAATTATGGATAGCCCATTACTTGCTCTTATTTCATGTGCCTTTTTCTTTGATTTCATGTTCTTCCCCTTTGTTTCATGTTTCCACTCTATCATGTGTCCACTCTATCATGTGTCCTAAATGTATGTTTGTTTTGTTTCAACAGCCGGAAGAAAAGCCTGCAGCTGCAGCATTGAAAAGTAAACCCAAGAAGACTCTTCGACCAGGTAACTGCTGTAGTTATTACTAATTTTTGATTACAGAAGGTGTAGAGTTGTGGTGGCTTCAGAGTTTTTGTGTTATAGTCTAATGAGTGATTAGTTTAGATCTAGTGCATGCACTGAGTCATCTTACTATGGTTTAGGAGTTGAGTAACCTGGCTTTGGGAAATTTTTTAAAAATCTGGCTCTTGAGGAAACCTGGCTTAATGGAGTTGAGGAAACTAAGCTCTGGTGAATATATAAAGCCTGGCTGAATAGAAGTGAGGAAACGGGTTCTGGTGAGTTTAGAAAACCTGGCTCAATGGAGGTAATAAAAAAACTTGGCTCAGATGAGTTAAAAAAACTTGGTTTTATGGGAATAAGAAAATTTGGCTCCAAAGAGTTGAAGAATCATAGTTCTTAGAAATTGAATCCTTGCTCTGGGGAAATGAGAATACCAGGCTTTGGGGAAATGTGAAAATCTAGCTCTGAGATTATGAGGGAACCTAGCTCTGAGAGTTGAGGAAACCTGCAACTGGTGTTATTCTTTCCAGAATGTACCTGTAATATTTCTGGATGCTCTTAACTTCTCACGATTCTGGGCAAGTTGACGTGATCTAGCCACGGAAATGCTTCAGAATAGATGTCTCTTGTCTAAAGTCTTATCTGCCATTTTTTCTTTTACCAGCAACCGGGTCTTCCATTACTAAATTTGTTCTTGTTGTTAATATGGTTTACAAAAACTTCAGTTTTGATTTCATTGTAAAAGATAAATATCAATCATTCATTCATTGGTACGATGCCTTCTGGCGTAGGCGATCATGTCTCTCCAGTCCTCTGTTTGTTATACATTTAAATATAGTTTCTGATGATTCTGCATCATGCCAGGCTTTCAAGCCATCCAGCATATTCTCACGTTGTCTTCCTCTGTCTCTCTTACCCTCGATCTTTCCAGCTGTTACGATATTCTCCAGCCCACTTCTTCTCATGACATGACCCAGAAATTGTGACTGTCGTCTTCTAATACAGATAATAAGTTCTCGGAGTTGACCATTTGTAGAATTATAGCATTACTCTTTTTAGCTGTCCATGATATTTTCAACATTCTTCTATAAAACCACATCTCTGTGGTCTCCATATGTTTTCTTGCAATATTTTCAATTGTCCATGCTTCACTACCATATAACAGTATGGGCTCTATGTAACATTTTAGTATGTTCTTTCTTCTATTGATAATGAATTATTACACAAGACGTTCTTAATCTTCTGGAATGTTGCTTTTGCCTGTGCTGTTCGACTTTTTATCTCAGTAAAGCATCTACCATCTGAAGTAATAATTGTGCCCAAATATTTAAATATGTTTACTTGTTTAAGAACTGTCCCGTTGACCTTGATGTTACATTTAAAAGGGTTAGATATAACCATTACCCGTTTTCTTAGCGTTCAAGCTGAAACCTTTGTTTGCGCTTTCTTCTATAGTTGTAATCAATTGTTGTTCATTTTCACTCTTTGCTACCAGAACCGTGTCATCAGCATATCTCAAGTTAATCACATTATAAATATGATAACATGTAAAGAATATGCAGATTCTCACCAAAACAAATGGTTCAGCCACCTGATCAGAATGGAACCAGATTGCATACCATCGATAGCCTTCAAAAGATCATCTGATATGAGAAAAAAGGGAAGACTGACGAAGATGGATAGATGATATCAGAGAAATACTAGAACACTAAGGCTACACTATGTCAGCGGCACACAGTTAACAGAAAACTGCGGCTCCCCATGACGTCTAGGGCACACATGGATAAGACAAGACAAAACTTCAGGTTTTTTATATTGTTTACCACAAATAGGATAAGTAGTGGAATTGGATAAAGATGTTACTTCAACTTGAAATGAGCGGCACATTAGATGTATACTGATCTGTGACTGGGTTCTGTGTAAGAAAAATATCATGATTTGTGTATCAAGGATGAAATTTCTTAGGATCTATGAAGAAATGAAATTCCTTTAGGATCTATGAAGAAATGAAATTCCTTTAGGATCTATGAAGAAATGAAATTCCTTTAGGATCTATGAAGAAATGAAATTCCTTTAGGATCTATGAAGTGGCAAAATGTGTGTTTAGAATTTATCAGGGGATAAAAATTGTTTAGGATCTATCAAGGGTTAAATTTGTGTTTATTATCTATCAAGGGTTAAATTTGTGTTTATTATCTATCAAGGGTTAAATTTGTGTTTAGGATCTATCAAGGGATAAATTTGTGCTTAGGATCTTTAGGATCTATCAAGGGTTAAATTTGTGCTTAGGATCTATCAAAGGTTAAATTTGTGTTTAGGATCTATCAAGGGTTAAATTTGTGTTTATAATTTATCAGGGGATAAAATTAGGATCTATAATGGGTTAAATGTGTGTTTAGAATTTATCAGGGGATAAAAATTGTTAGGATCTATCACGGGGTGAAATTTGTGTTTAGGATCTATCAAAAGTTAAATTTGAGTGTAGGATCTATCAAGGATGAAAATTGTTTAGGATCTATCATGGGGTGAAATGTGTGTTTAGGATCTATCAAAAGTTAAATTTGAGTGTAGGATCTATCAAGGATGAAAATTGTTTAGGATCTATCATGGGGTGAAATTTGTGTTTAGGATCTATCAAAAGTTAAATTTGAGTGTAGGATCTATCAAGGATGAAAATTGTTTAGGATCTATCATGGGGTGAAATTTGTGTTTAGGATCTATCAAAAGTTAAATTTGAGTGTAGGATCTATCAAGGATGAAAATTGTTTAGGATCTATCATGGGGTGAAATTTGTGTTATGATCTATTGAGGAAATGGTTCTGCCATTTAGAATGAATACATACTGGCAAGCCCCCAAGAGCATACATGAGAATGGACACAGAGACAGAGGAAGATCAAGAAGGTGGGACAGACTTACCAATGCTTTTGGACATCACAATATTACTGCATTTCAAGCAACTAAGCTTGCCATTGCACAAAGAACTGATTTGTCATTCAATTCTGGGATGCCTTGCAGCAAGAGCAAAGACAATAGATAGAAGGGATAAATACTGTGCTTAGGGTCTATAAAGGAAGACATACTGCGCTTAGGGTCTATAAAGGAAGAAAATATGTTTATATCAAGGAAGAAAAAAGGCTCAAAAGGTATAGAGAATTGACTTCATGATACTCTGGTTACTCCCATATGCAGCCTGTTGAGAGTACCACTCATAGCATGTAAATCTATAGCTTCAAGTGATAATGCCCAGGGATCTCTGAAATAAATCCAATGTTATAAACAAAATGTAAGCAGGAGTAGAGCCCACAACATTTTAGGCAGATGGCAAACATCTGAACTGCTACACCAGGGGGATTCTCATATCGAGGAAGACATGCCGTGCTTAGGGTTTATGGGAGGATACTATGGATTTTCATCTTCATATAATAACTATGTATCTAGTCAGATATTTGTCATGTATAAAACGGTTTGTTTTATATTGTTGTAGATACCCCACAACTCGATCTGCAGAGATCCGCATGTGGTCATTCTATTCTATGAACATCAAAGTTGGGACATATATGCTATGGTGTCAGTGTCACTGTTCCACAGTTGCAAGCTGTAGAGATGCTGACTCTGTGTATCTTTAGATAAAACCCTGTTGTCCAAAAATATTTTGATTTGTTTGTTTCTGTTCAGTTTGTTGATGTTGCCTTGCTCTGGTCTGTAGTTTCTGTTTAGTTCTCTCTGTTGAAGTCACATAGATTCTAATAGCAGTGCCTTTGCTTACCTGAAACTTCAAGGTTGATGGATCTGAGGGTTACTACCTACATTTGCCAATTCATCAGCTTTTTCAATGCCAGTGATGAAGAGAGAAATATTGTGTTTCTGTTGTGTTATTGGGGGAATATTGTATTTAGAGTTTATTAATGGAGGAAAAATACAATGACATTGAATTGGAATCTGCTGCCTGCAACTTCGGAGCAAAAGCAGATACTAGAACACATACTACAGAACTGCCCCAGCTTAACTGATTGCAGAAGTGGTCTGGCTTACATGAACATCTCTGCAAAACTAAAAACTGCTCTACACATAACCAATATCAAACTGAATGTCTAATAATTAATCGCAGAAGGGGAATGTAGGAGCACTGTATTTATAGTTTATCATTGGAGGAAAATTGAGCTTAGGATCTATCAATGGAGAAATATTATGTTTGGGGTTTACCAATGGATGAATACTGTGTTTATGGTATATCAAGAGATGATTACTGTCTTTAACTCTTTCAGGACTTGATTACATTTAGGTTTGGACCAAATTAATTTTCAGGTGTAGAAAAATTTCCCTACATGTTTTTCATTGTAAAACTTAACATAATAATAGTGATAGTGTATGTGTAATATATCATTGGAATTTGAGATGGATACAGAATATGAATATATAAGTACGTTTTTGATATTTGATTACTTCACAAGGTTAGAGTTAGTAAAACACAAAACAAGAAAATTAAAATGTTAATTTATTAGTAAAAATGTTTTGACTTATCCAAATGTGTCCATAATCGTTGTTGATATTGATTTTTCAAGAATGTTTTTACAAGAGTATCAAATTGGCATCAGTATGCAGTTTATTTGATGAATTTATATCAATAAATGTTAAAGTTATGTACATTTTTCTAAATGACATTAGAAGCAATAAAAAATATGAAAAGATTTACCGGGTACATCGTCATGACTTTATTATTTACACGTTTTTATTTGCTACAAATGAGCCCATCTTATGTGGTATTCCCTAAAGCATGATTTAGCACACAGATGTGGCTTATGTGAACATCCTATACAGTAGTAGCTACTTCGCTTTCGTATTTGTGATCACAATGAGCACACTATCTGTCTTTTCCACTGAAGTCAATGAAATAGGGACAGTCCCCTGATACCTCTTAAGCTCTGTATTTACTGGCTTGGACATTAAAGCAGCATCAAGGTTGTTAGGTACCTCTGATTAAAAAAAAACAGCTTCCTCTATCAATATGTCCTTGAAGTTTGAAAGGAGAATAGGCTACTCTGTACGAGGACCACTCAGTATGTATAAATGTGAGCATTCAATTGTTATTTCTAACACCCACATAAATACTTTTTCCCACCACTTGACTGTTTTTCTTGTGAGGTTTCCATAATATGAAATCATCTGATCCACTCTATCACATCCATTCATTGACATATTGTAAATATGAATGGCTGATGGTTTCCATACTTCACTCCTACCCTCAATTCTAATTTCACATGTTGCGTTTCCACGTTACCAGTTGGCAAGGTTTCTTCGATTTTTCTCTCTCCAGCTCACACACATAACTTTTATCTTCATCATTTATGAACCATTTTGGTTCATTGACAATTGTTTTCTTATTCTTGATTTCTGGTGGAAACCCTCGTCTGTTCACATTGAGAGTTCCAGTATAATGGTGATTTCTCTGCCGCAGAAACTGGACAAGAGGTAAGGACGAATAATACCTGTCAGCAAACAAGTGGTGATGTCCTGTTATGCCTTCTAGTAGTTTGTCAAAGATTTTGCCAGCATGGGTAGACTTTGTGTCAGTTTCCAGCTTGTATGTCGTGTTCACACCAAAATATACGAGTCCATATGACTTTATATAATAATTTTTGGCTTGCTTGAATTATATTACTTATGCCTAAATCTTCCCTTGTGACCTATAACCATGTCATCTATGCATATGTTTTCAGAAGGATGGAATGCATTCTGAAAGCTTGCAACTAATTCATTTATAAACAGCTATTTTATATTTGCCCTATGCATCAACTCCAGTCACATGAAGCATTGATTGGAAAATCAATAAAAATTTGGTCTTGCTGAAAATTGATCCAAACCAGGGTGTTTTTGTGGATCAAAAGTCTTTTATAGAACGTTTGGGGTCCAAACCCATGTTCATCAGGGTGGTGAGGAACTTCATAAAAATATTTCAGTTCAGCAGAGTCCATTTCGAATAAATAGAATATTTCCTTCGAGGTGTATTCATTTTCAATTTCTGCTGGGCATAAGAATTGACATTTGCTTTCTTCTTTAGTGGTAGTGTTCTATTAGATTATTGGTATTGTCATCAAGGATAGCAAATACTGGAGACGTGAGGCATTGTCAAGAAGATCTAGTTTGCTGCCAGAATGTATCTGTCTGAAGTGAGACACTCCTATACTTTCTCCTTCTAGGGCTTCACGCCACACAGCATCAAACTTGGCCTACCTTGTCCATTTGTGGAAGTTTAATGCATAGGCCTACGTGTAACATTATTACGCCTAGAAATACCAGCTAAATCCTCTGAATCAGTAGATTCATCACTACTATTGGATGCTTCTTCAGATTAACTGACATTCCTTGATCTGGTACAAGCAGTTGCTAAATTTTTAAATCTAACCCAGATTTCTTGCTTAAGGTATAGAATTAAGTAATAAAACCTTAGCTTTCGGTAATAAAACCTAAGCCAAATTTCTGGCTTAATATGGAGGAGCTCGGTAGCCTAGTTGTTAGTGAGCTTGCTTTCTATTACTGGGTTACAGCGTGTAGGTTCGAAACCACGTCCGGACAAAAAAAACCAGGGTTGTGATTTCTCACTTCACACTGCCACTCCTCCAGTCGACTCAGCTGTAAATGAGTACCTGGCGCATGAGTTAGGGGAGGTAAAGACAGCAAAGAAGGGAACTGGCCACCCACCTAATAGTTGCTGCGGCTTAGTACATGAAGAGTTATCTTCATCCCCGACAGCAGGTTGCTGCCATGGGACATACCTTTATCTTTAAGCCAGATTACTTTGGTCTCTTACTTTTCAGCAAGTTTTCATTAGGCCTATAATCACTATCTGAATCATCAGTATCCGATTCACTAATATTGCAAGCTCTGAAACATAACCATAGCTTGTTCTGCACTGGATATGGAATGAGTGGGCGGTGTCATTTTATTCACAAATAAATAACAACTTCATCATCAAGTGCCGTCTCCGCAACGAAGGTTGGCTGCAATGTATCTCCAACATCTCGTCTTGGTGGTGCACTCTGCTAGACTGTAACCTGTCCATCGTGTAATGTTACTCTCCCACTTGTATCTCTGCCTACCTCTTGCTCGCTTCCCTTTGACTTTACCCTCAAGTAAGGTCTTCAATAGGGTGTCATGTCTTTTAATGTGTCCAAAGTATTTTATTTGCCTGATCTTTATTTCTCTTAGTAGTTCTTAAACAACTTATGTGCTCACAAATATCACTTTCCTATACCATGCACTTTGTTCTAAAATATGAAATCGGAAGTGAATGTTTCTAGGGTGTTTCGAGGTTAACATAAAAACTTGTGCTGGGCAAAATGAAATATAACTGATCAATATATGATCAATCAAAAATCATAAACCGATAATCTGGCTATTGGTCCTTTAAAGTTTTAATATCTGTCCATTATATCATGTATTGATCCCCAATGAGTTAAGGTCTTTCAATGGAGAAATATTGACATCTAAAAGCACAAGTTCACACAATCTGCTTCAGTAACTCTGTGACAGAAACTGAAGAGCAACAAGTAAAGCACCGGAACATATACTACAGGACTGTCTAAGCATTGTTGTACATAGTCTAGCTCACAGGAATATCTCTACAAATCAAACTGTGGGAACTCACAGCAACCTAAAAAAACCACTCTATACATGACCAATAACAAACTAGATGTATAGTAATTGATGACAGAAAAAGGCAAATGTTTAGAGTTTATCAATTTAGAAATGCTGTTCAGCATGTGTGAAGGAAAGAATAGTCATTAGGACCTATGAATGCAAGAAAGAGCAGCTTATTTAGCATTTATAAAGTGTTCTATTTCAGGAACACAAGAATAGAATTTTAACTCATGTTCTAATTTTTATGTTTACATCCAGAGTACAACCCCCTGATGGGAAATGATGGAGCGTCATGTTACCGGCTCCCGCGAGGCGGAGGAGGACGTAGCAGTGGCGGATGAGGTTAAAAAAACTGTGCTGAAATAAATCATGTCTGATCAAGATAT
This sequence comes from Meghimatium bilineatum, assembly GCA_034231615.1. NCBI lineage: Eukaryota > Metazoa > Mollusca > Gastropoda > Stylommatophora > Philomycidae > Meghimatium > Meghimatium bilineatum. The sequence continues at coordinate 41,018,246 of CM067304.1, forward strand.
CATTGAGAGACACTTTGTAGACTGGAATTTTCATTTAGATTTACCTGGTTCTTTTTTTTTACTTTGTGGTTTAAGGAAGCCTGTGCTGTTGGTTTTTGTTTTGATACCTTGTCTTGCAAAATGCATGTTGATGCATCCTTTTACTATTTAAGATAATATACCTGTGGGCAATGGCTACTTTTTGAAAATGTTTTTGGTCATTCGACAGTACACCTGTGTACAGTTCACCAGGTATTGATACATTTTTCTTAAGTCTGGATAAATTTAACAAGTGTCCACCTGTTCTTTGGTAGTCTGATTAGAACTAGGTAGTGACCTGTTCTTTGGTAGTCTGTGGTAGTCTTTGGTAGTCTGATCTGTTCCAGATGCACTAGAATCAGGTAGTGATATGTTCTATGGCAGTCTGACTAGAACCAGGTAGTGATCTGTTCTATGGTAGTCTGACTAGAACCAGGTAGTGATCTGTTCTATGTTAGTCTGACTAGAACCAGGTAGTATCCTGTTGATTCTTGATAAATCTTCAACTGTATAGTACCTGGAATTTACACCTGTTCTTTAATAGTCTTCAGATGGACCAAGTGTGTGACCAATTAGACCAGTGTGGACATGTTCTTTGGCAAGTTTCAGACAATATGCAAATGTTCTTTGACAAGTCTTAAAAGCATACCGGGTGTTCATGTATTCATTGGCCAGTATTGCATCGTTGAATGATGATGATTTCAAAGCCTATATTTCAATTTTATGTTTCATCATTTACTAAGACAGTGCAACTAGTTTTTGTTTGACTAAGGCAGTAACCACCATAATTACCTCTTGAGGTCACTGCTAAAAGAATACCAAAAGAATACACTACCATATAGTAAAATGCAGAACATGTAAACTATTTTTCCCAAAACACTTACACTGTAATTGTAATTTCATCTATCCAGTCTAGATTGTGTTCTCTGTTAACTTGTTCAGGCTGTAAAGCACAGATGCCCACATTTTTTTTTCTATATGGGAAGTGGACTATAAAGGCAGAGTTTGCATAGTTCTAGATTCAAACCTCGACCACACAACTATCAAAGTAAACTATTAGCCATTTTAAATGTAAAATACTCTCATGTTGAATTCCACTTTATATCTCTGGAAGCTGGCAGTGCTGCATTCTCTGTAGTATACAGTTCTGGAGAGAAAATATATGAAGATAAAGTGTTTGTAAAATGTCATTTTTCTAGGAATTGTTTATAAATATAGGGTTTATCTGATTTGAAAATAGAGCATCATTTCAGTGGTGACATATTGCACAATTTGTAATACCTTGATCTGTTTACAGCTTTAGATGTAGACAAAATCTTATGACTCAATCTGAAAATAGGCAGATAAAATCCTTGATGACTCAACCTTATCACATTACCAAAAACAGAAAAGGTCCTCTGAGACTTAAAACAATTTAATGACCAGCAATGCAGAGTATACTAATTTCCCATTACCAAAGGTGTTCACAAATTCTTTCGACATCAACAGTGCCATCTCTAAAAATCCATATAACATTGAATTCACTTCATAGAGTAGTGGTTCTCAACCTTTTTGGCTCCATTCCCCCCTTTCCCCATATGAGAAATTGTCATTGCCTCCCTCTAATACAATGCATATACCATTGCGTCTTTTTGTCTATATTATTGCATTATAATTGGAGCTTTTAAATTTTCTACCTGCATTGCATTTTCCAAATGAATTTTAAAACCCAAAAATATTTTTTCAAGAATAACTCTCAAAAATCATGCAGACAATGATATTTTGTGGGTGCTGCCATTTTGAAATACACTATCCCAGATGCGCTATTCTTAGTTATACTATTGCTACATTTGCCATATTTCTTACATAATTTAAAAAATACATCAAAGTTGGTCAACAAAGTGTTAAGTCTGGTGACAGTAATAGTATTAAAAATCCTGTAAGAATCAAGCTGGTTACATAAGTAGAAGATACAATTCATCAAGTACCAATGTAATATCACCTATATTTTATAGGTTAATAATATGATCAGTTTCAGATGTAGACATAACCTTCCAAACCAAATTTTATCCCATCTGCAGTAGAAGACAAAATCATGAATATTGCACAATGCTAGTTTATTTTCAGGAAGATGATGCAAATTCTGCCTTCCCTCTTTCACCAGGCAGCTGACAGTACAAATGTATGCGAGCTCATCATTAAATGATTATATATTTGATCCTCTATCTCTAGCAATATCTTGTACTTCTAGTCATATCAATGCTGTGTAGGTCTTGTCATCACATCCATGTCTTATTTTGTTTCATGTATAAATAATATTCTCTCTAATGTGCTGGTGAGAGGCTGCATGCATAATAAGAAGGTACCACCCGCACAAATGTAGAATGAGCAGATTACCTTATTTTCTGTGATGGAAACATTCATGCTGATATATTCACTGCTCAGACAACTTCAAATTTGCTCATGTAACAAGAAAATTAGATGGAATATGGTAGAACCTTGGGGTCTTTGTTACCTCTAATATTTTATGGTAGTGTGTCCTGATATAACCTAATTGGACTTTGTTATCCGCTGGTTGAAAAGGGCACACCACTCCAAAAGAGAGGCAAACTCATTAACTACCTACCTAGATGGAATAGTTGGGTAGGTAAGTAGTTTATGAGTTTGCCTCTCTCGTGGAGAGGCGTGCTGCTTTCAACCAGCAGACAACAGTCCAATTAGGTTATATCAGGACACATTACCATAAAATATTAGAGACAACAAAGACCCCAAGGTTTTTTAATAGACAACCTAGATGGAATATTGTTTTGTTTAAGTGCTGGATTCGACTAGGCCATCTCGGGATGCCTAGTCACATCGCTTTCAACCTAGTCCTAAGAAGAACTTTTTGGTTATATCACGACGCTGGGTGCAGACAGGGAAATTAATATCATATAGATGGAATATTGCACATTATTAAACCTTCTTGATACAATTTTTTCGTTGTCCCCCTTTTCTATATATTGTTCTACGTAGGCATATATAATCCCTCACAACTCTCTATATTCTTTGTAAATAACCACCACAAATGTTGAACTCGCATACATAACACTGTGTCCATGATGTAACATGTTTAAAAGTTGTTTTAACTTGACATGAGACTGATAATTAAAACAGCTGCTTATTTCCCTTGTACTGACATTTGAATTGTCTCCCTCTAACATTTCAATTATTTACCCATGTTTGAACATTGTTTACTGTATAATAAAATAATTTGTCAAATATTAAAATGTCTATTGGTTTGGTAATTTGTGTGCAGCCATGTTATACACAGAATGAGATTGGCATCACAATGTAGTTTAAAACCCACTCCATAATTGCCATTGAAACTAAGGGCAGTAATAGCACTTTTCTTCAGTTTCTTACTTCTGCATTTGTTCTGCAGATTATCAGAACATAGTCCTGAGAACGAAATGCATTATCATAGTTTACAGCTTGACTGCTGCTTATGCACCTCTTGACCCGACACATGTGAGTTTATGAATGGTTTACTAGTTTTTCTTAGGAACCTCTTTGTTGTTCGCCCATCAAAAGTGATGTCCATTTATTACATCCATTTTTTAAATTCAGTTAGAGATATCTCCTTGCCTATGAGTTTGTAGATGGCTAATAAACCCTATTTGACCCGTTGAACAGTTCGGGCATGGAATGACTACTGTATATGGTTTTTGGTTTATCCGTGACTTTTTAACTGCTCTCCACTGTTGAGCTGATGCATCTCTCCTTTCACAAGATGATGCGCCATGTAGATCTATTTTGTGCAAGTTCTTCTCATGTATCTCGGTCTATTTCAAAGGCATTTAGTGAGGTCTTTAATGAGTCCTTGTATCGCTTCTTTTGACCACCTTGAGATCATGTACTCTTCTCCAGCTCACCATAGAGAAGTATCTTTGGCAGGCGATGATGATCTGGCATATGTACCAGATGACCTACCCAATGAATCTGTCTATATCAGAATAGTGGCAATGGTAGGGATACCAGATCTATCACGAACTGTGGTATCTGGAATCCCTGCTTTGTAATGACTAAATCACTTGCCCCTTAATGGGGTGACTGGTTCAATTCCCTCCTGCACTAGTGGTCACTATCTATTTGTCATTCATCCCTTTGAGGATTTTGGAGGGGGGGAGGTTAGAAGAGTGCTCTGGAGATTCTTTGTTATGTGCTTGTTTCTGTGACATCCTTTTTTTTGTAATCCATCTTTTACAGAGTCTACCTCTGACTTTGTATCTGTTGTGTAGTGGGTTGAAGAGGGAAAAAGCTTTCATGGTTGACATTTTCTTTAAGTAACTTGACTTCACAGCTCATGGAAAAGAGTAGTACAAGAAATGTATCTCTATGCATGGAATCAAGACTCCAGACCCTCTAATACTGCCTCAAGAGTTATCTTGACATATAGCTAACCAAACTGCTGTCTGTCTGGAATAATTGCAGAACGAATGTTTATTTGAACCAGCCAACAGGAAATTGATACATGTCTTCCACTCTGAGGGTTGAGTAATGACACCATCTCTATGGTGTATCTAAAAATATTAGTCAGGCAGTTTCTTGTCAATCAATTTACCTTGACCTCTTTTCACTTCCCCACAATATGGCATATTCTACTTTCACTGTCCTCCAAATTGGGATCTTCTGCATACATTCTCAGTCCTGCAGATTAGCAGGATATAGACCAGAGAACGGAATGTGTGTCAGGTTTATTTGGAATGTATGTACATGTTTTCTGTGGTATCTATTTATCTATTCAGCCTGACATACGGTTTGAGCATGGCATCTTGGTCACTTTGATCCTCTATGGGATTGGGACAGCCAACTTACCCTCAAAATCTCAGTCGCCTCTTATGACATACATGGTAGGTTACAGTGGTGCTATTCCCCTTTCATATCCCAGCAAGATAAATGTTACAGGGATATCAAGGGTGTGCATGTTTGCTGGGTTTTTTCCTTCATTTATTCTGTATTTGGTTTTTTTTATTTTTTTTATTAAAGTCACCAACGACATTGGGTTTGTCAGACTTTGGAATTGACAAGATGGCAATCAAGTTCTTCATAGTTGGTCTTTGATATCAGATGGGTTGGTCATTGTTGGTGCATAGACAATGATCAATGTGGCCTTTTCATTTCTTTCTAGTGTCATAAGTCAATAGCTGATGCCCTATGAGAATTTGACAATGTGAATAGATACAATTTGATAGCGAACCCCACTCCTATTCACGATGCTATTCACTGCTTTTCACACTCCAAAAGAAGGTGTATCCTACACCTATCTCAGATAGCTAATTCACGTCAGGCAATCACGTCTCACTCAAGACAGCAATGTTGACATTATAACGTGTCAGTTCTCTGGCAATACCTCTCACATCATCAAATCATATTATAGTTGGAGATTTCAACAGTCATTCCCCAAGCTGGGGTTACCCAACTATGGACTTGAGAGGAGAAGAAATAGAAGACTGGACAATAGTACAGCCAAAAACAGATGGATCATTAACAAATACAACAGATGCGTCAGGTCTGTAACATAATGCATTTTCGTTCTCTGGCCTACATCCTGCTGGAAATCTGGTGCGACCATCCTGCTACAAGAGATCCAGTGGGAGTTTGAGAATGAACGCCAACAATCAAACAATAGTACTTATATCATTACCGGGTATATGCAAATTTGGGGGATCCCTCCAGAACTTGATTTCATACACAGAAGACTAAACTGTTGTGCACTGCTTTGTGAAGAATACTTCTTTATTCAAAATGTGTAAAGACATTTGTATAGCTGAAATTCTGAGGTTTCCATGAGAGGATAGCTATAATATGTAGATATGCCATCTGCTAGGGAGCAGGGGCCAGTAACACATCAATCAAGATCTACTGGTAGATTGCAAGAATAGATTTAATTGATCGCCAATATTTTTTTTACAAAGATTGTCCAAGATCTCAACAAGGTTTATGAAAAGTCTGATAACCTTATTCTTTTTTGGTTAATCCTTACAAAGACATGCTTAAGGCCATGTATATTACCTTATTATGGATTTTACTATTGTCAAAAGAATGTCATTGTATATATGGCCATTATAGGTAATCTCACAATTTGAGATCACCAAACTTCCAAGTTGCTGGCCCCTGTACTAGGGTGTTTGCTATTGCATTGTGGTTTGTCTTTCTATGAAGTATTATTCAGTGATGATGTTAATGCTTAAGTTGTCATTTGGTATCTGATTTTGTTTACCTTTTGGGTAGTGGAATAAATTTCGTTGAATGAATGTGGCTTAGGGAATATTGTGTAGAATGTATATTTATAATTATGGTTATTTTTTAGATGTATTATGTCAAATTTTATGAGGCTTATTCTGAAGTTAACGTGTATTATCTTGAGTGAATTATGTTTTCCCAAGTGTGAATGTATGTATGTGAGCTCTGATAAATCTGCAGTTCGATAAAGATTTTCACTTGATACAGCAAACTGTGTTGTTTTTTTTTCAATATTATGGGAGTTTATCAAATTCATTTGATCATCTACGTAAGGTTTAAAACTCTCCAGGTTTACACAAAAGATATTTAAATGAAACAAGGCTTTATAGGACAACTCAAGATGCTGTGAAAGGCTGCATTATATCACCATTGCTTTTTAACTGTGATATAGTTGGATTTTCAAAAACCCAATCTAAAATGAACCCTTTGGTATATAATCAGCAATTGATTGGCATCTTGATTTTGCAAATGAATGCATCATTGAGCCTAATAATGCATCCTAATAAGAGAATTAGAAATGTTCAATCAAATTACTCATCTTTCAAAACAGGCATTACAGTTAACACTTCTAAGACTAAGATCATGAATTTTACAAACTTAAATTTTAATACAATATCATTCTCAACAGCAAAACATTAATAAAGTTGACAATTTTTCCTATTTGCGTAGCAAAATGACACAAGATGGTGATGCAGCAAAAGAAATGTGTACTATAATTGCTTTGGCCATCACTTTATTTGGTCATCTAACAAACATATAGAAATAAAAAACAGTAAATGTAACTCCAATGTAACATCTGTATTAACATATGGTTGTGAAAGCTGGAAAATAATATGGAAATTGGATTAATTTGAAAAAAAAAATCTTGGAAACCTATTAAATTGGCTGGGAAAAATTCAAGTTAACTTTTTAACCACTGATTTCCCTATCGTCACATCCACCATCACTAAGACTAGGGGAACAACTCCACCAAATTGTCAATATGATTTTTTTTAAATGCATTTTCTTAAAACTGTTTTTAATAAAACTCAAACTTGGCAGATCAATAGGAAAATGAAGTCTTGTATGAAACTCCTGGGGGGGCTACCGACCCCTACCAGGCGCGTCCACAGGTGGCGGATGGTGGATGGCACTCCATAAATGTCCATATATGGAGTGTTTGCTGCAATTAAGCAGCCGTGGACCAAACCGGTGCTGTTGCCTACCAGGACGGGGCGGGATATCAGTCGGTGCTGATATCCCCACTGAAATACCCCATGTGTCCAGTGACGGGCAGCTTCAAGCGAGTATGAGTCGCTATAAGCTCACGCTGCTGGCGTGGAGTAATGAACTCCATGCCAGGAGCGCGTTGGGGAAGGGGTGTTTTTTTTTTTTTTTTATTTGTTTTTTTTTTTTCCAAAAAAATTGCTGCCTTGCAGTCACCATCGGGAGATGGAAAGGCTATGGGAGACAACCCTGACAGTAAAATAGGAGAAGGCCACTCCACAAACCTCCGATGTCTTGCGGGCAGTGCTAGGATGTCCAAGAACATGGATAGGAAGACTCCATAACTTCCCTCACCGAAGACGGAACATGTCAGCCTGAATAGGCGTGGGTACCCAGCAATGGAAATGGGACATGTACGCATTATACAGTTAATGACTATGCTCGGATTTGTTACACGAAGTGGGGCTGCCCCTGTGGTTCATCGCCAGGCAGGAGGAGCTCCGGACCCCCAGCCTCGAATGGGTCCACCAAAAGCTACTGATGATGACTCTGTGTATCGGGGACCCGGGATTAAACAGAGTAGAGCAACCGGCCAAACCAATCATGACAACAAAAACACAATCAAAATTATGCAGTGGAACAGTGGGGGTGTGGCTAAGAAGAAACTAGAACTGCAGAATTTCCTTCAAAAGCAAAAGATTGATGTCTTGTGCATTCAGGAGACACATCTTAATGACAGCAACAGATTCTCCATCAGAGGCTTTGAATGCTTCAGATTAGATAGATTAGGCCACAAAGGAGGGATCATCACAATGGTACGAAATAACATACCTACTACAGAAATCGCACGTAACCCAGAGGACTCAGAACATCTCACCATCAAATTACATACAACCCCAGAACCACTGATTATCACAAATTTCTACTGCCCAAACAACAAAAAATTACACCTCAGGACAATACCTCTCACATCATCAAATCATATTATAGTTGGAGATTTCAACAGTCATTCCCCAAGCTGGGGTTACCCAACTATGGACTTGAGATGTGAAGAAATAGAAGACTGGATGATAGAAAATAGGCTAATCCTTATAAATGAACATCTGTCAGAGCCAACCTTTTACTCCAGACGATGGAAATCTCAGAGCACTCCAGATCTGGCCATTGCAACAGAGGACATCCAACGTGTGACAGAAAGAGTAGTGGCACAACAGCTTGGTGGGAGTGACCACAAGCCCGTAATATTAACAATAAAAGGGAACCACAAGACAGAAAAGCAACAACACAAAATCGCTAGCTGGAACTACAAAAAGGCTAACTGGGACACTTACCAACGCCTTACAGAGGAAAAACTACTAACACATCTTACAGCAAGAAATATACGGAAAGATGCAAAATTAATAACAGGAATAATCCTGGAAGCTGCCAACAACAGTATACCTAGAGGAAGAAGACAAAACTACAAACCCTTCTGGAACAAAAAACTCCAGGCTATGCATGATGAAGCCTCTACTGCAAGATCCAAGATGGAAACCAGACCAACAGAAACCAATATCATTGAACACAATAGACTGCAAGCAATTTTCAGGAGAGAAAAGCTAAACAGCATTAGATCCAGCTGGAAAGAAAAAACAGCAACACTCAACATGGAAAAAGACTCAACAAAAATGTGGAAACTTATCAAGTGTCTCAATGAAGAAAACAACCCCCAAAGTAGTATCATCATAGAAGACAAGGGAAAGTCCTACACTGGCACACAAGCTGCAAATATTCTAGCAGACTCCTATGCTGAAGAAAGCAAAATTAAGATAACTAGAACAAGAAGTGCTGAAGTAAGACGAGAGACAAAAAACCTTGTAAATAAACATCAACCTTGCCCAGGCACAATGACCTCACCTTTTCACAAATCAGAACTTAACATGGCAATTCAAAATCTAAAAAAGAAGAAAGCCCCTGGACCCGATGGAATCACAAATGAAATGCTCCAACACCTAGGTCCTGTGGGTAGAAGCAGAATCCTAGACCTTTTTAATGAATCATGGGCGCAAGGGATCTTCCCAGAAGAATGGAAAGAGGCAGAAATAATTCCAATTGCCAAGAAAGGAAAACCAAAAACCAACAAAACAAGTTACCGCCCTATCAGTCTACTTAGTTACTTAGGAAAGGTCATGGAAAAAATGACTCTTAAACTACCAGGAGGAAAACAATCTTCTAGATGACTGCCAATCAGGCTTCAGAAAACACAGATGCACTGAGGACCAAACAACATACCTTGCCCAGGAAATAGAAGATGCTTTCCAGAAAAAATCAAAACTCCTAGCCACCTTTGACCTCACAAAGGCCTTTGACAAAGTCTGGAAAGAGGGGCTATTGCTAAAACTTGCCCAGAAAGGAATCAGAGGCAAAATGTTTCAGTGGATAAAAAGCTTCCTACGATGCAGACATGCAAGAGTCAAACTCCAGGGAATGAAAAGTAAAATGGTCAACATAACAGAAGGTGTCCCACAGGGAGGAATTCTGTCCCCCACACTCTTTATAGTTTTTATAGACGATCTGCCAAAACTATTCACACCATATGTACATAGAGCTCTCCATGCAGACGATCTTGCTATCTGGACCCAATCAGAATACATTGGAGTTGCAAAAGTTAGAATGCAGGAGGCAATAAACAAAGTTGAAGAGTGGGCAAAAACCTGGGGTGTTCAAATAAACAAAAGTAAGACCGTCACTACACTTTTCACCCTCTCCACAAAGCCTGAAAATTATACTCTCACTCTAGACAATACCCCACTCCCAAAAGAAAACACCCCAGTCTACCTGGGGCTAAAATTTGACAAAAGACTTACTTGGGGATCACACATTGAAGAGACAGAAAAAAAAGCCACATGCAGACTACAAATAATGAAAAAACTATCTGGGACAGATTGGGGAGCCAACATAAAAACCATAAGACAAGTCTATGTAGGTCACATTCGTCCAACTCTGGAATATGGATTGACCACATATGCAACAGCAGCAAACACCAATCTTCAAAAGCTGGACAAAATTCAAAATGCAGGTCTCCGAATCATAACAGGAGGACTAAGGAGCACACCTATAACATCAATGGAAGCAACCGCAGGATTACAAAACCTAACAGACCGCAGGGATGAGAAAATCACAATAATGACAGAAAAATTTAGACGTCTGAAACATCACCCTATGCATGAAAAAACAAAAGAACTAACAAAAAACAGACTGAAAAGACCAAGCTTCAATCACCTATCAAAAAAACTTATTAAAGCCAATAAAGAAGTAACCAGCAACAATCCGGATGAATGGGAACAGCTAGAAGCATATTGCAACATCACAAACACTTCACCCATATATACAGCAAAACTTACAATACCAGGCATTGAGAGCAAAACTATGGAAACCCCTACTGCCCTTAAGGCAAAAACACTTGATCACCTAGACACCCAATACCCTACCTCACAGTGGATTCATGTCTTCACAGATGGATCATCAGAGGGTGCAGTAAAGAAAGGAGGAGCTGGGATACTAATACTCATACCAAACACCCCAAAACTAGAACTCTCAATTGCTACTGGCAAATTATCAACAAATTACAGGGCAGAGCTACAAGCAATCTTGGAAGCATCAAAGGCTCTAGAGGAACGGAGGCTCAAAGGAGCTAACATAGTCTTCTTGTGTGACTGCATGTCAGTACTCCAAACCATCCAAAAGGAACCTAAAGATCTCCTAACAAAAACAACTGTAGAACTTCTAAATCAACTATCTGCCAACAATAAAGTTGTGCTGCAGTGGATCCCTGCACACTGTGGAATAGCAGGAAATGAAGGAGCTGACAGACTGGCAAAAGCAGGTGCAAAAAAGAAACAATTCCACCACAGAATATCACCGACTGAAGCAAAAACCCTCATCAAAGGAATATACAAACATACATGGAGTCAGAGAACAGGCAGTAACTTTCCACAGGACCCTATTCTAAAGCTAAACAGGTCACAACAAGCCACAATTTTTAGACTTCGCACAGGACACTGCAGACTACAAGCACATCTCCACAAAATTAAGGCTGCCCAAACTGACCAATGCCCATGTCAAAAGGGTCCCCAGACTCCAGAACATATTCTGCAGACATGCCCACTCTTTGATGACGTGAGAACCAAAATATGGCCTCAAGAGACAGATCTGAAGGTGAAGCTGTGGGGCAACCGTGAGGACCTCCTGCTGACGACTGAATTCATGGAGGCGGCCCACCTTCCTGTATAGACTTATGAGCATAGGAAACTGATCGCAGAAGAAGAAGTATGAAACTGTATCAAATAATTTAATACTTAACATATATTTTAAACAAACTGTCAAACTCAACATGTGAAGAAAAATATATTGATACAAGTATACTCCCAGAAAAATAAATACTACACCTTGCAAGCTCAAAGTGAATGAAATAGTATTAAAATAGGTCCACCAAATCAAATGTTTAGATACAACGATTACAGCAGATGGAAGAAGTTCAACAGAAATAAGAAGCAGAATAGGGCAGGCAAAAACAAAATTCAGAAAAATGAAAAATATATTGTGTAATTTGACCTTGTCATTAGAGGTGAGGAAGAGTTCTTCAGTGCTATATAATTCCTATAATAACATATGAATGCGAGTCTTGGACAATAAACAAACAGGAGAGTGTGAAATTTGAGGCAATAGAGTTGTGTTTCTAAGAATGCTGAGAATACCATGGACTGCCAGAAAAGTGGAGGTGTTGAAAGTCAAATGTGAAACGGATGTTAATCAATAATATAAGAAAAAGACAATCTTCATTATTTGGGCACTTCATGACACAGAGACATTTGGATAACATAGTCACAACAGGCTAGATTGAAGGCAACAGAGACATCAGTTTGACAACCTGGCACGGCAGGGAAACAACAACAATCTTGATACACAATGTTGGAGATAGAGAGCTATGGAGAGCCATGATCGCCTATGCTAGTCTGCATGGCACCTGATGATCATATCCAAGCACAGAAGCTAAATTACATCTGATCACAGCAAGCATATTCCAGCAGTGAAGCTAAATTACATCTGATCATTGCAAGAATTTTCCCATCAATGAAGCTAAATTACATGTGAACAGTGCAAGGATATTCCAAGCAGTGAAGCTAAATTACAACTGATCACAGCAAGTATATTTCCAGTAGCAATTTAGGACTTAATAAAAATGGTAGCATTCTGGAAAGATATATTCACTGGTGGTTTTCAAGTCAAAACACAGAATTTAGAGGTTATGTTCATCTGAAATACAGAATGATGCTTCTTGCAGTTGACATTTATCAGTCAACTGCAATATAACATAATTTTTGGCAATCATAAGAAACTGTGCAAGAACAAAGCATATTTACAATTACAGTATTAAAAAAGGACTCGAAAGGAATAGAGAATTGACTAAATTATACACTGGTTTCCTATGAGTACTCTGTTCCTCTCAAAGAAGCAGGCAACCACCATCTACAGTATCACTCATAGTACATAGCTTCAAGCGATAATCCCCATAGATCTCTGGAAAAAAATATACTTTGTAAACAAGATAACATGAGCCAGATCTTAACACAAGGCGGACAGTTTAAACACTACACCAGGGAGACCCCAATTAGAGTTTATAGTTGCCTTAATTTTTAACACACAAAATTGATAAAAAGTGTTTCCATAATTACTACCATTTGATAAAAGTGTCATATTAAAAGAAGTGTCATTTTCAACCAGACACAATGTATTTGCAATAGTACATTTCATGTGAACAGTATAGAAATACTCAATAAGTGAATGCCTTGATATTAGAGAATAAACACCACTGGAGTTGGGTACCATGGATACTTGCCTAGCGGTTTGCCTCTCACCATTACTGGTAGTAGTGCATATATAATATGACGTATCACATTTTAAAATTGGTGAAAATTACCAAAGCAATCACCATAACAGTCATACCGACAATATGGCATGTCATAAAAATCAATACATTAACCAAATCATGTTGCACAGAAAAGTACTTTCTACTTTTTATTTACAATAAGATTAATGGCACAAACAATTTTGAGAAATAGTCACCAGAAATTCCACAAAATCATGTAATTGCCTTTCATTAAATTCCCTCCTCCCGAAGGTGTGTCTACCGCCTCGGTTGAAGTTCGGTTTGCTACAAAATCTAAACCGAGTACCAGTGGCAGGAAGAAGTTTGAAAAACATTCTTTTAGAGTATCTGTTATATCAATACAGGAAAAGGACAAGCCACCCACTCACAAACTGTGAACTTTAGTGATGCTGTGATTTTCTGTCTAGGATGATATCAATATGACCTGATAATACTGTTTCTAAGTAATGACTGTGCTCTAGCTAACATTCTTGGTAATGATTGCAGTCTCGTTAGCTAAGTTTTTTGTCTTTGCATTTTTCGATCCTTAGGGTGGAAGTTACTATTGATGTAGAAAACTTCCCCCTGATGTCTGTATGCATTTGAGATCAGGTGCTCAGAGTGAGGTCTGCTGTAATATTCCCTGAATCCCATCCTTCGCAGTTTAGTTTGTACCTGAAAATCAATAAATAGCCAGTTATATCATTTGACAGTTAGGTCTATATCATTTGGAAATACTATAATATGTAAGAAAATTATTGGAATTACAGATATACAATTCCTGGAAACACTACATACAGATATACAATTTATAATATTTTTTAACAACAATTTATAAGACAAATATAATAATGGAACCTACAGATAAAAAAAATTCATGGAATACTATATAGGCCTACAGAAATACAAATATTGGTAATATGCCTACTACATAACAAAATAAAATTACAGGTATTGATAGTATGCTTATTTAAAAATTGGTATCGTATCCTATTCAGGACGTAAACATCAGCCCCAGATTTTTTGGCTGTAGTAATTTTCTTGGTAATATAAATACGTTCAGTAGTTTGTCACTGCTTTCTTTACTGAACGGTCCGGATGCACAATTGCCTGTGGTGGGATTCAAACCTGGTACCTTGGCCATCACAGACTGTACCACGGTGCCACAGAGCCATTAAATAAAGAAAAAAATTTATTGGCAATATGCTTATTAAAAAAAGAAATACAATTATTGGTAATATGCCTACTACATAAAAAAAAATTCCTTGAAAACACTATACACAGAAATCAAATTCCTGGAAACACTACATCTATCTATCTAATGTTCCTTCAGTGCCAAATACGGTACATGGGGCAGAAACCTGTGATCTCTATTTCCAGCGATGTGATGCTTAAGTGTATAATTTTTGCATGTTGTTGTGACATATTGTCATACCCTCTGATGGTTATTTTGCAAAGAATCTCTCTTGGTCATACCATTTTTTCTTTTTCCATCTGGTACTCATTTTAATGAATTTTTCCAAAAATGGAAGACTAGACAGAAAAATAGAAACAAAATGCCAGAAATAAAATACAGTGACCTACCAACTTTCACCATTACTTCTTCATCCAAAGATCAAGACAAACATTTTTTTAAAAACCAGATATCTACAGTTTTTATACCATCGTTTTCTTCTCACTGCTGTCAAAACACTGCTGTTAGGTGCCTTCTCTTATATATTCGTTTGACATGAATTCTTCCCAACCGATATTTGAGAAAATATTTGAAAACACTACATATAGAAATACAATTCTTGAGAACACTGCACAGAAATACAATTCTTGAAAACACTACATAGGGCCTACAAGACTACAATTTTTGAAAACATTACATACAAAATTAACAATCTTGAAAACACTACATACAAAAACAACATTCCTGGTAGCACTAAATACATTCTTGGATACACTGTATCCAATATGTATAGGGCCTATAGTTATTGCTTACAGGGATAAAATGCAATTTAGACTGCATCTGAAAGCTCAACCAGCAGTCCATGGACTAATGACCTTTGACCAAAGTATAGTTGTCAATCTCTTGAGACTGAAAAACCATAGGCCTACACAATGTTGGGAACCAAGGGAATAGATATGTCTCCTTTAAGGAAGCGGAGAGAGGGGTGGGATTTTATATAAATTAAAGGGAGTAGTTCTTGCTTTTTCGTGTATATTTTTCTATTTGATGAACAATTTGATTCCTTTTTTTTTTTTAAATCGCTACGTTCCTAGTACTAAAAGTCATGTTCTGATTTTTTTTGTGGGTTCAAACCCTCCCCTCCTCCCATCAATGACCTTATTTGGAGGCATGTTGTTGGGCAAAGAAAGTTTATTTTAAAAAACCCTTAGGCGTTTTACATTTCTGTGGAGTTACAGGTTAGGATTAAACCTATCATAAATCTTCCATCTATCTTTTCTTTGGAAGATTTATGGATGGTTAGCAGGTTTAATCCTAGTGTGTTGTACAGTGTAAATGTCATGACATTTTGAAATGTCATAAAACAGTTTATTCCCTCGTTCCCCCTCCCCTTCCCAATAAGAATTTGAATGAAACAAGCACCACCAACCCCTTTCAGTGGAAATTTTATATTTGTATTTACACTTAACACAGTCAATAAATATTCAAGCACAGCTGAGGCCTTGTGACATAAGTTCGAGCTCCAATCACCCCTACGCTTAACTAACGGCAAGAGTGGATAACAAACCACCTGGAGAAAGACAATAGACAATAAATGCAGAAATCTGATTTAATATAGAATTATATTCACTCACAGGTATAATATAAAATTTCATGTTCTGTGAATAAAGTATGATGCTCTTTTTCATGAAAAAATATCAAGGGGAGAAGAGACAGGGATAAAAAAGAGATAAGTTGCTAGATGGACTAGTATTATGGCATGGTATAAGTTCACCAACTGAGCTTATTGACAATACATGAGACAGAGAGTCATCGAGAAAAATGATTGCCTACTCCATGGCACTTGATTGATTGATTGATTGATTGATATGAGAGAACAAACACATGTCTGTGTATTTATTGTTCTATCTTTTCAGGCAGCACATTTTCTGTGCCTCTATGCCATGAATAAGTATACAAATTATTATAACGTTAAAGCACCATTAGCGATGTCAGAAAACCGGTCTATGACCAAATATTTTAGTATTTAACTTTAGCCCTACACTATGTACTACATAAATAAAAACTTACAAAATAAACATGTATACATATGACATGTACATACACTATCTAGCCATCAGCAAGCCAGCTTAAAATAATGAAATCTTTGCCCTGCCACCAGATTATGTTTTGATTATGTTGGTGACAGTTTTGAAAACGCGATAACTTTTTTGTTGTTAGAGATATTTAAATAATATTTGTACATATAAATAAAGAATTGAATACTGCATATATTGATGTACGTTTTGTTTGTGTGTGTGTAATACCAGATGTGTGAGATAGTGGTAAAGATGTTTCTTTTCACACAAAAACAAACAAATTATAACAAAACGAAAAAAATAATTACACAATTACTTACTTTTTATTAATTCCCTGACTTGGCAAAACACACCTAATTCTACAGTATTTATGTTGTTTCATTGTCAAATTATCATAATATCACTAGGGATAATCAATAACTCTTACAGATTTGTCATAATATCTCACTAGGGATAATCAATAACCCTTACAGATTTGTCATAATATCTCACTAGGGATAATCAATAACCCTTACAGATTTGTCCTTACAGATTAATAAATGCTATGGGTTACTTTACTTTACTACAGATTTGTCATTAATCTACTCTGAAGGTAGACCTAGTTATATTTCGGATCGCTCCAAAACAGTTGATGTTTGGCTTCTACATAAATGAACCAACATGGCCTACTGTGGAAACTAACTACTTCCCAAGAATTTATCATCCAAATCACAATCCATAATGATTTTATATAAAATACGATAAAATAAAAGTCTACAAAACCCGATTCACTTTTATGGTGCTGGTTTGAAGATATCGACAGATGTCTTGGATTTCGATATTACAATAACACCATCTTTTCTATCCAATAAACCTTTTCCTTTAACAGGAAAAGGAAGTCAAATTGAATAGCTTGCTAAATTTGTGTAATCTGATAACCAAAATATTAAAAATTTGACTTTTTTTATTGATTACAGAGTGCCTAAAATGGGGTCTTGTGCACTCGACAGTTGTTGTCAGAGACTTGTAAAAAGTTGTCGAATGCACTAAATTAAGACTAAGCACATAGACAAAAGTAAACCCCAAGTTCGAACTACCACATCAAAGGTTATTTAACAATCAAATTAATAATAAAAGTATTACGTTTAAAAGCTGTGGTACAACTTAAATAGAAATTAAAACCCCACAAATCATTGTTGTCAAAAATTAAAATAAAAACCACATAAATCACTGTCACCACTAAAAATATGTAAACTCCTTTAAAATCATTGTTGCGACTAAAAATAAAACGAATACTGCACAAAATCAGTGTCACCAATAAATTGAAGAAAAAATCCAAAATATTGAAGAACTTAACATGGAGAGAACTCCACTTAAAAATATGAACACTGCACTGTATCGGCATACTGAGTCAAACCTTGACCAAAAAAAAAAAACATATGTATGGTAGATTAGGGGTAGTTGACAGCTATAGGCCTATCCAAGACTGCATCTAAATTTCAACAATGCTATCTTTTGTTGTTATTGAACATCTTTGCTTCTGCATCCATAAACTCCTTTTGGCTAGCAGGATGTAGGAACGAAATATGTTGTGTCATAGTTTACGCTTAGCTGAGATATCTGCATCTTTCAGTCCGACACATCATACTTTAGCACAGTTTATGGTTAACTTTGACCATTTATGGGATTGACAGCCAATTCCATAATCAAACCACCTGTCACCATTTACAACATGTCACTATTTTTTGCTCCTATTTCAGAAAAAAGGTAGCAATAGAGATTGTAAAAATACAGAGGCATTTTACTTCTAAGTTACACTTGGGAAATATTCAACAGAATTCTAGAAAGAAGATTATGAATATTCAACGAATCACAGCTTCACAACACTCAAATGGGAATCTGTAAGAACAAGAGCTGTACAGATGCCATTTTCACACTCAGACAACTGGCAGAAAAAAAAACAACCAAGAATTGTACATCACGTTCATCGACCAAGAAAAATCCTTTGACAGAGTAGACAGACAACTATGGAAAATATTATCACAATATGCGGTTCCACAACACCTAATCAACTTGTGTTGAAGTAGTTATACAAGTAATCAATATGCAGTTAGAATGAGTGCAGGGCTTTCAGACAAATTCCACATACTACTCTGAAGTGCGACAAGGATGTGTTCTATCTCTCTTGATATTCATTACATATATTAATTGCATATGTAAAATTGCCAACACCAATGAAGACAACCTAAACAACCTCCTGAGTGAACTTCTTTTTGCAGATGATCAAGCAATAATATCAACATCAGAAGAGCAACTACAACAACATACAAATAGACTTCACACAACATGTTGAGACTTTAAAATGACGATAAACACAGAAAAAAACAAGATAATATCAAATCGCAAAAACAAGAAGAAACACTATTATTTTCATTAATGATAAACAACTGACACAGGTGAAAGAATTCATTTATCTTGGAAGCACCATATAATGAAATAGGAAAAACACCAAAGAAATCCAACATAGATACAACATAGCATACCAGATCTTAGGACAGATGCATTAACACCAAAACTGCACTATGTAAAACAATTGTTTATCACTATGCTACCAATGTTACACATGGACACTAACAACAAATGACAAAAGAAATCTTGTTACAACAGAAATTATTTGTTTACATAGAGTTCTCGGAGTAACAATAAGAGACAGAATCAGAAATGAAAACATCAGAAGACTAGAAACATAATGTCAATCCTAGATTACATCAGAAGACAACAGATTAAGTGGTTTTCACATGATTCCAGGCTACCATTAGTTAGTGCCCCTCAAAAATCATTGCTATACAGACATGATGGATTCAGGGGCAGGCCATGCAAAAGATGGATCACAGAAATAAAAGAATAAATGAAAATAAACATGAAGCACACCAAAAGGTTGTCTCTAGTGAACTCTTCTACCCCTGATGCTGCAAAGCATAAAGGGCTATAACACGGCTTGGGAGGGAGAGGAGGGGGGAGAGAAAGAAGATAATATTAGATTAGAAGTAATAATATTACGGTATAAAATTAGATCAGAAGTAGAGTTTGTAGTATATTTGTTTGGTTTGATCTCTAGGAAATATGAACAATTGAGCCCTTGCATAAAAAAAAGTCCAAAGGGGTAGTTTCTCCAGAGTTTTATTTCATACCTATAAGATTCCATCTCTCAAAGTGTGCAATGCTTTGAGAAGAAGACTCTTACTCAGAGAGGACAAATTCTAGTGATTTGCAACTTTTCTAAATTTCCACATTATGCAGAGTTGGAGTCACGAATGTCAGTTCTCCTGCCAAGCAACCTTTCCTGTCAATTTATTGCCCACACATTGTTGCATAGTCTGTCAAATGCAACAGTTGTCTTAAGAGTTTAGTTGTTGACTTTGGCATCAATGCCTTCAGCCCTGAAAAGAGTACTATGAAGATAAATGAATCTGTTGACTAGTAGGAGACATGAAGACTGAATACATGTGAATGCATCCATGTTGTTTCATTTCAAGTTGGTAGGCAAAATAGTGTGTTTGTGATGGCCAAATCATGTGAGAAACATACCTTTAGCAGCAGGAGCCCAGTGCTAAGGTGTTTCCCTAATGTTCCATTCCAAATATTGTGGTCAATCCCTACTCTGGCATTAAAGTCACCAACGACATTGGGTTTGTCAGACTTTGGAATTGACAAGATGGCAATCAAGTTCTTCATAGTTGGTCTTTGATATCAGATGGGTTGGTCATTGTTGGTGCATAGACAATGATCAATATGGCCTTTTCATTTCTTTCTAGTGTCATAAGTCAATAGCTGATGCCCTATGAGAATTTGACAATGTGAATAGATACAATTTGATAGCGAACCCCACTCCTATTCACGATGCTATTCACTGCTTTTCACACTCCAAAAGAAGGTGTATCCTACACCTATCTCAGATAGCTAATTCACGTCAGGCAATCACGTCTCACTCAAGACAGCAATGTTGACATTATAACGTGTCAGTTCTCTGGCAACAAGTGCTATTCTTCTCTCTGGTCAGCATTGGTGGTGTCAAGTAATGTAACATGTTCCATGTGCCACAATTGAGAAACTTCAACTTCACTTTCATGTTTCCTATGGTGTGTGTCATTTGTTAAGATGTTTGAACTGTAGCTTGTGCTTTATTTTGATTAAAATGGGGAAAAGTTGCACTATTCATCAACTTTACTTTCTCATCCTGACCTATTTGACACCAGTGGTAAGACAAATTTGAAATGACTGGAAAACAGTTCTGGATACAGTGTATGACAGGGGTGTTATTTATCTCGCCATTCTCTACACTTTCTATGCGCTCCAAAACACTCCACTGAGAGTCACTTATATACCCATTATGCCAGTTAGTGACATCATATGTGCACTCTACAAAGCCACCATTCTTCACTTGCTTGGGTAGGTAAACCCTAATTGTGACGGTCTTAATCTCAGCCGCTCTCACTTCGATTCAATTTTGTCTACCAGTTTAGATGTTCTCCTAGATTATGGTCATGTTGCACCTGATTAAACCACATGTGAGAGTTACCGGTAAATGGCAGGTGCGCTCAGAGGTTGGAAACCTGCATCCAGAGGGAGCACAACATGTTCCGCAACCAGGGCAGCACCATCAAAGATGTTTTACAGCGTTTTAGACTACGATGTTTATGTTACCAACAATAGATCATTCACTTTCTAACCGATAAAAAGTTAGAAAGATGTTAAGTCAACCACTGAAACGAAATACACCAGCAGCTTGTTGTTGGGCATAAAATGTCAAAAGGCATCACACTGTTACAATTTGTTGACAGCATATTCACTATTTTTCACGTAATTCAGTACAGCCAACAGTATAGCGAAAGACATGTGGTTCACGTAGTCACCGGAACTACTGCATCTACCTATCTCTTTCTATTCGCTTAAACCCTTTGTTGCCTTTCAGCGTCAGTGGTATATTTTTGAGGTCGGCTTCTAGGTTTGCCTTCGCTGTATCTGTGTAGCATAGTGTGCTGTGGTATGCTGTCTGATGGTAGTCTACTGATGTGTGCAAATCATTTGATCTGTTGCCTCTTGATGTATTCTAAGATTGGGGTTGTGCCAGTTTTTTGTCGGGTGTCCTCATTCCTCACCCTGTCTCTTAGCGATATTCCTAGGATTCTGTGTAAGCATGCCATTTCAGCTGTCACAAGTTTACGTTTGTCTTGTGTTGTCGTTGTCCATGTTTGGCTTTGGTAGCACTGCGTTGGCATAATAATTGTTTTGAATACTACAGCATCCCAGAAGTAGTTTATGAGATAGGTTAAATTAGACTAGAATTAGGACTTATGGGATAGGTTAGATTAGAGTAGAATTAGAACATATGGGATAAGCAAATCAGACTAAAAGCAGAGTTTATGGTATAAGCTAACTAAGACTACAAGTAGAGTTTATATTTTACCTGGAAATAGCGAACATAATCTGACTTTGGGGGTCTGGTAGGAAAATAATGATATTCCAGAAGAAAGTTTCGAACATATTTCAGCATGTCTGTCTCAATCATGTTGTCAAGCACTAACCATTCAGTAGTCTCTATGTCAATCTTGAGTACATCTATAGTCCTCTGAGTATGGTTAATGACAAGACATTATTGATTTGTTTATATGTCAATCATTATATGGTGTATTATGCAAAATGTGTACTAATATGAAGATAAGAGGCAGGACAACAAATATAATGATTAGCAGGAAGAAAGGTATCATGGCTGAATAAGATGAGTTATATTTATCTTTCTTCTTTTGTTCGCTTAAAATATGTCTACTTTTTAATATATATATATATACATATTATATATGTAACTTTGTCTCCTCAATAAACTTCATCATCACTTGCAGCTCATACAGAGGTCCACAGAGGTTTTATTCTACTGTTGTTGCTATGGACCACAATTTTCATCTCATGCATTCAGAACATTCTTGAAGTATATGTTCTGCAGTCTGTGTCCATATGTATACATGTCTATGTTGCAATCCTGAATTTTGTGTGTATGTGACTTTAGATTCTGAGTCCTGTTTTGTGTCATAGAATTGCAATCTTTTCTGGTGTATTCATTTTCTTCTTCTTCTTTCGTTCACTTGAAACATGTCTTTATCTGTCATGGTGTGTTCATAATTGTATAGTCATCAAGACAAATTCAATGCTACGTTTTGCTTCTGCTTTTCTTCTCAAACCTCTGCAGGTTATCAAGAAAAAAGTCAAAGTGGCTTTCACATGTCTCCATTTTTAGAAATTACTCACCTGATGTGGCTATAAGTAGTAACCTCTCATAAAGCAGAGCATAAGAACATGGTTTTAGTACACCAAGAGTTAAATAGCCAAAAGACTTATCTTATATCACATATTCACATATTCTTGTCCTCACTTGCCACCTGTGTGTTGATGGGGCCTGAAATGGGAGGAAAGATAATTAACACTATGACCTGCCATGCATATTGTAAAAGGCAACTAAGAAGATTTCACAGATGGAATTGGCTGACCCATCACATAGAGGGCTAAAGTGACCCAGAAGCTGTGGTGAAGTAAGGTGTGCCACGTTGAAAGACACAGATATTGCAGTTAAGTTGTACACCGTAACACAACACATTCCATTCTTCAAACAACATCCTGATAATCTGCAGGAGTTTGAGAATGAATGCAGAATAAGGAGAAATTCTTTCTTACAACTGTCATTCTTTATCTACAGCAAGCACTAAAATTATAATCAGACTTACTCCAAAATGTCCCAATTCTTCTACGATATTCTTCAGAGTTCTCACACTCCAAGTCTGAGCACTTCTAACATACTCATCACGATCTGGGTTGAAGTTGTTTGTATTTCTGTCATAAAGTCCATATTTGTAGAATGTAACGTTAGCACTGCGTTTGTGGTCACGTATATCTGTCATGCTGAAATGCAAGTTTGATGGTGTTAGGTAAATTTCAAAACATATGAAAGCTCTGCAAAAAAAACGAACAAGTGGTTTGTAGAAGATATCAAAACATTGCCGAATCCACGAGATATTCACACAAAAATAATAAAGGTTGATATAATTTTTTCTTGTACGTTCATTCTCAAACTCCTACAAATTAGCAGGATGCAGAACAGAGAATGGAATGTTTTTCTCATGGTTTACAGCTTGGCTTCTATTCTGAGCCTTTTGGCTCAACACACCTTTGCATGACTTTCGGGTTAAATTAGTCTTCCATAGAATGAGAAAACCAACCTCAATTCTAAAACCTCTTAGTCATTACTTGCAATATGCATGGCAGGTCACAGTGTTGCTATTTGTTACCATTTTGGGGCGTGTCACACAGGTGATAGAACATACTAAAGGTTAAAGTTACATACAAAACATTTAGACAAAAGGTTGCATACCTTATGAAATTGTTATAGAACCATGTAGAAGGGTTCAAGAACATATAAAGCTTGAAACAAGGTAATGAAGTTTTGCTAATAACTTTAAACAAACACACAAATCGACATTTTGACCGAAAGGTCTTTATCAAGGTTATGTACACATATAAATTTAAAAACCATGAGCAGGAACGACACAAATGACGTTCAAATTGCCTAGCAAAATGTGGCGAAGGATTGAAACTAGGTAAGATGTGACACAAACAGTAAATATACAAAAAATTCAACCAAATATGTGTGCAAATAAGACAAATAGAGAAATGACAAGAAGTCAAACAGAGAAGTAGTTCCAGTTATTAGCAAAACTTCATTACCCCATTTCAAGCTTTATCTGTTAGATTTCAGTTTTGCACAGTGAGTGCATTTTACAGAACATATAAATGGTCTAAGACCATATGAAATATTTATAAACCATATAAAATGGTTAAACAACATAGGAAATGGTTATATAAAATATAAATGGTCTAAGACCATATGAAATATTTATAAACCATATAAAATGGTTAAACAACATAGGAAATGGTCATATAAAATATAAATGGTCTAAGGAACATATGAGATATTTATAAACAATATAAAAAGGTTGAAGAACATATCTGCATCAAGAGTAATGGCAGTCTCTGACATTCAGCAACTTCTACTGGCACTGCTATATCGGGGACTTGTTTCTAGTATAGAATACGCGTGTACTATATTCACGGTTAGTGATATACAGATTGCCATAATAAAATAGATTCAGAACAAGGGTAAAGATACTGCTTTGTGACGATGAGATTTCTCCATGACTTCCTGGATGTAGCTGCTAGAATCAAGGTGTCACAAACTCGGACATTTGTAAAATCAGTGCCGACACATTTCATCATTTACATCCAGATCTCAGTTAAGGTACAAACTCCAGACTCAAAGAGAGAAGATTTTTGTTGGGACAAGGAGAAGTTATTCTTATTCAATACTGCACTATTATCTATACAATCACATTAAAATATGGCTACATCAAAAGAGAAACAAATATGTATAGATGGGATTTTGTTGCCACAAAAATAGCAAGAAGGTACTTGAGAAATCGCCTGCTTATTCAAGTACCACATCAAGCATGAAAATGGAAATTGAAGAGGTGACAGTGGCACTCAGTTGGTGACTGAAATATCAACTCACTTTGTGATACTCTCTCACTCACAAAGCATGCTATGTAAGATAGAAAAAGTGCATGCTTAGAATGGAATGGGGAAAGCTCTTAACAACTCGGTTGTCCATATTGTAACATGGATATAGTGGACTGATCATGAAGGAATCTGAGGTAATGAAAGATTCACTGGCGAGAAATACCATGGTTGATGGCACAGTATTGAAAAGAGATAGGATGATGTAATATGAGCAGCCACTGTTTTACTACAAAGTGAAGAAGATGACACTGGAGATGATAACATGAATATACAAAGAATGACAGAAATGGGTGCTACCAGGGGTGAGTGAAGAAGTACTCTCTGGAAAGATCCGAAGATCACATAATCAACATTTGATTGGGACTCTAGAGTCTGCATATTCTTGAGATTGGTGTAAAGATTAGAACTATCCAAAGCAGCATAATAAATATACAAAGAGACCAGTACATCAATGACAAACTGGAACTGTGTGCTGCTACACTCTGATGGACGATGCAGGAATCAGAACATCTGTTGACTTGACTGGTGTGCACTGATCATAACTTGCACTCATAACACACACAAGCATATTAATGGGTTAAAGCACATTTGAAATAGTTATAGAACACAGAAAAAGATTAAAGAACATGAAATGGTTATAGAACATACAAAATCGTTATAGAACATAGAAAATGGTTAAAGAACATATGAAATGATTATAGAACAAAGTCTATCTTCAAAAGTACCATGGGTAAGGAATAGAACTAAACTTGCCCGTGCAACTAAAATGACAATGATATCCACAAGCTTGGAAAAAAAATTCAAATAAGCATTTTTAGATTTAGAACAGGCAACAAAAGTCTAACAATACAGGTACGGGATGTTTGAAGTTGGTGACATTGATATGTACCCCTATAGACAATATGTTGAAAAAACAGAACATATTTTACAGAACTGCCCACTGTATGACACCACAAGAAGAAAATTGTGGCTACCTGATAAACCTCTGATGGACAAGCTCCATGGCCTTGTCATAGAGCAGGTCAATAAAGTACAGATCAATGAAGAAATCAATATCACCATCTGACTCCGACTGGAGAATGAAGAAGAAAATGTATAGAGCACAGAGAAAGGTTAAAGCACATATGAAATCGTTACTGACAATGACCAAGAGTAGTAACACTGTGAACTGCAATGCATGTCATCTGAGGTGACTGGACAGGGGATATAAGATTGACTACAACAACCCATTTAGGTCACAATGACCTAAAACTGTCATGCTGAATTGTGATGTGAAAGAAAGAGATATGTTGATACCACTGATGATATTGCATGTGGGTACAACTACCTGTGCAACTATTGGCAACCACAAACATTGATCAAGTAACCTCATAATGTATGTAACCTCATAATCTTATCTATCTATCTGTCTATTGTTTTTTCTCTGCTTTTGATGTAAGGCATCACAGAATTGAATGACAATCATTTTTCAGGATATTGCACGTTTATTCGCTTGGTATACAGTAATATTGTGATGTCTCAGAACATTGGTAACTCCCTGAATTGTGTTACCAATGTCAATCATTAAAATTAACTAAACAAGAGAGAAAGCTGACTACATGTGAAATGAGATGTTGAAGAAAATCAACAAACAGAATAAGAATAGAGCATGTGAGGAATGAAAAGATTCATGTGAAATTATGCCTGTGCTACAAGAATCTACAAGAAATGAACAGCTTGGTCTGCAATTTTTGGGGCAAAAGAACTTTCTGCTGATGATATTCATAACAAGATATCTCCTGTTTATGCTGAGTGGTGCACTAAGTGGTACATTACTGGGTAAATCAATTTTCACAAGCACTAATCATTTGCATAACTTGCTGATGAAATGTGGCCTGGTCATCCTGCAAAAATTGCAACAAAGGAAACAAGTACAAAAAATACAATATTGATTAAGTAATTACTCTTTTTTTTATATGTTAAGCTGCTAAAACTGACACTTTTTCCAGTAAGTAGATAAATTCGTAATTTTTGTAGAGATGGCAAGACATGAGAACACTTTCAGAGATAAAGTCCTACAAAATATATGGGGACATTCTTGTGCGTTCATTCTCAAAACTCCTGTAGATTAACAGGAAGCAATCCCTAGAAAGTAGTACATTGTTTCATGTACATAAGTAGTATAAAAGCTACTCTGGCTTTAATTATTTGATATCTCTGTCTTGGCCACGTGATGAGGCACGACTCTCTTTCCAAAACTATGTTGCAGGGAATAATTGAGGGAGGAAGAAGAGGAGATTAGAAGAAATTATGGATTGATCATATTAAAGAATGGACAGGATTAAGTCTCTTCACACTCTAAACAAGGAACTGCGAAAAAGGAGGCATGGTGAAATTTTTATGTTGATGTTTCCATATTGGCACCCATACAACTCTGAAGGGTTATGGCTATGATGATGATCTATATCTTTGCATCTTCTTTTTTGAATGGTCCTAACTAGATATGTGAAATAGTTTACCTCCACAATTAATAGACCCCTACACTTCATTATCTGTGCAGTTACTACATATGTTAATATATAGTAGACAACACTTAAACATCCAATAATATTATCTGTATACTATAGATGATCGGTTACTCTTGCTTTGAATTAAAATTCATGCGAGGTTGGTTTGTGAATTTGATCCCACTAGCTTCTCAACCACTGAAGTCAGCTCCATAAATATATCTTCTGCCTATTCTGGGAAAGAACTACTTCTAACTAAGAACCACCTGTACAATGTCAACAAGATGACAAAATACCTTCATCAGAGAAAAGTCACTGATAAAGTATCTGACATGTTTAACACATGAATACAAAGGATAACAGATGTAAACAAACACACTCCATAAAGTCGTACCTGGGATCAAATGATCGAACATCACATCCTAGCTTGCCTATTTCATCATCAAATGCAAAGTCATAAGCAATACTGATGGAGGAAAAAAATACAATTTATTATGTTAATTATACTTGGGTAAAACTGACCAAAAAATTAACTTTGGTCAAATATATTTAGTTATATTGTAGACCTAGTGATGGTGGATGTGGTGGTGGAAGTAGAGAATTAGCAGTAGCAGATGATGTAATGGTAATAGTAATAATAGCATAATAAAAGTAATCTTCTATAACAGGAACAGTACACAACATCTACATCAAGAACAGCACATGACATCTACATCAGGAATAGTAAATGACATATATATCAGGAACAACACATGATATCTATATCATGATTAGTACATGACATCTTCTATATCAGGAACAGTATATGGCATCTTCTATGTCAGGGATAGAACATAACATATATATCTGGAACACTACATGACATCTATATCAGGAACTGTACATGACATCTATATCAGGAACTGTACATGACATCTATATCAGGAACTGTACATGACATCTATATTATCAGGAACTGTACATGACATCTATATCAGGAACTGTACATGACACCATATTATCAGAAACAGTACATGGCACCTATATCAGGAACAATACATGATGTTTTCTATAACAGAAACAGTACATGACATCTTTACCAAAATAAACAAAATTATATATCTGGCACAGATTAACTTGACAATCTCAAAGTGGAGCAATGAAATTTGATGTTGTACATACCCAAAGGAGTAAACCAGGCAAGGAAACTTCACTATGTAAGGATTCGTTTGACATAAAGCCCATCCACCATACCATGTTAAGTGTTGCTTGCAATTGTATCTTAAGGGAGAATTCAAATACCTAGGGAAGTGAAGAATATTAATGTTATAAAACTAAATTCCTACATATTGTTGACAATGCATATATATATAAGGTTCAACAAATGGGTCAGTTTCACTTTAATAAATACGGTAGCTCTTTATTTTTTGTTCAGTCAATAACACGTGATGATGAGAAGGCATGGACGACCATGTTTCTCCACAAGTATCGGTCTTTTGTGCTGTTTATAAGTTCAGTTTACATTCTCTCATGTCACAGTATATCTGTATACATCTCTATTTTATTTCTTATGTACAGGTTCTTATGTTCTCTATTAGAAAAGTGACAGGGTTGAATTCATCCTAAAAACTTTATTTGAAGTTCTGTAACCATCTCTCTATATCTGCAGTGAGTGTCCAACTCTAACAAGCATACAACACAATAGAAATCACTAATGAGTTGTAATGATGATTGCCCATGTGTTGCTGGAGAACATGTGAGGAGCAAAGAATAGAAGCACTGCTACCTCCCACATATGCCGAAGGAGGCTACGGATGTTTTGTGGTGGAGTTTGCTGTCCCATCAATAAAGGATCAATGTGACCCAGAAGACATGCTGAAGTTGGATAGTTCAGACTAGAAGGCGTAAATATAACAGCTGAGTTGTAAAGCATGGTACAATACATTGCATTCTCTGGACTACATTCTGTTAATCTGCAGGAGTTTGAGAACTAACAAAGACAGTGATCAAGTTTGATTTTCACTGAAACACTTTTCCAAATGAAATTTAGCAATGACATAGCAGCTTAAAGCCATTCAACTGGGAATATGCTTGCTCTTTACATTAAAGACTGCGAGAGAGAGGAGATGGCTATTTGCAGAGCTCTGAAATGTGAGATCGCTAACATCTCACAACCCTACGGCATTAATAAATGCTATGGGTTACTTTACTTTTGTTTTATGCTTGCTCTTACATAAGTTAAATAAGATGTGATTTAACTTTACTGCTTATCAAAGATTTTTAATGTGCACAAACTCTGATGTCAATTAATCAATCAATAAACTCTTGTACCCCTTAGGGTATTCATAAATTCCTAGGTGCATAGGCTATGAATAAGTATTTTCCATTTTTCTCTAACTTTGGACATGTTTTCAAGCTCATTCCACATGATTCCCATCTCTGTCACATCCTCATGATCTCTTTATTTATGTGCTTCAGAATCCTCCACTTTCTTTTTTCCTTTTGGTTTCTTATCATTGGTGCTAAAGCTATATTTTTTACTGGTTTTCTGAAGGGTGTGCCCAATCCATGAAGCGCAATTTGATGAAATATAATAAAAATGGCAGAATAAAATCCCAGGCGTTAAATACTAAACACACACCCTGTGTTTATTAATTACCTGTATAAGGGGCAGTGGGCTGAAAAGAGGCTGTTTACATGCATTGTTTTCAACTGTGTCCAACATTTTTGTTAGCATAGTGCTTTTTTTTCCTCCTTTCCTATATATATATATATATATATATATATATATATATATATATATATATATATATATATATATATATATATATATATCTTTCTTGTCAGATTTTATAACTCTCAAATTAATTATTCCTGCCGAAGACGGATGTGTCGGGCCATTGGCGCAAATAAAACGGCGACACAACGCATTTCCATTTTCTGGACTACATCCTGCTGGGAATCTAGCAGGACCATGATCCAGCTAGATCCAGTTGGAGTTTGAGAATGAACGCAGAAGAAGAAGAAGAAATTAATTATTGTTTTTGTTGATGTTATGGTCCATGGTTTATCTTCTTCCTTCTCAGTATAGTGGTTTCCAAATCTGAAATTTCTGTTGGTGTTTTAAGTACTTCTTCTGATGTTCGTTATGCAACCGTAAACTAGGTCAGGCTGGTCCAATCTGAAACCCTAAGCCTTAGCTTCTAAAAGAAAGGAAACTATATTGCACATAGATATCTTTAATAACAACTTTCTGTCATGGACATCTATTACGGGAGAACAGTCTATGTTATGACATATAACACATCCTTTCAGTCTTTATTCTCACAGGAAAGGAGGCAGTTGATTCCATGGCTATAGGCTGACTTCCTATTGTTTCTAACATCAAATCAGGTGATATACCCAAACTATCCAACCTAACTATCACTAGAAAAAAACAGTTCAAAAATTAATTGACTGTCACTATAAACCTATCCTTCAAGTCAGTAGTTCAAGGTTGTCAAGGTTAACTGTATGATTGGTCCAGCTATCCAAACAAAAACGAACATGGAGTGACATTGATAACTTAGTATCACTGTTCATAAACTTGTTGAATCCATGGGCTAGTGAATTTACACAATTTAACAAGGGGTGTGACTTTGATAATGTAGTGTTTCACAATTTATTCACTAAGCCATCCCATTGGATTGAAATGAAGATATCCTACTCCCGAGATGGTAATGCTTCCAAGGTAACATTGAATGGATAGGTTTTCAAGAAAAAACAGCAGGTTCATCCAAATTTAAGGTCTCCAACTGGTTGTATCCCGAAACAGGTTCAAAAGTTGAGTAACCCTTCACGCAGGCTCACTTGGTGAGGCTTAAAAAAGGCAGAAACTCTGGTAAAATTTAATAAAAATATGCTGCAGTTACAAGAAAAGAAACTACAGATAATTCCTCTGCGATGCAGAGTAAACTGAAAAGCTGAGTAACCTTTCACACAGGCTCACTAGGTAAGACTTCATAAAAATATGCTACAATTTCAAGAAAATAAATTACAAATACTTCCTCTGCGATGAAGGGTAAACTGGAACGCTGAGTAACCTTTCACACTGGCTCACTCGGTAAATAAGACTTCATTTTTAAAAAAGCATGAATTCTTTTAAATCATGAAATTAAAGACTGAAATATCAGCTGATGAGGCTTCATAAAAATAAATGGCAATTTCAGTTGAAAAAGCTTCAAATAACTTCTCTACAAATTCAACTCCCCTTCTGATTAATGCAAAGATACCATTCTTTAATACTGTGCGATCAATCATGCTGGAGAGATCTAACAACCTCTCTGAACCCTGACTAATGACTAAACAAACTCCTCAGCGGTGAGTAATACACACTCACAGCATGTCCAATATTCAATCTGCTTTTTAACAGTGCAGTTCCATCTAATTCTTACTGCAGCGTAATAGGTTAAGGTGATAATATGTCCCCATGTAGCTATATCTTTGCATCTGGGAACACTCCTTGCAACAGTAATAATTTATAGGATGAAATACAATTACAGCTGCTATTTTGTAACTAAGAATACAGCAGTAGAGTGACATTACAAATTACTAAAATTTTTGGATAAGCTCAGATTTCTTAAAAACTGTAAATTGTAGACCCTTATTTTGGTATAGTACCGAATTGTCCATGACAAGGAGGAAATTATTTATTTTATAATTATACCTCCCCCTTCTAGAAACATATCTTTGACCCCTGAGAACAGGCAGGTTTCCATTAAGCAGAAATTCTATAGAACACATTTTTAACATCAGAAAAAATAATCCAGAAATACCTGCAATATGAGCAGGAGATATGTCTAAACTATAATTTCAATAAGGTTGTTAATCAAATGCCAAAAATCTGTAATAAAAAAAAACAAAAAACTTATAGGCATAAAAATTTACCACGCATGCATGGCAGCAGCTTGCCACCATTCAGTAATGCTATTCTCATTTGCAGGATCTGCTGTTATAGGCTTTCTATTGAAATTTAAATACTTGTTATATCTCATCAAATAATCTGTGGAATGTAGTTTATAGAACACATTACAATGGTTGGTATTCAATAGCTTGTGGTTATTGGACTAGAATAGTCCGCAATCATCTTAATAAGACTATTTTGAGTTTCATTTCCACACATTATAAAATCATAAGCTTGTTTTTAAATATTGTATAAACAGCAAAGTATTTTTCATTTAATGAAGAGTTTCAATGTGTTTTGCAAAATTCATTCATTACACTTACCAATGACGGATTCTTATATGCTGTAGAAAACATTCTGATATTAGTAATTCTGTGTTCCTTCTTCTTTCTGTCCTCATATACCTTTCGGTGTTGAGAGGAGAATAAGTGTATGGTCTTTTGCCCTTCTATGTGCCTCTTCTGCTGTTATATTTCTGAGTGTCTCTAGGACACTATCTATCCACCTTTTATGAGGGCATCCAATAGGTCTACTGTTTTCATATCATTTGTTCCCCATCGAGACCAGCACCGTGCAGAGGTGATGGGGCTTAGTCCAGCCATCAGGGGCTGGAAACTAAGACTGGTTGGGCAGTCCCACTCGAGCAGGACCATAGTCCTGCCCAAGTAAGCAGAGTGCTGAAGACGGAGGCATCCAGCCATAAGGCGCACAGATAATCAGGACGCCACGCACAAAACACAATGGAAACATGTCTACAAAAGACAGTGAGTTTTACATGAATTACAGATATAGACATGTTTCAAGTGAACGAAAGAAGAAGAAGATATCATTTGTTAAGGGTTTCTTGGATAATACTTTGCTCTTTCTGTCTGGTTATGTGGCAGAACCATTTAACTTGTTGTTTCTGAATATATTCTAATGTTGACGTGATCCCTAATTGTTTTCTTAGTTCTTCATTTCTGACTCTGTCTCTCAAGCTAACTCCAATCATATGTCTTACGCATTTCATTTCAGTGGTGTTAATCTTATGAATTGTTCTAGAATTCAATGTCCAAGTTTGTCACTGATAATACAACATTGGTAGAAAAATTGTTTTGAATAGAGATTTCTTTGTTTCTAATGTAATATCTTTGTTTTGTAGAAAAGGTGTTAATTGACTGATGACCTGACAGGCCATATTACATCTTGCATCTATTTCTGCTTCTTGTTTGTTGTCATATCTCAATGTCCTGTCAAGATATTTGAATTCACCAACTTGTTTTAGTTGTTTATCTGGATGTTAATGTTCTCCTTTTCTCTTGCAATATTCATTACTTCTGTTTTGTCTATGTTGATTTTCATTCCAAATTGCTTGTCTGCTGTGTCTATTATGTTTAGGTGGTCTTGCAGGTTTTTTTTTTTGCTGTTGTGGAATAAAACCTGGTCATCTGCAAAAAAGCAGTTCATTTTTTCATTTGAGTTTTGTTTATATGGTCCATGTATGTAATAAAAAGTAGTGGAGACAATACACATCCTTGTTTTACCCCTGCACTAATCACAGTCTTCTATGTAGCCTGCTGCTATTCTTACAGTGCAGCTGCTATTGTTATAGAGACTTCTACAGACATTAATTAAATGTTAGTGTACTCCATAAACTTTTAATGTTTCCCCGAGTTTTTCTCGGTTTACTCTGTCAAATGCTTTCTCTTGATCTATGAAGGATATGTATACGTTTTGGTTGTATTCTATTGACTACTCTGCCAACTGTTACAGAATAAATATTGCATCAGTATAGGCCTATCCTCTGTTTCTTCTAACACCCATTTGTGTATTACTAAGCTGTTGTTTTATTACAGGTCTTAGTCTTTTCTCTACTTTTTTTGCATATAGTTTTCCTGCATGGCTTAACAAGGAAATTCCCCTATACTGGTTGTAGTCTCTTTTGCTGATTTTCTTTTTCCATATTGGCACTATGATAGCTTTTCTCCAGTCTATTGGTGTATTCTGTTGCCTCCACGCTATGTTAAAAATTCGGTGTAGCCAATATAATCCTGTTTTTCCTGCTGCTCTTATAATTTCTAGTGGTATGTTATCTATTCCTGGAGCTTTATTATTTTTTGCCTTTTTTATGACCTCAGCAATTTCCTCTATGATAGTATTTGGCTCTTGTTCGTTATAACTCTTAATGGTTTCTTTTGCTGTATTATATCTTGGTGTTGTATTTAGTAACTCAAAAAAATATTCTTTCCATCTTTTTAATGTTCTTTACTTATTAGAAATTGGCTTACCTTCTTTGTCATTTATTACCGATAGTTCTGCAGGATTGTGATTTTTTGTTCTAGTTCTCATAACTTTGATTGTTTTGTATAAATATTTTATAGTTTTATATTGTAATCTTTATTCAAGTTCTTGCCAAAATCAGATCATGCTTTTACTCTTAGTTTCTTTAATCATTTGTTTTACTTCTTTTCAAGCTGATGTATATTTTTCATATGTTCCGAGTTTTGTTACGTTTCCAGTCTTTGTATAGTTTCTTTTTCTAATTCTGTGGAAAGTAAATATGTTTCCCATTCGTTTCTTACATGCTGTGGTGTTATGATTATTATGGTAAGTAATTGTTCCTGTTAATGAAAGAGATCTTGTAAAAAAAAGATATAGTGTTTGATTGTCAATATAATTTAAGCATTCCAAAGTGTGAGATATGCATGGGAACTAGGGTTCCATTGACTGGTTTATGCAACAAAGCAGTGTAATTAGCATAAAGTATGTCACAGAATACAGAACATAGGCCTATACTTCAAGAATGTTCTGAGTATGAGATGATGAAAAAAAACATACTGATCCATAAAAGCAATACTAGAATCAAAGCTATATGGATTCCTGTATGAAGTGCAAAAGAGGAGGTTTATTGAGGAATCAAACTTACAGATATAGACTTCTTTTAAATGAATGAATACAAATAATCATTTGAGTTTTGCAGTACTATCTATCTATTCACCAAATCCTTTGTTGCCTTTCAGTGTCAGGGGTAGAAGAGTTTTCTGGAGATGGTACTCATGTGTGCTGAGTATATTGTGGAATTTTATTTCGGTGGCCAAATGTTGTTATGGTCTGTATCTGTACCTTCACTGTATCTGTGTAGCATAGTTTGCTTTGGTATTATGTCTGATGGTAGTCTGCTGTTGTTTGAAAACCACTTGATCTGGTGTCTCTTAATGTATTCCAAGATTGGGGTGGTGCTGGTTCTTTGTCTAATGTCCTCATTCCTCACTCTGCCTCTTAGCGATATTCCTAGGATTCTGCATAAGCATGCCATTTCAGTTGTCACAAGTTTATGTTTGTCTTGTACTGTCATTGTCATTGTTTGGCATTGGTAGCATAGCATTGGCATAATAATCATTTTGAATAGTTTAATTTTGGTGTTTAAATCTACATTTTTGTTCCTGAAGATTAGTGTCATTTTCCCTAGAGCTTGGTATGCTTTACTACATCTATTGTGTATTTCTATGCTGTTCTTGTCATCTGTTCTAATATTGCTTCCAAGGTATATGAGTTCTGTCACTCACTTGTTTAAGTCTGTTGTTCCAATATGTATGTATGTATATATATATATATACATAAATATGTAGCATATATTAGGGTTGGGGTTATGGTTAGTTATGTACAATGCAACTGTCCTAACCTTAACCCAAACCCTAAAAAATGTATTGCGGTACTTAAATTATTAAATAATGAACATGAAATTTACAAACACAGACAATGAAATATCTCAATTATGTGGGACCATCTACTTGTACTGTACCATCACTTGATATATATACCCATCAACCATCCCCTTCTACTACTCTTCAAGCTATTCAATTTTCCTTCAATCTCTTAATAAAAGTCTCATCCACCAAGGTGTCCTCTTCCAACAAATGGGTATATACAGAATGTACAATGTCCCTCTTGTCTATTGTCAACTGTCCTTGTACATGTGCTTTTGATGCTAGTCTATCAGTTCTCTAATTACCCTCTACTCCAGCATGACCAGGACAAAATATCTATGTAATACCTTAGAGGTGTGAAATCCCAATATACTCCATCCACTCATGATGCAGCCATCCATTCTGAATCTTGCAGATCATGGATTGAGAGTCAGACACAATAATGGCATTCCATGGTCCAGTATATAGCATGACAGCATATTGCTGTTAGCTCAAGAATTAAGTTCTATTCACTGAACAAGAAATGACTTTTTTGTGTTAAAAACAACTTACCCAATACATGATTGACATGAGCAGTAGTGTTTGTTTATAAATGTTGTAGAACCAATGATGTCACACAGGTTCACACTAAATACCCACAATTCATTTGATGCAGTGCCACAGCAATGTAAATGAGTGAAAATCGACTGTGTGTTTTGTGTGAAAACACAAATTCAAAGCACAGATTCATTTCAGCTGTGTAACTGAGAGAACACCCAAACTCATTTAAGATTGTCTCAAAGGCATGGCTGTTTAAACGGGAGGTTTATGGATGTATATTTAGTCCCCAAAAAGAGGCCTTCCATTGCATCAGTATCCAGGATTACCAGGTCCTGCCAGGAGCACAGCAATCATGTCTGTATCAACTATCTCTTCACTTTACTTTTCTGTCAGGTTTGTTGACCCATCCACAATGATGGCATTCCATCTCACCTAGGAGTCTGTCATAAAAGGACAAAGGTGCAATGTCCATTGGCCTGCATCTCTTTATTATCCATGGAGATTGTTTGATAGAAGATAAAAGTAAGAAATTTAGACAAAATGTGACAATGATAATGTTTTCACATAGTCTATCTCCCAACTTTCCTTAGTCACCTTCTGTGATATGTCTGGAAATAAGAAAGTGGCCCTATTATTTGCACCCTAAACTAAATTGAAATCCAGGTCCTGGTTGTCACAATGGTGGTTTGTGTGTGTGTATATATATATATATATATATATATAGGGTAGCAGGGGGCAATGATGCACACTTTTCACTTTTTTGCGTATTGTGACAAATAGACTTAACTATGAGAGACCAAACTAGCAGCAGTGTATCCATCCATCTAACAATAGTGAGGGTATTTACAACATACAATTACGTTTAGTCCGTAGAATGAGATTTTATGAGCATGAGTAAACGCCACCTTTGCCCCAATTTTTGGGGCAAACGTGCGCAGGCAAAAACAATTATGAAATCAAAGTATAATTGACAAAAACAACAAAATAACAACATCACTTCCTATCTTAACATAGCCAGTCATAGTGTGGGGAAATTACAGAGCACAAAGACTAGGCATATGTATCTTTATGTAACTTTAATACGAAAAAAAAATGAAAAAACGCAAATATGTAGAAAAATATAATACAGAGAATGGGTGCTTAGATCCATTTGAAACTATAACAACGTGTTGGAGTATAACAACATAACGCGTTTGACTATAATTTCAACTATCTATGAATAGCGAAGGTCGTGCATCTATTATCAGTGGAGATCGTACATCTATGACAGGCAGAGATCGTGCAACTATGACAAGCAGAGATCGTGCAATTATGACCGGCGGAGATAGTGCAATTATGACTGGCCGAGAAAGTGAAACTATGACCAGCGGAGATCGTGTATTTATGACCGGCAGAAATTGCGCATCTATGACTGGCGGATAACGTGCATCTATGAATAGCGGAGAACGTGCATCTATGCATAGTGGAGATCGTGCATCTATGAATAGCGGAAAACGTGCTTCTATGAATAGCGGAGTACGAACATCTATGACTAGTGGAGATCGTGCATCTATGAATAGCGGAGAACGTGCATCTATGAATAGCGGAGAACGTGCTTCTATGAATAGTGGAGATCGTGCATCTATGACCAGCGGCAATCATGCATCTATGACCAGCAGAGATAATGCAATTATGACCGGCGGAGATAATGCAATTATGACCGGCGGAGAACGTGCATCTATGAATGGCGGAGAACGTGCATCTATGAATAGCGGAGAACGTGCATCTATGAATAGCGGAGATCGTGCATCTATGAATAGCAGATATTGTGCATCGTCGGAGGTCGTGCATCTATTATCTGCGGATGTCGTACAACTATGATTCGTGAAGATTGTGCAGCTATAACCGACAGGGATCGTGCATCTGTGAATAGCAGAGACTGTTCATCTATTATCGGTGGATATCGTACAACTATGACTCGTGGAGATTGTGCATCTATAGCAGCGGCGTATTCATTTTCAGTCACCGGCATCATTTTCTCAATTTTCCGTTTGTAATTCCTAAAAAGAAACATAACGTGACAATAAAATATTGGTTTAAATATTTGGCAACATGAGGGGGAAGTGACTGGGGCAAACAGGCGCATTGAGTCTGCAGAGCATGTTTGCCCCGTCAGTGTGCGCGGCGTTACCCCAAAATCACACTGTTCACAATTTTTATAAAATATCATGAAAACAAAAATTATTTTGACATGGTAACATGCTTAATAACTTAACAATACAATATATGTTTCAGTTTAGATATGTAAAATAACATGACAGTAATGTTAACTGCGGACAAAGAGTGAGAAGTGGAAAAAAGTTAGATCGAGAATGTTAAAAAGTGAATTTACAATATGGCTCAAAAATGACCTGCCCTTGACCGATAAAAATGTGTTGTGCGACAGAAACGGATGTTAGCGTCCGGCGTGGCCACGTGGTTTGCGGGAAAAACCCATAGTTCCGGAAAAAAAACGACTGCGAATCTTTGCCCCCAGCGCCACTTTACCCCCGGCTACCCTATATATATATATATAAGGTAGCTTCAATAAGTTCCAGAATTAGTGGATTATATATAATTAAGTATTGATTTAATTTTAATTATCTATGCTGTATTGCCTTCAAAGTAGCTCATTCGACAATACACACGTTTGCTAATGTGCATATAGCTGATGAAAACATCTGTGGAACCTATTCTTTGATACCTCTCTCAGAACTGACATTTGTCTGGGGTCATAAAAAATACACCAGGTTTCATCTCTAGTTCATTTGACTGAAATCCGCACTGAAAGGACAGTGATTCAATGACACATATGGTATCACCAATATGACAAGACAGTTGAGTGAGGTGTCAAAGAATGGGTACCATGAATATTTCCAGCAGCTGTATGCACATTGGCAAAAGTATATAGTTGCCAAAGAGAAAACTTTGACGGAAATGTAGTGTAGATTATTCTATAACTTTTTTTTAAAACTTCCTGTATTTATTTATTTATGTGCATAGCCTTGTGTGGTTAATACTGGCTAACATTGAAGCTCTCTATAGTAGTATATCCCAGAAACCTCTAAGGTCGTAGGGATGCAGTGGAGAATGTGTCAACACATAGATTGCCACTTTCTTCTGTATCTGGCAAACGCAATTGTAGAATTTAAGTCATGTCCATTCCTTGATGTTGTCAATCCATGGCATTCTCTGTTCCAAATGTTACTTTTGTTATTTGTTATAGTTTCTAAATTAGTTGCTGTCTTTCCTGTTATATAAAGTTGATGTCACATCAGCAAGATGCAACCAAATGATTACATATGTTATTCATTCGGATTTCTGCAAAGGTGAAACATGCATTCGTCCCCTCCCACCCCACCCCCTTTCTGAGTAAGACTTCTCACAGCAGGTTATACGGTAAATATAAAGGTTGATAACATTTCTCCTAACCTTCGCAGAGCTCTTGAGAGGACATTACAGATCCCTAAAGGTGTTTATTTATTCATTTCTCCTAACTTTCGCAGAGCTCTTGAGAGGACATTACATATCCCTAAAGGTGTTTATTTATTCATTTCTCCTAACTTTCGCAGAGCTCTTGAGAGGACATTACATATCCCTAAAGGTGTTTTATTTATTCATGTCAATTCCAAGGAATTACAAGCGATTCAATTTTTGTTTCCCATGTGCAATTGGGATGGGGAGGGGGGGGGTTGTGCGGGAGGGCTCTCCAAAACTTCATTTCATATCATGAAGACTTAAACTATCAGCAGTATATAATGCTCTGAGAAAAAAAGCCTCCTACTCTGAGATGATCTATATGTTTAGTTTATATAAAAGGAATATTCTACAATTGTATAGGCGTATGCATACATTCAATCTTGTGAAAGTCTGCATCAATTTGGTGGTATCAATGTTAACCACAGTCTATAAGACTGCTCAGATTCAATACTGCCGCCCTAGAGGTCAATGGATTACAAAATAAGAGCAACTGGCATCTATTTTTCAAATCATACACAACATTCATTGACAACACTTACCTATTGCGCTATCCGTTTCCCAGGTATCATATGGAAGTACTGTATTTCTTTCTATTTCTTTATTTATTTCTATAGCTTTCACCTTTGATAATTTATTACGGACTACCTGGGCATCGAGCGTGACTACATTTCTCACATTTATATGTTTGCTCTTCCAAAAAGATCCAGAAGACATTGAAAAAATTTCTTTTGAAGCAATCCAAATGGTCACAACACAACAAAATACAGTCACAGCTGTTGCTATAGTAATAATCCTTTCTTTATTCCTGCCCATTATCTAGTGTCATAGAAACTTTCACTCTGGTAAATAGATTAAAAGTATTACAGATACTTTACAGATAAATTAGCATAGCAGATTTATTAACGTATCACACAAACTTTCAGCCTAGCAAATTGATTAATGTATCACAAAATCGTTACATGTTAAATGAAGTGTCTAAGAAAAGTGGCAATAGTTACTAAAATAGATAAAGTAAGAAATGAAGAAATTCGGAAAAGAGTAGGTATAATACCATGTATTGTAACACATCAATAGAAAGTAATTACAATTATTTGGTCACCTTATGAGAATGAAACCAAACAAAATACCAATAATAGCATATAAGAATATAATATCTAGATATAATGCCAAAGGTAGACCAAGAAAATGGTGGATAGAAGACATAAAAATAACCTTGAACAAACATGAACTCGATGCAAAAAAGGTGATACATCTGGCTTTGGAACAAAAACTGAGGCTCCCATCCTTACGCTTAACAAAAAGTGTGGATAACATAAACCATCATCCACTTCGGAAAAGAATTAAAACAGACAAACATTCAACCTAGCAAATTTATTAAAGCATCACAGAAACTTTCAGCCTAACAAATTGATTAACGTATCACATAAGCAAACTAGAATATTGATTTAAATATCGCCCATGTGTTACCAGGGCCCATATGAGAAACAAAGAATGGCAACAATGTTTACCTTCCATCATATTGTAAGATACCACTCAAATGTTGAAGTGCAGTTAGATGTCCCATCCCATATTGGGTAAAAGTGACCCAGAAGCCATACTGAAATCAGATGTGTCAGACAATAAAGCGCAGATATTGCAGCAGAGATGTAAACCATGACACCATTTACGCTGTTCTCTGCACTACATCCTGATGATTTGCAGGAGTTTGAGAACAAATGCAGAGATTAAAGTATTACAGAAACTTTCAGCCCAGCAAATTAAAGTGTTACACAAATTTCAGCCTAGAATATTGATTAAAGTATCATATAGGCCTCTAGAGTGAGAAACAATTAGGCCATTACTTTTAACAAAAATTATTACTTGAACCTAGTCAGTCCAGCTGGCACACCTAAAAGTAATAAAAGACAGGTCTTACTAATTCAACTATGGGTATTAATGGTGAACCAGTTCATCAATGTCAAAGAATGCAAACAAAATGGTCAAATAAAGTCTTGGAATTGGACTTTACCTGTTATGCTTTTTTATGGTAAGGAGATGATGATAAAATTTATGGTTACGACTGGTACGGGGACATTTGCTTTGTTCATCCAAGTTTCATCACCATTTATTACCGCGAGGACATGTAACATGCATTATCTTTTATTCTTTATCAGTGCAAAATGAAGAAATTCATTTTTCTGGTCCTCAGTCAGAAGGCAGGACATGAGTTTCACAGTCACACACCACCTTATCTGTTAATCTCCAGTTATGCTTTTATGGCAATTTCAGCAACCTCTACAATATTATAAAAAAAAGGCCCAAAACGTATAGAGGAGAGACTCAATTGTACTTGGGTTGCACTATATATACTCCATCCCCGTCAATGAAGCGGCACACCACTTACCGAGAGTTCACCTCATAGCACATACTCCTTAGCTTCAATCAAAAATCCCCAAAGATCTCTGAAAAAAATCCACTTTATAAATAAGACAACACATGCCGGATTCAAATTCATAATCTCTTAAGCACAGAGAAAATTGCTTAACCATTCATTCATTCATTCATATTTGACATAGTATGTCAGGGAGATCCCAATATTCAGAAGTCTAAGAGAGCACATGATTTCTTGCACATATACCACGATCTTCTCAGTATGGGAGGTGGAGGGTCAGCATTGACATGGATCATTTTCAAAAGATCTTCCACTATCTCTGAAACGGGAATACCACTCAAATGTTTCAGATTCACTTAGACAGGAGTCTCTGAAAGCTGGTTGCAACATTTTGAAAATTTTCAAACCAGTTTTTCAAGATGAAAGCAGAAATAAATTCATGCACATTTTTTTAATATCAACTTCTATTTTTTTTTAATGTGATGAGCACATACCAGACATTGCAGACACAAAGTTACTGACTTCCATTTCTGTGCATACATTGACACATGGTTCTCATATACACTAGATTAATATACCATATATATAACATACTGTACGGTTTTTCTACATATTATGCTTTTCCAAAACGTATTGAACAGCCCTCATATATTCATCCAGATCTTCCCTGAGCATGCTAGTTTCACTCTATATGGGATTTCCTACCCTGTCGTAATAACTATCTCCATTGCGGTTTCAACAGATTGCTGGAGATAAGAAGTTCTTGATTCTTCTAAGTCACGCAAACAACACCTGACCCGTACTGGTGAGTCTATATACGCTCGGATTGCTGCTGGAACAGAGAGCGGAGCACTTATGCAGTGATGCTAGCTAGTTTCTAATGAAGAATTATTTTATAAACGCTATAAATCTCAATAATGAAAATCTGATTTTGGCTTAAGCATAGTAATTTTATTACATGTTTCTTTTAAAAAGGAGAGAAGTGGAGCAACTTACCACAAATAGATTCCACAAAGAATCAGATGTTCAACACCTGGGAGTATTCACACATGAAAATTCATCATTTGACCGTTGGAGTTTTGCCGATTTTAACAGATTTATTCAAAGGTTGATATTGAATATTTACAGGAATAACTGATATCGTTGGAAATGAATTACTGAAGAACATGCATTTCAAAAGTGTCAAAATAATAGGAAACATTCAAAGTTTTAGATAATTCAATTTAGTATGGAAAAATCATCGCTGATTGATAGTCCTATTTGACAAAACAGAACTACATATAATACGGTTGTTTGTAATGTAGACAGGAAGTAAACTTTGAGCATTTTAAAATTTAACGATACTGGAAAAATAAAGGATAAATTCACGAAACAATTGATTCACTATCGTATTCATCTTGTTGATGAATGGCCCGACACATTCGTCTTTGTCGGGACTCAATCGATTAAATCCCTCACAATTAAACTAGCTA
This sequence comes from Meghimatium bilineatum, assembly GCA_034231615.1. Lineage (NCBI taxonomy): Eukaryota > Metazoa > Mollusca > Gastropoda > Stylommatophora > Philomycidae > Meghimatium > Meghimatium bilineatum. The sequence goes on from CM067304.1 coordinate 41,062,469, forward strand.
TTATCAAAAAGTCAGTGCGGTTTTCGTGCAGGTCGTGGTACTAATATGATATGCGCTGCACGAAAAATTCAGGAAAAATCTCAAGAGAAACATAGTGAACTCATATATTTTTCAACGTATCACGTTACGATGTACTGGAATATATCAGCCTCAACAAGCATCTACACATCACTTATGACAACGCAAGCCCGCTGGGCAGGTAATCTTGTGTGTATGCAGGACTAGCGTCTACAAAACCAAATATATTATTTATGGAGTACTCAAAACAGGATTTCGATGGACAGAAAAAGCGTTTCAAAGACACACTCAAGTCCTCACTGAAATATCTTAAAATTGTTTAAGGATAGAACTCAAGATAGAAAAGCATGGCGTTACAGTCTCAGAACTGGAGCTCTAGCGGCGGAAGAGACCAGGCAAGATACTGCACGACAGAAGCGGGCAAGTAGAACAGACAAAACATCTCAACGTCCCACAGACATCCTCTACAGATGTCAATTGTGTTGAAGAACTTTTTGTGTTCGAATTGGACTTGGTAGTCATTTAAAAACGCACTTTTAACTTTATTATCTGTTGCTATTTATTATTGTTATTATTATTATTATTATTATTATTATTATTATTATTATTATTTTCATTATTATTATTATTATCATTATTATTGTTATTATCATTATTATTACTTTTGGTTGAGTTTTGGTCATCGTCGATTACGACATTATCATCATCAATTATTGAAAAATGTTTTACAAGACTAGCAGAACATAGGCATACAAGTCAACTGCATGAATTTGGACATCGTCACATACTTTATTGCTATTTGAGTCAACAGGTCTTTCGGTTTCGACCACACCGCATCCCTTAAAAATATGGGATTTTAGTCAAGACTTTCAAGGGGTGTATAAATATTTCTAAACTGCTATGAAAATATGTAGTAAAGTAAGTAAAGTAACCCATAGCATTTATTAGTGTCGTAGTGGTGTGGGATGTTAGTAATCTCACATTTCAGAGGCTCTGCAAATGAGGGCGGTAGCCATCTCCTCTCCCTCGAAGTTTTTACTTTCCAGATTAAACCGGTACCAATTTAAGGCTGGGTAGACCTGGGAACCGTTGCGATCTGAAAAAAACATTTCCGCCTCAAGTGGGGAATGAACCCAGGACCACTCATATACGAAGTCAGTGCGTTACCACTGCGCTACGCGGCTCCATAAAAAATATGTAGCATGCGGAGATAGAGATATGTGGAGAGCCATCAACGCCTACGCCAGCCGGCATGGTACCTGATGATGATGACTATGAATATGGAGTGGACCGCCAATCGACACACAGACAACAAGACGCACGCTACACGGATATATAAACTCCTCGAGAAACGCAAACGTAACATTAGTAAGTGTGAGAAGGCATCAATACTACAGTTACCAATTAGGGCTACTTGTAAACATAAATAACACAACAACGTAAACAAGGTTGTTCCAGGTGTGACATGAGTAAATGATAATAGGGTACAATACGGTGGAGGGGGAAGTACCTAAATTCCAACTATTTAATACTATGCGCAATTTCTTTCCAACATATGGTTCAATCAAATTCAAGTAGGAAGCAAGAGGATAACTCTTCTTGTAAATATAAATAACATAGAGATAGTACAATGTTGCTTTAAATAATAGCTTATACAAGTAAATTCAGGTAGGAAGCATGAGGACAAATTAAACATTCTTGAGATTAACGCAAATTGAACCAGGTCCGTTCTAACGACACAGAATCGCCTTGTAGCTCAAGGAAACGGGTTTTTCCGTTCTTGACCAATCGCATCTCCAAAAAAAGATGCAATTTTGTCAAGACATTCAAACTCTGTACTCAAGTTCGTGAGCACGGACTAATCGAGACAAGGACTTTTACAACAACAGCGAACATCATGCACAAATATGAAAGTATCCTCAGAAACACAAACATATATGCCTAACATCTGTATTCGTAATACAAGGGCCAAGAGGTCTTCTTGCAAACACAAACATGTCTATTCGAGTTGCAAGGCGATTCGGTACCGTTAGAATTGACCAGGTTCAATTCCCGTTAGTCTCAAAATTTAGCCACAAAAACAAAATGGCTAATTTAACCGGAGATGTCTGTTTAATGAGCTTGCCAACCACAGATAACGCTGTTGTACTAAGTTGTAATAAGTTGTTATTAATCGATATACAAAATCTTATTGTCTACAAAATATTATTGAACACGGTTTTATCAGATCGCAAATTGTTAAAATCAAAGACAAGCTCGTCCGTGTGTTGGTGGGGACTGAACAGGAAGTAAAGAATAATGAGACTGTTATCTGCCATGCAGTTTGTAAAAGGCGACCAAGGAGGGTTCTTGAGGTGAGTTGGCTATCCCATTGAGGGTCAGGGTGACCTAGAAACCTTGTTAATATGGCATGTCGATGAACTCTGGATTAATAAGATTTCCTATTCTTCTACGTTCATTCTCAACCTCTTGTAGATTCACATCATGCATTTCAGACAGTTCATGTAGTTGTGCATGGTTATATCACGGCGGTGATATCAGCGGCTTTCGACCGTGCACGTGCGGTTTCAGCAATGCATCTGGATCACTTTGTTCATTTATTGCCTCATTATTTGCCTCCAACGAAATGCATAGTAGATAACAGTAGCGCTACTCGTTGTTTCCCTTTCGGGCTTCAGCAACACGTGGGTGAATGTAATTTATTCTGCACGTTCTTCTCGTTCGCAGTTTAACATGTCTACACAGCAAGTTCGACTTTCTAATAAATGGTGCAGTTTTTGAAAGATAACAGGCAATATTGAAGGCAACATAGACAATGCGCGACAACGTGAGAAAATATTAGACAGTTTAACAACCAGGTACGGCGGGGAAACAACAACGATCGTGTTACATAATACTAAAGATAGAGAGCTGTGGAGAGCCATGATCGCCCACGCCAACGGGTATGGCATCTAATGAATTTGAAAAATACATACTCCCATACAGCTTTATCTGGATATATGTCTTTGTGGACCAGTGCTCCTCCTTTAACTGGCGTAGTGTATTGCAGTCTTGCAGGATATATCCCACGAGCTGAGCTGCCTACCCCCATCGAAACAGAGGTGATGGAACCAGTATTAGTCTATTTTAAGTGGATGTTTAGGCTGTTGTGTCCTGTCGTCGTGAGAAAGATGATAACTTGCTCAGTTCTGTTGAGATAGTGATAGTTGTCTTTTAGGTGCTCGACTTTCCTAATAGCTTTGACGAGTGTCCTCTTTTCCTGGTAGGTGATTTATCGGTCTTTTTTTTTTGTTGCTCCATATTTTGCTAGTATACCTGCCTATTCATTTCCTGGTATTCCTGGATGGTATCCACTGTATTAATACCATTCTTTGAATGCTCACTTCTCGTATGACTTCCTTCAGGTCTAGCAGTTTATCATTGTCAATGACTTGCAGGAGAAAATTAGCATCAGTAAGAAACACTACCTGTTGACATTGGTTTGTTGTGTGTTTAATTATTTCTGACGCACAGCTTAATGCCTATACTTCCGCAGTGAAACAGGGGATTCCGAGTTGTGAACAAGTGGATCTTTATAACCTGCAAGTTTATTTGTTTGCTGCTGGATGAATATATTTGTCTTGTACTATATAGCTAATTCTTTGCAAACGTTATAGCACTTGTTTTCAAATGCCTAGATCCTTCTTTTCGTGTCCGCATTGAGTGTCAAACTTTCACATCGGTATAAAAGTCTACTTAGCACCAGCGGTGTGAATAGTTAGATCTTGACTGTAATACTGATTTTATTTTTCTAAATCATGTTCAACTTTTAGCTCAATCTCATTTTGCGAGTTCCATCATCACATATTTCGGACCCGATGTATTTGAATGTGGTAACGTCTTCAAGTTTGCGATCGTTCAACCACATATTCATTGAATTTTGCTTGTTACCATTAGTAACCAATATCTTGCTTGATAACACTAGTCACCAATATCTTGTTTGGTATCATTAGTCACCAATATCTTGTTTGGTATCATTAGTCACCAATATCTTGCTTGATATTACTAGTCATCACTATCTTGCTGGTATCACTAATCACCAATATCTTACTTGGTAACACTAGTCCCACCATCTTTCTTGGTAACAGTTGTCATATTATTTTTCTTGATAACACTAGTCACACTATCTGTCTTGGTAACATTAGTCCAACCATCTTCCTTGCTAACACTTGTCACAATAACTTTCTTGGTAACACGTGTCACATTATCTTTCTTGGTAACACTTGTCACAATATCTTCCTTGGTAACACTAGTCCCGCCATCTTCCTTGGTAACACTTGTCACAATATCTTGCTTAGTAACACTAGTCCCCAATATCTTGTTTGGTATCGTTAGTCACACATACCTTGCTTTTATCACGTTTTATTGCAGATAATGCACAGCGGAGATCGCTTTCACATTAACTGTGGTTATAAAAATAATTTATAATCGAAACAATAAGCATTATTTCTTTTGCTTATTTATACGAAAGTCGATAATAATTTAGATAGCTGTATAACTGTATAAGCAAGTCAATAAATCAAGTAATGAATATGGACTGGATATAAACATTCAAAAAACAAAAACCATGATAATCAGCAAAGACACAGAAGAACAGGAGATAAACATAAACATACAGGGAGAGAAACTACAACAAGTAAAACAGTATCAATATCTTGGACACATAGTCACAAATGATGGCAGATGTGAAACAGAAGTTAAAAGGAGAATAGGAATGGCTAAAAGTACCTTCAATGGCATGAGGAAATTATTAATATCTAAACAAATTACAAACAAGTTAAAAATGAGAATTATAAAATGCTACATCTATTCCATATTAATGTATGGCTCAGAAACATGGACACTAAATAAACAATTAGAAGAAAAAATTGATGCCTTTGAGATGTGGGTATATATAAGAATAGAGAGAACATCATAGAAAGAGAAGAAAACAAATAAAGAGGTGCTAAAGACACTTAATATGAAGAAAGAACTACTAAGAGAAATAAAGATCAGGCAAATAAAATACTGTGGACACATTAAAAGACATGACACCCTATTGAAGACCGTACTTGAGGGTAAAGTCAAAGGGAAGCGAGCAAGAGGTAGGCAGAGATACACGTGGGAGAGTAACATTACACGATGAACAGGTTACAGTCTAGCAGAGTGCACCACCAAGACAAGAGACAGGAGATGTTGGAGATACGTTGTAGCCAACCTTCGTTGCGGAGACGGCACTTGATGATGATGATAACTGTATAAGAATAATACTTAAGTATAATACAATGTCGATCAGCTTTGCAATCAATGCACAAGAGTCTTATCTATTCGCTAAACCCTTTGTTGTCTTTCAGTGTCAAGTGTAGAAGTTTTCTGGCTATGAAATTGTGTGTGCTGAATATATTGTGGAATTTGCCGCTTCTTCTATTTAGGTTGTCCATCTTTTTAGTGGTCAGCCTCTATGTCTGCCTTCACTGTATCTGTGTAGAATAGCTGTGGTATGTTGTCTGATAGCTATCTGTTGTGTACAAACCATTTATCTGTTGTCTCTGAATATATTCCAAGATTGGGGTGGTGCTGGTTCTTTGTCTAATGTCCTCATTCCTCACTCTGTCTCTTAGCGATATTCCTAGGATTCTGCGTAAGCATGCCATTTCAGATGTTACAAGTTTATGTTTGTCTTGTACTGTCATTGTCCATGTTTGGTATTGGTAGCACAGCATTGGCATAATAATAGTTTTGAATAGTGTCGTGTTGGTGTTTAAATCTACATTTTTGTTTCTGAAGATTGGTGTCATTTGCCCTAGGACTTGGTGTGCTTTGCTACATCTTTTGTGTATTTCTTTGCTTTTCTTGCCGTCTTGTTACATTGCTTCCTAGGTTTGCTAATTCTGTCACTTCTTTAAGTCTGTTGTTACCTATATATATATGTGTGTGTGTGTGTATGTGTGTGTGTGGTGTGTGTGTGTGTGTGCGTGTGCGTGTGTGTGTGTGCGTGCGTGCGTGTGCGTGCTTGTGCATGCGTGTGTGTGTGTGTGCGTGTGCGTGTGTGTGCGTGTGTGTGCGTGTGTGTGTGTGCGTGTGTGTGTGCGTGTTTTTGTGTGTGCGTGCGTGTGCGCGTGTGTGTGCGCGTGCGCGTGTGCGTGTGCGTGCGCGTGCGTGCGTGCGTGCGTGTAATAGTAATAAACAAACTTCTTAATGATACCCATCTGTAAATGATACCGTAACGCCGTGTAACAATATTCACACCATATTTAATCATAAAATATTACAGCCGCTCAATTTCTCAAACAATATTGCATCAATAATAATTAGAAACTCCAGACAGATGAGAAATGCTAGAACTCCATTGGCAACGCCATAGCCACATGCATTGATATCATTGTTTATGGTGCACTTATGATCATGCCATGACTTGTGAGATGCAAACACATCTATTTCAAAAATCAAACTAAGTAATCGTAGGATGACCTGTGGTTTCTTTACATAACGAAGAGAATCAAAGGGTGACCTGTGGTTTCCTCAAATAACGAAGAGGATCAAAAGGTGACCCAGCTTTGCCATTCTCATCGTGCGTCAATATAACGGCCTTTCTTGTTTCTCGGCTGCCATCTTGCTCTCCTTTCTTGCCGTATCTTCTAGCGTCGTTTCTGACGTCATCTTATTCTGCGCACCATATCTATCTCCTCACAAACTCTCTATGCCTTTCTAAAAGCAGAATTAAGTACCAGGATACTCTGGTATATATATATATATATATTGCTGTTTGTTTTTGATCTTTGTTACTTCGGTATTTCCTATATTTATGTTCATGTTAAAGGTTTGACATGTTTGATGTAATTTGTCTATTTGTCTTGGTAGTTACTCTTCTGATGATGCTACTAGTGTTCGGTCGTCTGCAAATAGCAATTTGTTTCAGTTGTCCTTCATATTATTTTCTTCTGTTGTCTTTGCAGATGTGATCTATATTGTGTTGTTCGTACATCACAAGTGATGATGACCATTTGTTACATCCACTTTTGAAAATTCAATTTTAGTTATGTCCTTGATTATGAGTTCGTAGATGGCTAATGAGCGTTGCTGGCACACTACACCGCACAAATTGGTCAGAGAAATGTGGAGGCATATCAAGAAATCAGGAAAACGCTCACAGACACGTGTAAGAACTTGAGCATGGAAAACCATATGCTAATCATAGTTGACGAAATCAGGAAGGCACTGAAAAGTACAAAAAACACAGCACCAGGGCCAGATGGCATTAGATACGATGACGTTCGAAAAACGGATGAGGAGTTGGGAGAGTTGGCGGACATGTTCAATAATAGCCTTCTAAAGGGCGCAGTGAAAGAAGACTGGTTGCACAGCTATTTAGTTCCACTACCCAAACCTGGGAAGGACCACACCAGGATACATGGCTACAGAATAATAACTATGCAGAATACGATTGGCAAGCTTTTGGAAAAAATTGTGGCCCGGAAGGTATCGTGTTATCTTGGAAGAAATAAGTGTTTACCAACATTGTTAGGAGGATATCGTCCAGGAAAGAAGACATGCCAGAATGCAGCCATATTTGCGGAGGATGTTTTTGGGGGGTTCGATTCGCGCATGGAGACATGTGCGGTCGCAATAGACCTTGAGGATGCGTACAATAGGGTGTCCTTGGATATCTTGATGCACCAGCTGTTAAATCTTGCAGTTAATCCTTTTGTCGTGCGTTGGGTTGGCGCCGCCCTGATGCACAGGGTTGTAGTTCTTAAGTGTGGTAACTGGATATCTACACCAACGGTTATTAGCCCTGGCCTGCCACAGGGATCGCCTCTATCTCCTGTACTTTTCAATGTATACACAGTACATATCGCTGGCAATCAAATCACAGGTGTTGGAAGAACGATGTCATATGCCGATGATATCCTTGTGTATAGACAGGGCAGAAATCGAGAAGAGTGCGTCGTGGAACTACAGAAGGAGCTGGACAGACTGACAAATTGGTGTCGAGATATGGGAGCAGTGGTTAATCCGTCTAAGGCTTTCGTGACGTGGTTTTCATTGAACAATCACATGGTAAAGACACCCATGCCACAAGTTTCGTTGTCCGGGAAAAGTTTAGAAAGAACTAGCACAATGAGATATCTGGGTGTGTTTTTTGACAGAAGCCTGAGTTTCAGGGAACATGTTGACCACATTATCATAAGGGCAGGCAAAGGCTTAGCAGCAATGAAGGTTATGGCTGCTGCGCAATGTGAGCAAAGATTGTTATTTCTTTTGTACCAGGGTTTGGTTGTGGCTGTGGTGGAATATGCACTGGCAATTCTGACTCTTAGCCAAACTCAGATCGAATGACTGGATAGAGTCCAGAATGCAGCAATGCGTATCATTCTGGGATGTACAAGAGACACATCGACAAGAGCTATGCGATACCTACTTGACTGCCCAACAGCTGAGCATAGATTACAGTATTGCCGTGCACGAGCGTACCTTCAAATACATGCAGATAAGGAACACCCGTTGCATTCCGAAATACAGAAAGGCAGCAGACTCAAGAGAGGAAGGTCGTGGATGGGACGTGCTGAGGATGTAATACAAAGCGTGTGCAGATTACAGGATGTGGCAGCAGGTGCGGAATGGATAGGTCTACCCACAGATTTCGAAACTTGTTTGAGAGTAGTAATATCACTTAGCAGGGAATGCAGAGAATGGTGTCCCACAGCTGTGGAGAAAGAAGTGCAGGTTTTAATCAGTGAGAATACCAAAGAGGGGGATGTGATTATATACACTGATGGATCTGTAATTAGGCATGTTCGCAGTGCTTGGGCCTTTACAGCTCAGTGCGCAGGTAAAACAATCAAGGAGGAAAGTGGTGCCTTTGGGGTCACTACGAGTAGTATGACCATGGAGACTATGGCGGTGACCAAGGCATTTGAGTGGCTACGCACACAGAAGGTAACGCAGGTCTGCATCTTGAGTGACTCTATGAGTATGATTAAGAAGGTACAAGTGCGTCTCGTTCGCGAACAGTGGATTGAGGCCTTGAGAAATGCGAGCTTGAAAGCGGTTACATTTATTTTCGTGCCGGGACATGTGGGCGTTCGAGGCAATGAATGAGCGGATCACCTGGCTTCGTGTGCGATTGTGGCACAGGGCGATGGGGCAATGGATCGCGCTGACGTTTTGAACTCCTTAAGAGATATAACACGCGAGAGTGAGACTAATGTGGATGATGATTCCTGTTCAATGGCTAGGATTAAAGATCAGGGATTGAAATTGCGGTGTTGCTAGAGGTGAACATTTTGGAGGGCGCAGAAGAATGATGGTCAACCAGCATAGGACCGGTACTGTCAGCAGAAGTGTGATGGCGGATACACTCAAGAAGAGATCGGAGCAACTATGGATGTGTTCAGTTTGCAGTGATGATGATCCGACGACTAACCAACTAACTAACTAACTAACTAATGAGCCCTATTTGAGCTGTAAATGTCCTTGGACAGTTTGGACATGGAATAACGACTGTAGACGGATCTTGGTCTATCCGTGGCTTTCTAGCTGCTCTCCGCTGTTGAGCTGCTGCATTTCTCTTCTTTTCACAAGATGATGCGCTCTTTTTTATTTTAGAACGCCATGTAGATCTATTTTGTGCAAGTTCTTCCCATGTATCGTGGTCTATTTCAAAGGCTTTCGGTGAGTCCTTTAACGAGTCCTTGTAGCGCTTCCTTTGGCCACCTTGAGATCGTATACCCTTCTCTAGCTCACCATAGTGAAGTATCTTTGGCAGACGATGGTCTGGCATACGCACCAAATGACCTGCCCAACGAATCTGTGTCTGCATCAGGATCGTGTCAATGCTTGGGATACCAGCTCTATCAAGGACAGTGGTATCTGGAATCTTGTCCTGCCATCTGATGTTGATAACTTTTCTGAGACAATGTGTATGAAAATGATTGAGTTTTTTCACATGACGTCTATACACAGTCAATGTTTTACTAGCGTATAGCAGCACTGGAAGTACCACTGCTCTGTAAACTTTCAGCTTAGTCTGTAGGTTAATGCCATTTCTACGCCAAAAATGTGCGTACAATCTGCCGAAAGTACTGCTTGCCTTGGTGATCCTTGTATACACTTCATCATCAACGTTGGCATTTTGTGATAACGTACTGCCTAGATATGTGAATCTATTCACAACTTTCAGTGCTACACCATTTACCTTTATGCAGAGCTCGAGATAGCTTTTGCCAAGTGCTGGTTGTAACATGACTTCTGTTTTCTCTGTGTTAATCAGCAAATAGAAGATCCCTGATTGTGTGTGATTTAACTTTGGTTTTTGCTCGAAGCCGCCGAAGGTTGAACAATTTTCTGTCTATGCGATAGGTGATGTTTACTCCCAGGTCTAGATCTCTGAAAGCATCATCCAACATAGCAGAGAACATTATGCTAAATAGGGTGGGTGCTAATACACATCCTTGTTTTACTCCATTTGAGACAGGAAAGGTTTCAGATAACTCTCCATCATCCTGAACTCTAGCTTGAATTCCATCATGCTATTGCTGCACCATTGAGATAAATTTCTGTGGACATCCATACTTTGCCAGAATCTACCACAGACCCTCTCTACTTACTGTGTGATCTATATATATTATGAACAATAGGGACGATAGTACACATCCCTGTCTCACTCGTGAGTGAATTTGAAAATTATTGCATGTACATGTGCGCATTCTTACTACACATTGACTATCGTCGTTTGTGCTCTGGCATATGCTTATCAGATGTTGGGGAACTCCAAATGTCTGTAGTGTCATCCATAGTTGTGCTTTACCCACTCTGTCAAAAGCATTCTCTTGGTCCACGAAAGCCAAATATAAGTCTTGGTTATGTTATGTCGTTCTTTCTGAAAGTTATTTGAGGGTGAATATTGCATCTGTACAGCTTTTATTTTTCCGAAAGCCCAATTTTATATTATTGAGCTGTGCTTCTATATATGCCCGCATTCTTCTCTCTAGTATCTTGCCAAAGATTTTTTCCTATGTGGCTTAAGAGCATCGCCATATTTAGACTTGATAAGACCCTAAGCTATTTGAGATATGGGGCCCTTTATAAATCCAGATATTATATGTCAGTGTCAAATATAATTTGTGGAGGCCCCCCCAAGTCAGTGATTGCCCTAAGCTATAGATTATTTAGCTTATACGTAAATCCTGTCCTACTGGGTGTTGTGCTTCTATACTTAGTACAGTATAATATAGAGTGATACTGACTTTTTTCTGCCAGATGGGAACAATCACCGCTGTATTCCTCTTCTGTTGTGTCTTTTGTGTCTTCCATATCACACTGAACAGTCTGTGTAGCCACATCCAACATTCTACACGTTTAGTAATGAGAGCCCCCTATCAGTCGATATTCGCGCTACACACTGAGTGTGGGGGTTTTTCCAGTCTGTTGCATAGACTCCATAGAAATGTATATTTATTTAATGCCTATAATTGTATTGACCATGGAGGTCCCAGGTTCAATCCACGGTTATGACAGATATCACTAGTCACACATCACTTTCAGATATTACTTTCCACATCCTATAGAACGCCTCCCTGTACTCCTTCACAGGAAAATGTGCAGTAACACAAATTTTAACATAAATCAAGCTGGTCTTCGATACACAAAATCGCCATCGAGACTAACTCCTTGAAGTGGAGATGAGGCTAAGCTAGCCAGCAAAGGCTGGAAATTAAGATAGCTCGGGACATCCCCTATATGGAGCAAGACCACTATGCTGCCTAAGCAAGCATGGTTGCTGAAGTTGGATATACTAGTCCGAGAAGCACACCGACAACTATGGTATCCAGCAACACATGTGCACAAGGAATTTCTACTTACTGTGTAGACATGTTCAACGAGAAGAAGAATACACCAAGATGTCCAAACCGCAATCTCCTCCCCCCCCCCTTTTTCCTTCTTTTCTTAAAGATCACCTCAGGCCCTCCAGTTTATGAATCCCTGAAGTAGATAAAGACTGTTAGGACGTGTTTCTTACTAAACACTGTGGTTACAAAAATTAGAGTATAAACACCACAGTGAATGTTAATGGAATAGACATTTCTTGACTGCCGCATTGTCTTTTATTTAGAGAACATGTTGACCTTGTAATAATCAACGATCATAAATGCGTATAGGCTACGACAGTAATGGCAGCTTGTGACAGTCTGCAATATTTGGTCGCTGAGGTCATGATGACTGAGTCACCAGAGTTGAGACCCCCACTATTTTTTTATGGTTGTGAAGCCTTGATATTTTTCCTTTACTTCCCGATTGAAGCTTATAAAATAGTAAGCAGTTCATGGTAGACGATGATACAAGTTTCAAATTTGTGTTGTTGCATCTCTATGTTGTGCGCGGAGATGACTCTCGGCGATGTAAGCACCGTTGCTGGTACTGTTGCACCACGCTGGGCTATGATACATACCCCTAGGATGTGGCGTCAATGTTGAAGATCTTTTGAGATACTTAGATAGTCATTGAAACATCTGTTAATATAGATGGTACGGGTATGGTAATATAATTAGATAGAGTCATTGAAACATCTGTTAATATAGATGGTACGGGTATGGTAATATACTTAGATAGAGTCATTGAAACATCTGTTAATATAGATGGTACGGGTATGGTAATATACTTAGATAGAGTCATTGAAACATCTGTTAATATAGATGGTACGGGTATGGTAATATACTTAGATATAGTCATTGAAACATCTGTTAATATAGATGGTACGGGTATGGTAATATAATTAGATAGAGTCATTGAAACATATGTTAATATAGATGGTACGGGTATGGTTATATAATTAGATAGAGTCATTGAAACATCTGTTAATATAGATGGTACGGGTATGGTAATCTCAGGAATGTCTTAAAATCAGTCTCAATATATATCGACAATGTGAAAGTTCCCATGCTCAGAAGAGGCAGATCGTCGTTTGGACATGCAGAAGAGATTCTCACACAAACATGTGAATCTACATGCATTACTCTATGGAGGAGTGGATACTCACTGCGCCTGATCATCGCAGTCATCATACACGACATAATTTTCATGGGGGAAAAACCGGTGACGTGGGTGCAGACCAGATGTCAGGGTGTTCATTAAGGATACAATTACAGATGTAATATTAGCAATGCTACACAATACAGCGAAGGCAGATCTAGAGTCTGTCCACGACAACGATGGACCACTGAAATAAAAGTGGCGAAAAAATACACATCTACTCAGCACACAAGAGGACCGTCTCCAGAAAACACTTCTACCCCTGACGTTGAAAGGCAATAAAGGGATTATCGAATAAATAGATCGATGTAATATTGATAAGTCAATCATTCATCATAAACGCTGTACTTTTCTACACGTTTTTGCCAATTCGTCTGTGTATGTGTGTGTGTGTGGGGGGGGGGGGGGTTCGTTGTCAGGGATACCGTAGACATTCAGTGTAGTACTAATGTAGTGTATCTTGATAATTCAAAGATATTTCTTATGATCTGAATGTGTTTGTATTGTTTAGTAGGTTGGATGGTTTGTGAGACTGATTTTGAATACCTAAAGACTGCGCCTTTTTGGGGCATGGACTCTCGATTGTTGAGTATTTGAATAGCTGTGAGTATGACAGTTGCGTCTACCCTCAAATTTGTGCATTTTATTCCAGATGCAAGGGATTGTGTGTATATGGTGTCTTCTAGAAAAATGATGTATGGCACTACCGCCATTTATTGTTGCTGATCTGTGTAGACACTAGTGCAGATAGTTCTAGGATATTGGGTTTTTAACATTTGAAGTGATAAATCTCTTTGTTCTATTCATTTTGAATAAATGAACAAAGTACTTCAAGAAACTATATCATAATAACACTTAACTACACAATATCAGAATAAACTGTCGTGTAACTATACTATATCACATTTAACTGTCAAGTAACTACACCATATCAGAATAAACTGTCGTGTAACTATACTATATCACATTTAACTGTCAAGTAACTATACCATATCAGAATAAACTGTCTTGTAACTATACGATATCAGAATAAACTGTCTTGTAACTATAAAAAGGTAAAGTTAGGTCCCATGGCATCTGCCGTCGGGGACGAAGATGACTCTTCATGTACTAAGCCGCAGCAACTATTAGGTGGGGTGGCCAGTTCCCTTCCGTGCGATTTTTTACCTTCCCTAACTCATGCGTCAGGTACAGGAGGAGTGGTCGTGTCAAGTGAGAAATCACAACCCGGGTGTTTTCTTTAATGTCCGGACGTGGTTTCGAACCTGGCACGCTCACTAGCGACTAGGCTACCGCGCTCCTCCGTGTAACAATACCATATCAGAATACTGTCGTGTAATATACCATATCTGAATTCTGTCATGTAACAACTATGTCACATCAGTATCAATCAATCAAGTGACATGCCGAATGGCGTAGGCGATCATGTTTCTCCACGATTCTCTGTCTCTTGTGTCGTCAATAAGATCGGTTCGTGAGTTTCTACCGTGCCACAATTAAAGTTCATCTAGTAACTTTTCTCTTTGTCGCCCCTTATCTCTTCTCCCCTTGATCTTTCCAGTGGTGATTAAGTGTTCAAATATAAATAACCAAATGGTCAGAGGGTGTCCGACAAAGTGGATGGTGCCGCAGTAACCTAATGAACAAATAGTAACGCAAAATGAGGTAAACAGGTTACTAAAACACTTACCTAGGCTATTAATAAAAATATATTTTTAAAAAAAAACATACAATAAAACTAAACAGGACAATTCTCAACGTATCGGCTCAAATTGAACCTTTTTCAAGAGACAAACAACAGAAAACGACAAAATAAAAAACAAAATAGATGTCTATATTTCATCAAGCCCCCGTCTCCATAATAGCGCAGGGATGGCAACGCATCTAGTAAAAGTGAAAATGCGTGCATTCATTATAAACAAAATTCATTGTTTATTCATCACAAAATTCATCAATATATATATAGTCTTCCAGGTGAAAAATCGGTGGGGTGGTGGTGTTTGCCGAACTCTGGCTAAGTAGCTTACTCAAATGCATGTTCTACTTTGCTAAAGGGGGAAGGGGGTTGACATGCGGCCTAGTCGGCGCATATCGTTGGGAGTAGACAGTTTTTTTTAAAGCCTTATTACATTTTTGTCGGTTAAGGCCCTAATACTAGTAATATACTTATAGGATTATATATATATATATATATATATATATATATATATATATATATATATATATATATAAATCATCACAGATATAATATATAATATTTCGATATATGCCGTAAATAAAGCTTGATGCTTCATTACCAGCATCATATGGGAGAATAAACACAATATTCAGCTCTTACAGCAAGCGAAGTCAATATTCAGCTCTTACAGCAAGCGAAGTCAATATTCAGCTCTTACTACGAGCGAAGTCAATATTCGTTAATCATTAATTCAACATTCGAACTTTCATACAGACGCAGTAACAGATTTGGAGACTCTCAGGCTGGAAATTCTGGACTTATCAACGTTCATGTTTTCGACGTCCTTGTCACTGCATGAATATTCAAACATATCGCTGATTTAGTCAGAATACCAACCAGCGTGTGATGTTTGAGGAAAACTACAGTTGTCACCAGAAGAGACCGACAGGGAAATGAAGATACGAGGAAAGGAATAACGATCATCTCAGATCAAGAGTACATCGAGAGGCAGCAAGCCAGGTTGTTTAGCCACATTAAGAGAATGGAACCAGCACAACCAGCCCTTCGTACATATAGTAGCAGAAGATCGGGTTACAATGCATGAGGAAGATCAAGACCTAGATGAATAGAGACAAACAAACTAACCTTAAAGAGACACGGGTTGACCATGGACAATGCCCCCCAAATGGACAAAGACAGACATCTCCAATATTGAACCCTATTTCTAACATTATCTCTAACTAAACCTTACTTCTAACATTCTCTCTAACTAAACCTTACTTCTAACATTGTCTCTAACTGAACCCAATTTCTAACATTCTCTCTAACTAAACCTTACTTCTGACATTGTCTCTAACTAAACCTTACTTCTAACATTCTCTCTAACTAAACCTTACTTCTAACATTGTCTCTAACTGAACCCAATTTCTAACATTCTCTCTAACTAAACCTTACTTCTGACATTGTCTCTAACTAAACCTTACTTCTAACATTCTCTCTAACTAAACCTTACTTCTAACATTGTCTCTAACTGAACCCAATTTCTAACATTCTCTCTAACTAAACCTTACTTCAAAAATTATCTCCTCTAACTGGACGTTACTTAAACTATTCTATCTAGCTGAATATCAGTTATAAAATTCTATCTAACTGAACCTGACTTCTAACATTCTCTCTAACTGAGCCTTACTTTTAACACCTCTCTAACTTAACCGTATTTCTAAAATTCTAACTGAACTTTATCTCTAACACTCTTTCTAACTGTACCTTATTTCTAACATTCTAACTAAACCTTATGTCTAGCATTCTAACTGAACCTTATTTCTAACATTCCAACTGAACTTGTATCTCTAACATTCTTTCTAACTGTACCTTATTTCTAACATTCTAACTGAACCTTATTTCTAACATTCTAACTGAACTTGTATCTCTAACATTCTTTCTAACTGTACCTTATTTCTAACATTCTAACTGTACCTTATTTCTAACATTCTAACTAAACCTTATGTCTAGCAGTCTAACTGAACCTTATTTCTAACATTCTAACTGTACCTTATTTCTAACATTCTAACTGTACCTTATTTCTAACATTCTAACTGTACCTTATTTCTAACATTCTAACTAAACCTTATGTCTAGCATTCTAACTGTACCTTATTTCTAACATTCTAACTAAACCTTATTTCTAACATTCTAACTGTACCTTATTTCTAACATTCTAACTAAACCTTATTTCTAACATTCTAACTGAACCTTATTTCTAACATTCTAACTGAACCGTATTTCTAACATTCTAACTAAACCGTATTTCTAACATTCTCAACACAAATTTCAAATTTAAACAAATGAATGTTCAGAATTAATTCAGAACATTCATTTGTCTAAATGTGTGTAGGCCTAGGTGTAAAAAAAAAAAAGGAAAAATCCCATTCCCTTTTTCAACAAAACCAATTTCCATGACTATATGTTTGCATGTACGTCATTGTCACCTTGAACTTCGTATTGTTTACATGTCTAGGTTATGTTGCCTCTGTGGTGGTAACATTGTTCTTATAATGTTCTTACTGATTTTTTTTCACCGTTTGCTTTGTATATTCTTGATAAGGGCCTAACGGTTCGAAAAGTTGAAAATTCCCTGTGTATTGTTATTTGTATTTTACCATGTTTGCACAACAAAGCCCCTTAGTGACAGTTGGTCAGTTGTCATAAAGCGAAACTTCTAAAAACCGTGTTCTGCTAAGTACCATAAATCATGCCTTCCATTGACGTACGTGTAAACATGTAGATTAATGTTGAAACTTTAATCGTGTTTCCCTACCATTTCTCGATAGGTATCTTTCGTCTCAAAATGACAATTCAGTTTGCTTGTTTTAATACGACGATGCCCAATCTTCTCCGGGATTCCACAATGAAATGACCACAGATTAACACAGCTGTTATGGCGTGCCATTTTTTCCAAAAGTCCTGTCTGTCAAGAGCTGCCTGCTCACAGTGAAAAGGATTATTCCATTATCATCATTTTAATTTTATATGTAATATTTTTTTTAATTGCTGACTATCAAATATGATAAAAAAACATCTGACAGGAATGTCCCCCATCAGCACTGTCCCCTACGTGCAGATCTGAGGAGACAATTTTAGAGAACACCCACCAGCTTCGAAGAGAAACTATAACACAACGTTGACACAGATATTACGCTATATAAGAGAAACTATAACACAGTATTGAAACAGATATTACACTATATAATGAGAATCCAGAGTTTCCTACTGAAGGAGAATCATCAAATATGAATTGTAGGGCATGAATATAATAATGACAATACATTCTCAAACTCATAACTTTCTGTTGATGCTAGAAGTGATGTTCTATCTATGACAGAATAATGTGTTCCATATTCCTGGTAATAATATTCCTCGGTACAATTGTAGTCTAAGAAACTAAGTGTACGATGCCTTGCATTTGTTAGAATCTAGATTGGAAGTTGGTATTAATGTAGAAAGTTTCTCCTTGATGTCTGTATGCGTCAGGAATAAGGAACTCTGAGTGAGGTCTTTTGTAATATTCCCTGAACCCCATCCTTCGTAGTTTAGTTTGTATCTGAAAAATCGATAAAAGTACAGGCTACAGTTCTACAATATACCAACAAAACAACTAGAAAATATGCAACTGGAAAATGAATAGTATCGACATTTGTACACTCAGGACGATTTTCTAAGTACTCAGTCTGTTATTATTTTATTACATGACATGCCCTTTTCCGAATGATGTTCTTACTGCCAATCTCCAATTTTCTGGATTCTGAGCACGATGATACACTTTCTTCATATTAGAGAGGTCCTCAGTGTCTTGCGTTCATTGTAATTGTGGGTGCCTCCGTTCGTTGTGCCGGGAAATTGTCCTTTCAAGGTTAGTTTTTCTAAAAACAAAGTAGCATATCACATTCCAAGACGAAATCATCAACCCAGTTTTTTTGTGTCTGCATAGATTTTAGGCAATATAAATACGACCTCATATATATATATTGTGTGTATGTGCGTGCGTGTGTGTGTGTGTGTGCGCGCGTGCGTGCGGGAATAATATATATTATAAAAATGTTTACGTAGGCCTACCTATCTAGTTCATGGTGTGCTACGTTAAAAGTGAGCAGCACTGTGTCAGTTATCAAAAATGCATTTGAAATTTATATGTTTAGGAAAGTTCAATATTAAGGGTTTGTTTGAAAACAAAAACCTCAGTAAGTGGTCTACGTGGCAAAGAAGTTTGGGATTCACTGATATAGACTGAACCTATTGTGGTTATGTATGAATAAATTGCTTTAACCAATAATTGAGCTGGTATTTCAGGTAATCTTGTCAAAGTGACCTTCTTTTTTTCTTAATTCATTTTTAAGTAGATCCTGTACACTTTTCACTGAGACACCTAATCATTGTAGCTTAAATATTTGTGTATTGAAATGAGCCGGATTAGGGCAACTAATTCTAAGGAAACAATCTACTCACTTAGCAATAAAAGCATTTATGCAATATGCTGAATCAGTAGAACATGATACAAACATTGCAAAATTGTATACCCTGAAACATGACAACCAAAGAACTACGAAAAAATTACTCTCTGAAATATGAAACATGAACTACAAGATCACTCACACAGAAACATAACAGAGAGATGTATCACTCAATTGTTCAAAGCACAATATTCCAGAAATATCTGGCAGCATGTGTACACAGACGGAGCAACAACAACAATTGGAGCCCGATTTGAACATGAATTTATGGAATATACATCATGTTTACAGGTAACTCCACATATGAATAATCCCTTGTCATAGGAATAAAAGGCAAAAATTCTGAGCAGAGGTAACTGCCATACTCACAGCTGTTCAAATACTCAACAAACGAGAGTCCATATCTCAAAAAATAGCCATCGTTAGTGATTCAAAATCAGTGATATAGGCCATCTTAAATACCAAACAAGACAAACTCATTTACAACATGAGACCAAATATCTTCGAATTATCTAGAAAAATGTATTAGTATTACAATGAAAACAAGCTCACTGTGATATCCCTGGTAATGAAAAAGCAGACTAATTGACAATAACAGGAGGCAATCTCTGTCAGACCCGCCTACTTGAAATATACAGATAGGTAGAGTCTCTGCTAAATAATCTATGTGGCATAAGTGGAAATAAATAAACGGAAACTATGGTAAGACAACATTAACATATTGAACAGAAATTAACACGTCACGACGAAGAACGAAACACAGCCGTTTAAAATCACAAACCGAATTGGTATCAGAGACTATGTGGCCTGCATCTGCAGAGCAGCAACACAGATATCAGAAAACATACTACAGAATTATCCCAGTTTAGGTGTTCATGGAACGACAATGTGACCCACATGAGCTTCTCCACAAAACAAGTTGTGAGGAACCCAAGATGACCTAAAATAATCTGTTCTATACATGACTATTTTCTACTGACATTATATTGCTGGGGAGTCTTTGGATTTTCGTCCCACCCCGGGCCAGAGCGAGAGAACAACTATCACACCACTAGGAAGGTAGGTTTCAACCTATGAACTGGTCCGAGCCACTGCAGCCAAGATAGGATTCACTGTGCTCATTCCCCGCCACCAATTGACTACTGGTTATGCAAAACTTCTCTATTGCTCCAGGCATGCGACCAAATGTTCAAGTCAAAACGATTGTCACGTCATGAGTCAGTGTGCCTCTATGATGGGCCTCAGCCATAGGAAAAACAGTGCTGTCAGTTTCCTCCTCCCCGCTGCTGCGCAGTAAATCTCTGGCTCTCTCCCAACCACAGAGGGTGCATAAATAAATAAGCAAAACATATATATATACGAACTTGGCTTATCTTGACTTTTTTTGTCCTCCGAACTTGGGACATTTCAAAATGTTGGGTGGTAACACTGGTCGGGAGAGTAGCTAGAAATCACAGATAGACCACGATTAGTCTACAGTGGTCATTCCATGCCCGAACTGTCCAAGGACATTTACAGATCGAATAGGACTTATTAGCCATCTACGAACTTATAACCAAGGACATACCTCTAATTGAATTTTCAAAAGTGGATGTTTCAAATGGTCATCATCATTTGTGATGGACGAACATCAAAACAGGGGAGATACATTCTATTATGATATATATGAACTGTGAAGTGGTGATACATATGAAATAATTAGATATATGAATATCCATTATGGTAGCTTACTAAATGTCAATGACAAACTGTGTCACAAGTATCTCGTACACCGATCATTTAAGAAATCATCTTCAATAGGTATTTATATTTAAAAATGGTGGACACATTGTAATAGTAGAAACGCCTATGCCTAATCAACTCACGGAATCTGTGTCTGAAGTGGTAAAACTTCTTTTTTCGAGACACAATTAATTAGTATGCTGCCAGAGATAAAAGAATTTCACTTGTGCATAAAAACTGGACTTGAAGCACAAATATAAAGTATAAGTATAGATATATTGGGTCTAACCAAAAATTACATTGTATGCACAAAAAAATGGCATTAATACGTTAGACGATTACTCAGATAATTACATTTGAGTGAAACATGCTATATATGTAGGTTACCTGACAGGTCTACAGTTAAACTACAAATTCATCTTATTGTATACTACTATTAGACTAAAAGTAAGGGTCATGGCATAACAATGAACTAGAAGTCAAATTTACGACATAAAATTAGACTAGCAATAGATTTAATAGTAATAAAATTAGATAAAGTAGAATATATGGGCAAAAGTAAACTAGAAGTAGTCATTATTTGGTAAAAATACACTACAAGTAAATATTCCCCGAATAAATACGTAGAAAAGTCAAACAAAAAGATAATATTTACCTGGAAATAGTGAACAAAATCTTTCTTTGGGGGTCTGGTAGGAAAATAATGATACTCTAAGAGAAGGTGTCGAACATATTTCAGCATGTCTGTCTCCATTATGTTCTCAAGCACCACCCACTCTATACTCTCTATGTCAATCTTGAGTACGTCTATGGTCCTCTGATATTGGTCAATAACAAAATATTATTATATCGGTCAATAATTATATGGTGCCTTGTGTACAACATGAATTAAAGTCGAGGGTTATAAGACGTTCAGAAAGAAAAAAGTCCATGATAATCAGAAAAATCACAGAGGAACAGATGCTAAACATAAAAATACAGGGAGAGATACTACAATAAAAGAACCATTGCATTATCTTAGAAATAAAATCACAAATGATGGTAGATGTGAAACATACGTTAGAAGGAGAATAGAAATGGCTAATACTACTTTCAATTACATGACCAAAATACTAAACATCTCAACAAATCACAAACTAAAAATGATAATTATAAAATGTTACATGTATTCTACATTAATGTATGGCTCAGAAACATGGATAATAGACAACAACTAGAAAACAGAATTGATGCCTTTAAGATGCACTAATCAACATATTTTCAAAAAATGTTTGTTTCAGACTTAAATACATTATTTCTTATTGATTATTTCTTATTTGATTTCAAATATCATAATGAAAATCCCCAATTGGCTGTGGTATTTTTTATAATGAATTTGAATTTCAGCAATACAAATTTTATGTATACTTGTGTAATCTCCTTGGAGAACAGTTATTATTTACATTTTAGCATGATAAAAATCTTATTATTGCAAATTCAATTAATTGATATTCCACTATAACATGTTGGAACAAATAAAAAATAGTATTTAAAGTTCACATATAATGTTTCTAAAAGACACATTTGAACACCTATCGTTATTAGTAAGTCACTGTTCTAGCTCTTTTTACTTGCTTCTTGTAGTCAATCGGTGAAGTGTCTTGTCACAGTCAAATAGTAATCAGGAATCATTGAAGGGCTTCAATTGTCTTGATACCTTATCTCCACAGCAACAATGTCTTGGTGAAATCGTTCATCATGTTCATCACTGACAACTCTGCAGTTTGACTTTCACAAATTCATCAGAAAATTAATTTTTAAAGACATGTTGCAGCCTAGACTCTTATACTTATAAGAAGATTTTCTACAATATCTTTGTAATTATTAGATCTATTGTTTCCAAGAAAAATGTCCACCACAGACTTAAATTCTAGCCATGCTTCTTTTTCCTTTCCATACAATAAGCAAAGAAACTCATCATCGCAAAGTTTTCGAATTTGCGGACAAACAAATGCTCCCTCTCTTAATTTTCTGAAAATGTATGTGAAAGCATTATCAGTTTTATCTATTTCCTTGACAAAGTTTTTAATGAGATCCAGATTAATGTGTAAGTGTGGCAACAAAGTCTTGCTACTGTCAACAAGTGCTGGGTTCACCACGTTCTTAATGCCACACTGTCTGATTAGCCAATATTTTCGGATGTAATGGTCGCTTCGAGAACCGCTATCCCACTCACAGAGAAAGCAACAGTACTTGATATATCCACCCTGTAGTTGATCTATATATATATAGTAATATATAGAATGAATAAAATTGTATATAAACTAAAACATGGACAGCTTCTACATTGCGACTAATGGCGTCTTCATCAAAAAACATATACACAACGTAACAAATATATTGAACGGAAAATGTGATTAAATATATAATAAACAAACTAGAGCACCCTCACCAAGCGGTTAGCATTAATGGGAGAAAGTGGATATAACAACAAGACCAATAATCTCATGAAATATGTGCGTGGTCAGATCTTGGAATTTAAAGGATGATATTGATGTTAGATCGCATGATGTTGATCACATTATCTAAAACATTTCATTGATCACATAAAAATATGTCATAATCTATCTTTTTATGTTTTTTCAGCGAGGAATACATTGCATGAGGTAGAAACCAGAGCTCTCCAGTTCGATCGATGTGATGCTACTATATGTAATTCTTGAATGTTGTTGAGAGCTACTGTCATACCCTCTTTGATGGCTGTAATGCGAAAAATCTCTCCTAGTCTTGCTCTTTTTCTATTTCTAACTGATACCCAATTTATTTCTAGTGGCAGTCTGTTTTCATTTATTCTAAGTACTTATTAAGAATGCCTGCGCATGTCACTGAAAGATGCAGGACAACTTGCTCAAGACCGCAGAGAATTCAAGAGATCCTTAGGAAATACTACGTTCTGGAAAGAATATGTCACTTGATGATGATGACTTATCCAATATAAGTACATAGTTTCTTTATTATTATTGTAGAAATGTGTTCCTAAGTTTTCTAATGTATTTATTTTAAATCAATTCAATTTAGTATCCGGTGTTTATGCCCTAATCTATCTATCTATCTATAATCCTATATTCCGTCATCGTCATATGTATAGGCCTACCACAGAGAGTGTTCCTGTGATTTTTTTCTTCAACGATGCGAACGAGTGATGAAAACTCGTGTACTGTCCAGTCATTGATGCTGTCTCTCCATGCGTTTATGTGTTCTCCACTACTTATCTGCTTTAAACCGTTTTCCTGCAGTATTTTTTTGTTGACAAGGAATCAGGTCGGCATACATGTCCAAACAAAATCCTGATACTATAGGCTTATTACCCATTCACCTCAAAAGTATGAAGAGTCTACTACTTAACTCTTAAAATATGAGATACCGCTTCACGTGGCTTTCAAGAATTCCCATATTTAATGGTGAAGATTGCTTTAATGAGTACTCACATGTAAAGTAGCGAAAACAACATGGTTTTAGTTTGCGTATACCAAGATTAAATGATGCTTAGTCATGTTCTAATCACATGTTCTTATCTCCCCTGTGTTGTTGGGGATCTGAAAGGTTAGAGAGTAGCAACGATGTGAACTACCATGTCATAAGAGGTCACAAAGGAGGTTTTGCGGGTAAGATTATCTACTATATCTCATAGAGGGTTAAAGTTACTCAGAAGCAATGTTCCCTCAAATTATCTTCTCATGTGAGCAAATTTGAAGATAAGTGAGCAGTGAATATTTCCATGTGAAAGTTTCTACTACCTAAAAAAGATAAAATTTTTCTTTCTTTATTTGCGCGGGTGGTACATTTCGTGCGTACCCTCGCACGTTGCAGAGAATATTGCCCCGAGGACATTCTGAAGTTGGATGGGTCGGGCCAAATGAACAAGATACCACAGGCACTGAAAACCAGATACAACGCATTCACCTATTGGGACTACATACTAGTAGTATGTAGGAGTTTCAGAATTAACACAAGAAAAGTCCTCGCTTACAACTGCCATTCTTTATCTACAGCAATCAATAAAATTATAATCAGACTTACTTCAAAATGTCCCAATTCTAGTACAATACTCTTCAGAGTTCTCATCTGCCAGGTCTGAATATCGTGTACGTACTCGTCAAAATCTGGCTTGAAGTTGTTTGTATTTCTATCATAAAGTCCGTATTTGTAGAATGTAACACTTTTACTACGTTGATGTTCACTCACATTTAACATGCTGAAATACCGTTTTTTTGGTGTGTTTTTTGTGTGTGTGTTACAGTACATTTGACAACATATTAAAGGACTACAAAGCATACGAAAAACAAATTATAACCATTCAGGAAATTGATACGAAACATAGAAATGGTTTGTAGACACATGATAGGGTTAAATAAGAAATGAAATGTATATCGAACACAATATGTGATTACACAACATATGAAATGAACTTTAACACAATATAATCGTACAGAGCGCGTTTGTAACGCCCAAATTACCTGGTTAGAATCCCTCCACTGGTAATTAGGAGACCCAGTAACTTTACTTTACTAATTATGCATCTGGACCGTTCAGAAAGCAACGACAAACTAATGGTTCATGAAAACCTGCAAGTTTATCTATTCCCGAACGAATACATTCGTCTTATGTTCGACATAACTGATTTGTAACAGACATCTGTAGCAATCAGGATCAGTACAATAAGTATGATCGATTCCTCTCGCCTTGTATCACGACCAAATTCAGACGAATATGTGTTAAGATTGACCCACTAACCACTATACACCGGAATGGATTCTGCACTACATATTGGAGAATATTTTTTTCTGCACATTTTGGTTGCATATGAGATATGAAGCAGATCCGTTCAACCGATACCGAAACTCCTTGTCACTTGATTTAACATGTTTTTCTGAATTCAATCAATCCATATCTCTAATGAAGATGCAATTTTAGTGAAGACATTGAACGTGTATATTCTCAAGTGACACAGATAATAACAATCATTGATCTGGTGTGTAATTTCCTGGAGAACCTCAAGCATTGAACACAAGTACATAACATTATGCATTCTTACTATTTTTAATTAATAAATATTACCATATAAAATAAATATTAACATCAATCACTCAATCAAGATTCATGCCGAGTGGCGTAGGCGATCATGCTTCTCCACAACTATCTGTCTCTTGTGTTGTTAATAAGTTCAGTTAGTGACTTCTTTTTGTGCCACAGTGACAACCCATCCAGAAATGTCTCTCTTTATCTTCCTATGTCTCTTCTCTCCTTGATCCTCCCTGTAGTTACTAAATGTTCAAGTTGTGCTTTTCTCGTCACATGCCCTAAAAATCTTGATTGTCTGTTTCTAATTGTTTCTATAATTTGTCGTTTTACTCCAGCATCTCTGAAAACTTCTACATTAATTTTCTTGGCTGTCCATGGACAAATATTAACATACAAATTAAATAATACCATATCGGGAAAAGAACTACCCTAAGCAAATCTTCTTGCGCAATTTCAACACGATGACAAAATACATCATTATAAAAAAGACATATTGTATTTGATAAGTTAAACACATGAACACAACGAATAACAAAGTATATAAGCAAACACACATACAAACATACCTAGGATCAAATGATCGAACATCACATCCCAGTTCACCAATTGCATCATCGAATGTAAAGTCATAAGCAATACTGTTCCAAGAAGGAATAAAATTTATGTTATTTATACTAATGTAAAATTTTCCAGAATGTTAACTTTTGTAAATTTTATTTAATTACTTTTCAATACCTGTTAACTTGTAAAATTTGTTCCTACATTGTAACTGTATTAGCCATATTTGGTCATGTACCCTAACATCACTGTCGATAACTTTTTCTTTAGAATTTTCTGGTTCTATCGGAATCTGACAATGTAGATTGTTACGGCAGGATCCGCATAATATTATGTCAAATTTATCATCTAAATATCTTCTTATTCTTCTGAGTTCATTCTCAAACTCCTACTGACTAGCAGGTTGTAGTCTAGAGATTGTTGTGAATTACCTTATAGTTTGCAGCATGGCTGTGATATCTACAGCGTTTGGCCTGACGCAGCCGAATTCATTATGGGTTTTGGTTCACTTTGAACTATTGTATAGGTAATGTAAAGTAAACTTAACCCATAGCATTTACTAACACCGTATGGGTGTGAGATGTTAGAGATCTCACATTTCAACGGCTCTGCTATATGCGAGTGGTAACTATCTCTTCTCCATTGCAGTATTTCCTTCCCGGATTCATCCAGTACCCAATTAGGATAGGACACGCAGCTCGATCCCAAATCTCGCTAGTTGTTTCTTAAAATATACATGACAGGTCACTATGTTGCTATTTCTTGCCCTCCTCCTTTTCAGCCACTGCAACACATAAATGTAATAAACGTATTTAAGACAGAGTTTTATGTTGGTCCTAACATAAATATTTCATGAGGATGAATGATCAACTCCCCATGAGAGCATATAACAAGATGGAATCAGGATACAGAGCCAAGGGCAGACGGCAGACTAAGAAAAAGATGGATAGACAACATCAAGACCATCCTGAGTAAATAAGACTACACCTCAACCAGAGCGACATATCTGACTATGGAATATAGACTACATCTCCTTTACAACCTCCCCCCCCCACTCAACGGCAAGTGTGGGAGTTCTGTGAATGAAAAGAATGTGAAACCTATCGCGGCATTTCACTACTCAGCCACACTGGGAAAATATACGCTAAAATATTAGTACAAAGAATAAGACACATCATAAATCAAAATCTAAGCCCAGTCCATTTTGATTTCAGAAGAGCAACAGGATGCACAGATGCACTATTTACCCTTAGACAATTAAGAGAAAAAGCTATTTAATATGACATAAAGCTAAATATCATCTTTGTCGATCAAGATAAATCGTTAAGTTCGATAGAACATCCCGCCGAAGATGGATGTGTCGGGCCATTGGCGCAAATAAAAAGGCGACACAGCGCATTTCCATTTTCTGGACTACATCCTGCTGGAAATCTAGCAGGACCATGATCCAGCTAGATCCAGTTGGAGTTTGAGAATGAACGCAGAAGAAGAAGAAGAAGATAGTATATGGGAATACTATGGGAAACGTTAGAAATATACGAAATCAAGGGACAACTTCTACATAACAAAGCATTATACAAAAAAAGTCAAAGCAAGGTGAGACCAAAAGATGGAGTTATTAGAACCATTTATAACAAAAATAGGAGTCAGACAGGGATAGTGCTCTCGTCTATCCTATTCAATGTCTACATATAATTATAAGAGAAACAAAATGAGATACATAACAGAACAGAAAATTAAACAGCAAGGAATTAACAGCTTAACAACGAACTCAATTAACTGGTTTTCGTTGGCGACCATCTCATCACATATGACAACGGAGAAAAACTACTATCTCACGTTAACTCACCATCAAGAATAAGCAATAAATAAAACATGCACATTAGAAAGACAGAAACTATGCAAATAACGAGATCAACAAATCACTAAATCACTTAAACATCCAAATAGAAAACACAAAAATAAAACAGGTCACAGAGTTTAAGTACCTAGGAAGTATCTTCCTAGTGAGGACGAACGACTTCATATAGAGATAGAAACAAGTTACCAAAAGGCCAATGCTGTGACATACCAGCTGTCACGTTTGCTATGTCCCCAACAATTAACATAGAAATAAAGAAACAGATGATTAAGAGCATCTTTATACCAACACTATGCTACCATTGTCAGACTTGGCAAATGGCATCTACACAAAGAGAAGGAAAAGACGTGTGAAAGGAAAGTCTAAGGAAGGCTTTTGGAGTCACTAGACTTGACAAAATACGCAGTGAGAACATCAGAAAGATAATAGGTATAACATCCTGCTTCGAATTTACAGGAAAAAAAACAGATAAAATGGTTTGGAAATTTTATGATAATGAATGATTAACTTCCCATGAGAGCATATAACAAGATGGAATCAGAATACAGAGCCAATGGCAGACTTAGGAAAAGATTTATAGACAACATCAAGACCATCCTGAGTAAATAAGACTACACCTCAACCAGAGCGACATATCTGGCTCTGGAATGTAGACTACATCTCCTTCACAAACCCCCATGCTAAACGGCAAGTGTGGGAGTTCCGATAGCACCACCTGGGGATAGACAATATACAATATGAAATAATCAACAGATATCATTTTGGCTATGCTTTTATCTCAACATATTGATTGGTATAACTTTGGATGTTTTTTATCACAACATATTAACTGGTATAATTTGGACAAGTTTTCATCTCAACATATTGACTGGATTAACTTTGGGCAAATTTTCCAATATATTGACTGGTAAAGCTTTGGACACGTTTTCATCTCAACATATCGATCTTTGGACAAATATCATCAACATATTGACTGGTATAACTTTGAACAAGTTTTTTTCTCCACATATTGATATTTTGACACGTTTTGATTTCATCATATTGACTGGTATAACTTTAGACAAACGTTCATCTCAACATATTGACTGGTATACAATTAAACAAACACTCATCTCAACATATTGACTGGTATAACATTAGACAAACACACATCTCAACATATTGACTGGTATAACTTTAGACAAACGTTCATCTCAACATATTGACTGGTATAACTTTAGACAAACGTTCATCTCAACATATTGACTGGTATAAAATTAAACAAACACACATCTCAACATATTGACTGGTATAACATTAGACAAACACACATCTCAACATATTGACTGGTATAAAATTAAACAAACACTCATCTAAACAAATTGACTGGTATAACATTAGACACACGTTCATCTCAACATATTGACAGACATAATTTTATACAAACTTTCATCTCAACATATTGACAGACATAATTTTATACAAACGGTCATCTCAACATATTGACAGACATAATTTTATACAAACTTTCATCTCAACATATTGACAGGCATACTTTTATACAAAAGTTCATCTCAACATATTGACTGGTATGACTTAGAACAGTTTTTCATGTTAACGCAGAATGTGTAAATCCGTATACACTGTAATTTAACAGTGTGTCTTGCTGTATTTTACATCATTATGATTGTCCTTCAGCCGGAAATAATGTTACAAACTAAAACATTGAAAGTGAGATCTTAAGAATGTTACATCTATTCTACATTAATAATGGCTCAGAAACATGGACAATGAACAGATAACTATAATACAATCCTGATGCCTTTTTGATGTATATGGATATATTGAAGAATTTGAAGGACTTCGGTGAAAAAAAGAAACCGAACAAAGAGGTTCTGGCAACACTGCACACAACAAAGAATTATTATTAAATGAAATAAAAATCAAACAAATAAAATATTCTGGACACATTAAAATACATGTCACCTTGTTGAAGACCTTACTTGAATGTAGATTTGAAAGGCCGATATCAAGAGGTAGGCAGAGATACAAGTGGGAGGGAAACTTCATGAGATGGACAGGATACAGTCTAGCAGAGTGCACCACGAAGGTAAGAGGCAGAGAATGTTGGATGTCTGTTCCAGATAATATAGCTGCAGAAACGGCAGTTGATAATTATGATGATGGTGGTGTTCCAAATCTCTTCCTGTAATAATTGTCAGTACATGACATCTCTACCCAGATAAACAAACGTATATATTTGGTATAGATAAACTTGACAATCTCGAAGTGGATCAATGAAACCTAATGTTGGTGTGCGTACCCAAAGGAGTAAACCAGACAAGGAAACTTCACTGTATATGGATCGTCCTGACATACAGCCCATAAACCATACCATGTTAAGTTTTGCTTGCAATGGTATCTTAAAGGAGAGTTCAAATACCTGGAAAAGTGAAAAATATCAATGTTATAACAGTTAATTATGTCATACGATGCATATATTGTTCCCCATGTATATACATACGATAACGACTATACCATATATATATATATAATTTTTAAAGTAATATAAACGTCAGTAGGATGCCATTTCTCATTTCTTTCTGAACGGTCTGGATACACAACTATCTGCAGTGAGTTTTTAACCTGGAACTTGATAACTGAGGCGAGCTGTGTATTGTCCCGCCACATAACCGGAGAGAGCAGATGTAGCATTTTATCATTCTCATTGTTTGTGATTTGTTTGCATGTTAATACTTTTCTCTAGTCATTTGATTGTACTTTAGCTATTCATATTCTCCATTTAACTTCTCTTTCACACCTACCGTCATTTGTGATTATATGTGCAAGATATTGGTAATGATGTGCTGGTTGTAGTATCTCTCCATGTGTTTTGTTTTTTTTACGTTAGTTCCTCTTCGATAGCGTTTATTAGCTGCGTTTTTTGGATGTTAATATATAATCTATAGTCTCTGCTTGATTTATCTACTTAGTATATATAATAGTAATTTTAGCTCATCCTTTACTTTCTGCTAACAGGCCTATGGAATCTTCATATATTGGATAGTTTATTTCCCTTCATTTTGAACCATGGCATTCCTTTTATCTGTTTAAAATTCTCTTTGTGTAGATATTAAATAGGATAGGTGATAAAATACAACCTTGTCTTACTCCTCTTTTTTCTCAATGCATAGTGCGTGGTAACAATCGCATCTTCTTGATGCAGTTTGTTCCAAATTTGACGAAATTTCTGATTTGTCTGTTGGTTTTTCCATCTAAACCTATTTATTAGAGGCATTCAATAAATTATTATTGTTGGACTTTGTCGACTACAGTCAAATCCAGTTATAAAAACTTGGTCTGGACCGACAAAATGTTTATAATAGAAATAATAGAAATTTTCTATATACAGTACAAACAATAAAAAAAAATATAACTGGAGAATTGTGAAAAGTGTTGGTAAACAGGGACATTTGTTATAGCAGGATGTGCTATAGAAGGATTCCACCTTATATTGCTCAACACAATTAGCAAAACCACATATCAATAAATACAATAGCATGTCTTCTCCACGGCTTCTTTTTTTTAAAGTGACATATTCTTTCTATAAATAATTTGTCTTTATGGACGTTGTCATTAACTTACAATTCTGGGCAAGTTGACATGGTGCAGAGAACGATAGGTTTAGAAAACCTGAAATGTTATTTGTTCATACTCGTCTTGCACTGACGAGGTAGCTCTTGACAGCATGTAGCCTTCATGGCAATAGCACAGGTTCTTCTCAGTTGTGTAATTGAGTTTATACACGGACTCATCTCAGGTTGTCTCAAAGGCGTGGTTGTGTAGGAGGGGTTTATGAATGCATGTTTAGTCCCCAAAGGGAAGCATTCCAGTGCGCCAGTAGCCTAGGATTACCCCGTCCTGCAAGGAGCACACCATACACTTCTAAGTCAATTATCTCCTAATTCTTGGTTGCTGATCCAGCGGTCCACGGGCTCGTGCCCTTTGGCCTAATGCTGGGAAGTCTCCTAATTCTTCTGTCAGATGGTTGACACATCCGCAGTGATGGCACATCCAGATTTCCCAGTCACCCAGGAGTCTGCTACAAAAGGGTAAACGTGCAATATCTGCTGACCTGCATCTCTTCGTCGTCTGTGGGGATTATTTGACAGCAGACAAAATGAATACATTGAGAAACGATGTGAAACGTAAATTTTTCACATGTGACAGGGTCTCAGCTCATGCCCCAGCTTTTCTTAGTTGCCTCCTACGGCATGCCTGTAGCTAAGAACGTCGTATAATTCTGTACACCCTGAACTAGAATTTCTGGTTCCTGTTGCAATACAGGTGACACCATCAGCAGTGCATTACATTGCAAGATGATTTCTGTGTCAATATTTTCAGATCTTTACCAGTATAGGGTAACCATGAAGCGGATACCCTCTCACTGTGGAATACCAGGAAATTACAAAGCAGACCAAATGGAAAAGGAAGGTGCTGCCGAAGACCAATCAGATGTACCATTCACCTACCGTCAGAAAAAAAGTCAATAAGAAAGCCACAAACACGAACACTAAATGATTATCACATTATGAATAGATCAAAACAAGTTGTAATTTACGCCTCAGAACGGAGCATAACCGACTCCGCAGTCACATGTACACAAATTTCAAGATTAGCAACACGGCCATGTGTACATGTGGATAGACAGCACAGAGTGTGAAACAAATACTTCAAGAGTTTGAAACGCTGAGGCAGACATATTGACCAGAGGAAACAACACGAGAATCAAAGCTCTATGGGACACTGTATGAACTACAAAAGACAGTGAGTTTTATTAAGGAGAGAATTACAGATATAGACATGTCTCAAGTGAACGGAAGAAGAAGAACAATATCAATGTTTGATTGATTTTACAAAAGAAACTACTGAGTTTTTTCTTTAGAATCAACATGTCCTACCGTCTTAAACGTATACGATGTGCTAAACGTCGATAAAACCGCTACTTAAACTAATCAGATGTGCATGTAACCTGAAAAACATCAACAAAGTAACTCCCAGTGCCAATTAAAAAAATCAATGTCTAAAGTGACCTTCAAATATATAATGGTAGAAAAGTGAAATCCTTAACAGAGATAAATAGTTAATCAAATACTAGGGACCTGTCAGTAAACAGGAATAAATAGATTTAGAGGCTTACCATGAGTGCATGGCAACAGCTTGCCACCATTCAGTAATGGTATTATCTTTTGAAGGATCAACTGTTAAAAGCTTTTTGTTGTTATTTAAAAACTTGTTGTATTTCAGCAAGAATTCTGTGGAATATACATTATAGAATAACTTTAAAATATTGCTATTTACCGATATAATGTCTTTGTAATTGTAGGGCTATGTAATCTCCAAGTCATTTTAATGAGGGTGGGGTGTGGAGACAGAGATACGTAAGGAGTATTACAGCACAATATAAAACACACTAACGACATAAAGAGAAGCGAACGACATTTCAACTAAAAAGTCTTCATCTGGACAAAAAACAAAAAAAATGAATATTACAAACAACGAATCATCAAATATATAAGAGGAGCATAAAAATGTGGTAAAAGACGAGAGAAAGAAAAAATGAGAAAGAAGATAAATACAAGAACGGGAGAGAGAGAGAGAGAGAGAGAGAGAGAGAGTAAAAGAAAATGCAACAGAGAAATTGTAACAAAAGATGAAAAATATAAGTAATATCACACACACACACAAACTACTTATCTGAAATCCGGTGTAGTTAACATAATGTTTGAAGTAAATGTTGTTAAATTAATAGTAGATTGTCGATCTTTAATTAACATCGTTCACAATAAAAGAGTGCATTCCATGAACTAGGGAAAAGGTGAAGAAAAGCGAAGGAGAATACTAAAATAAAACTTGTAGAGCGAGATGCCTCTACAATGTATCCCTCCCACAATTAATAACATAACTCAAAAATCACTCTAAAGGCACTCACCAAACCCCATTTTCCGCTGATGCACGAATTGAATATGTCACTATACACATCCATTGCAAGACTGAACCGAGTTGTCACATCGAGACCAAACTGTATAATAATGTTTTGTTTGTTTTGCAGTCGCTCCATTGTAACCAGCACGGATATCCGTGCGATTTCCGCCGGGAGCGTGATTGCGTTGTGCCACCGTTATGCACCTTGTAGGCCTAGCACATCCGATTTCGGCATGCCTTGACAATTCGGGTGGGCTACCCTAGCCTGTGACAGCCTTCCTATCTGTCGCAAGGCACGCGTGTGTGTGGTGACTCTTCGCCCAGACGATTTTTGCTCACGTCTGTCTCGCACGAGATGTTCCACTGTCTATGAACTTGCCTCGTGTAATTGGACGTACTGTGCCTGTGCCCTTCGGGTACTGAACCGTTTCTCATCCATAAGCATGGTTCCTTAAGAGGAAGAACTCAACAGAAGACTTGGACCCTGGCTCTTTCGCCCTCTTAGCCGAGGTGTCATTCACCGACATCGTGAACCCCTTGGCTTGAGTCTCACACCACGCGTTTGAGAGCAAGGCGTTCTCGAGCTGAGCGACCTTGTCCCAATAGCTCCTGAGCCCATCAGATACTGAACCCTTTCTCTCTGTATTTCCGGTATAGGAAAGCTTGATATTAGAGTTGGGTCAGGACTGCCATCTTTGTCCATTTTTTGCCTGAGCCAATCGGTTACGGCACCCTTTCTCTTTGCGAGCATGTTTCCGGTATAGGAAGACTCGACATTAGAGTTAGGCCAGGTCTTTTTGCTTTGCTAGACGCCCATTATTGGGTATGGATCTCTGCCCATAAGGAAATCAAGTAACTAGAAGCTTGTCACGAGCTAACAGAGCTTGTAGTTCCATTTCCGTAATAGTTTCCACTATCTATTTGCAGTTAGCGCTGTTCTGCCCTTTCATTTTTTTCCATTGTACTCAGTATGAAATCTATCTTTCGCCATGCATCCACCTTTTCATGCTTTTTTCATTGGCCGCCCCTCCGATGTTCGGACTGGACTAACTAGCTTCACTGTATGTCGACAGTGTCGCTATATGTGGTGTTGCTGGTGGTGTCGGAGATATTGTCTGTCTTTTATGCATTCAAATCTCTTTCCATCTGCTACCTCCACATTCTCGGACACGATCTCCAAATGATCTGGCCAGAATCAGCTCGAGCTGCTGTATTTCTGTTTCCAGGGTGCCTCGCGAGGAGATACATTTGGGATCTTGGTTATCTGCTAACCCTGGGTCCGCCGAGAGCAATGCGTTCCATTTGCACCCCACTGTATAATAATTAAAATAGAAGCATGGAACAGAGAATACTAGGCATGTCAGTGTCTGTCCTGTCGTCTATGTCCTAATTACCAACATTGTTCGATTGGAAATCGACCATCTCAAACCCCTCGTGCGACATCGTATTAGACCAAAGTAAATGTGTTAATTATGATAACATAAAATAACTTTGTTTAACTCTAAATACGGGCGTAAAGTATAACCCTACCGCAAAGGGGGAGAGGCCTTAGGGGTTCAGGTGGTGCGGACCAGCGTTGTTTTCACCCACCACCCCTCAATAATCGACGAGTCCCAACATCTGACGGTTCAACTCCCAACTCTGAATGAGGACGAAGTAGTTGTACCAGGAATCGTGCTTTTGACCTTCGAGATCTCTCTCACATCAACTGACCCGAATAGAACCCTTGTAAGCCACATCGGGCTTGCTCTCGTAAAAAAGCTTACTGTAAAGGTGCTTAACCAGGAAATCATGAACATTAATCATGCCGATCTGTTCTATTGCTATAGCCATCTGTGACGCACAAGGGGAATAGAGAGAACGCACAGTTTCAAGGCATCGACACCACCGAGGATATACATGTGACAAGGCTGAGGATTGAAGCTGGGGATGCCGATAAAGTCAAGACGCGGGACAAGGCTGTTGCAGACCACTATGACAATTGTTTCTCTATTCCGTTCGATTTTGAACTGCTAGAAAGTCAGATGCCGTATCATCGAAGTGGGTTTAACGGTGCAACGTCCTTCGATCTTACTTTCAATGATTACAGTAGGGTGATCAGCGCGACGGACAACTCTAAAGCAAAATATAAAATTAGAGATATTTGTCTTCAGTACGACAAAATCGCCCTCCCTGAGCTAGCTAGTACAATCCGCCCCCAGTAACAAAGGGTACTTCCCTTCTACTGCGATCGCGTTGCCTTGGAACATCTTGAGACGCTCACCATGGAGAATCAGACACTCAACGTCAATATCAAACAGCCTGCTTTAAGCAAGAAGGAGGTTCTCATACTGTTTGAAAAGCCGACCAACTTCGCTCACGATACTGAACTGTTTTATAACCCCAGGATAACCGCGATAGACGTTACTATCGCTAAGTCAAATAATCAACTATACGATAAAGATGTGAAAGCCCACCTGTGGGAGGAGGCTCGCAAATACTATGGGGCCGCGCCATTCCTACAACGCCGAAACCCCGAGTCGGCCGTAGTTGCGAAATACTTCGGGTTTTCCGAAGCATCCCTGGCCGTCTACTTGGACAACAAGTTTGCATTGTGGCTAAATCTCCGGATGAGCGACGATGACATACAGAACGGGACAGGCCGCGCTCTAGTTAATAACCGAGAAACTATCAACATACGAATAACCAAGGAACCTGTGGAGTCGGTTGGTCAAGTTGAATATGCATGTATACATCGTTAATGGATGGTAAACTAAGCTTTAAGGATGGAAAGTATCAAGCGGAAGTATATTAGTTCCTATTAAATATTTAAAAAACAGAGTCTCACAGAAGGATATATCCGACAGAGCCGCATGCTGCCATTATTTCCGGACAGACTGGGTGTGGTAAAACTTAAATCGCTTTGGATCTCCTCGGGGGCCCCTACAGGGGTGTATTATGTACATTGTGATTATTTGCCCAACTATGCAACATAACAAGGTGTATCGCGCACGCCAAGGAATCTGGAGTGATCACAGCGTGTACTATGTCATACCCTCTCTAGAGGAACGTGTCACGGTTAAAAACCTTCTGGCGGCACTCAGACATGCCAAGCTAATACTAAAGACCGACCAACCCATTGCTTATAAAGTGTTAATTCCTGGTAAGCACAGCTAGAAGTATTTCTGCTTAACATTGTTGAATAACTTTTGAGTATTGTTGCGTATTGTTGAATAGCTTTTGAGTATTGTTTCGTATTGTTGAGTAGCTTTTGAGTATTGTTGCGTATTGTTGAGTAGCTTTTGAGTATTGTTAAGAAGTATTTCTGAAGATTAAGAAATATTTCTGAGCATTGTTGAGTAGCTTTTGAGTATTGATGAGTAGCTTTTCGAGTACCTGTTAAGCAATGCTCGATGAATTCAGAAATATTTGTGAGTGTTTAGGAGTATTTCTAAGCCCATGTACGGTCGTGTCTGCAGTACTACTGCTTTGGTGGATTACATATAGAATTGATGCTACATTAACAGAAATACTCTAATTTAAAGGTATATATTCCAGTCTAATATCTTCTAGCATGAAGATTGATAAAATAATTGATAAGTTAATTGCGGATGAAATTGTCATATCAAATGGTTCAACTCATACTGCTGACACTGCTGAAATCACCCGGCAGAGGGAACAATTTGCTAGAGTTGTTGTTGGAGACCAGTCAGAGCGTTACCTCAGGCGAGTCATCAGTCTAGATCAAATTGACAGATTATCTGCATCGGAAGTGGAGAAACTTTATGCAAGGTATGAGATGTGTTTTGGAGCATCCATTTGTAAAACGCTAGGGCAAGCCATTTTAACTATGTACAGCGACCTTGCTGCATATTACAGACCCGAGATTTACCTAATAGTTTGGCAGCAGACCTCACGACCAACCTCATTGTTAAGCACGGGCTGTCTGGCTATTCAGGCAGTCTTCACCACAGGTTTGGCTGGTTGTTGACACCAATAGTGGTTGCGATGACTACTTTTAAACATTGTAAATTTATTAGAAATGTATCTTCAACAACAGAACGTCAATTACTAAATCATCTATGTGTGCAAAGAGATGGAGACACGGGGCTTGCTCTGACCGAGAAGCCACGAACCAAGAACCTTAAAAGATTGCTGCCGGAAAAAATTAGCAGTCTCGAAAGAAAAAAGTAGCAGATGCTGCCTAGGTGGCGAGGCTTGACGAAGCTGATGTACTAGCGAGGCTTGAGGAAAACAAAAATAAAATACATGATTCACAAAAAGTAGCGCAAGAGGTTTCAGCAGAGGACGTGAAAGCAGTGACGAAGGCGTCAGCTCACATACCACACCCCAAGGATTGGGTCCCTTGGATCTTTAGAGACATAGGTCTTATCGCTGTTGCGTATTACGTATACCGTCAGATCCTGGGGATAGCCCGCAGGGAATTATATTAAACAAATATATAACAAGTTAATATACCACATCTTGTGAAACACTATGGGCCTTAGTATTTTGATATGCTACTAAACATCGTGCTGACGTTCTGAACTCCTTAAGAGATATAACACGCGAGAGTGCGACTAATGTGGATGATGATTCCTTTTCAATGGCTAGGATTAAAGATCAGGAATTGAAATGCGGTGCTGCTAGAAGTGAACATTTTGGAGGGCGTAGAAGAATGATGGTCAACCAGCATAGGACCGGTACTGTCAGCAGAAGTGTAATGGCGGATACACTCAAGGA
Organism: Meghimatium bilineatum; assembly: GCA_034231615.1. Taxonomy (NCBI): domain Eukaryota; kingdom Metazoa; phylum Mollusca; class Gastropoda; order Stylommatophora; family Philomycidae; genus Meghimatium; species Meghimatium bilineatum. Next base: position 41,101,610 of record CM067304.1, read on the forward strand.
GAGCTCGGAGCAACTATGGACTGTCCAGTTTGCAGTGATGATGATCCGACGACTAACTAACTAACTAACTAACTACATTGTGCAGGCAGACATTAAATCACACGAACATATATTGTGCAGGCAGACATCCTATCACACGAAAACATGCAGCCATTTGGTAGTTTCAGAGTTGGCCATTTTGACAACACAATCCCTGTGGCTATTTAGTTTAAATACGACCAGCCTCAGAGGTCAATTGATTGCTGGTTATGAGTCACTGGTCTATATCTTTCAAATCATACACAGTCGTCTGTTTTCAGGAGCCAAAGGAGGAACAAAGAATAGCAGCACTATGGCCTACCACGCATGGGATATGGCGGCTAAGAAAATGTTTTAGTGTGGTGTTTTCTTTTCCGTAACGTAGAGGATCAAAATAACTCAGAATACATTGTGAAGACAGACAAAAAAAGACATTCCAAAATGCGTTGCGAAGCCGGATATGAAAACTGACAAAATAGACATTCCAGAACACACTGTGAAGCCAGATGTGAAGACTGACAAAAAAAGACATTGCAGAACACACTGTGAAGCCGGATGTGAAGACTGACAAAAAAAGACATTCCAAAATACGTTGCGAAGCCGAATCTGAACACTGACACACACAAAATCATTCCAGAATGCATTGTCAATTGGGACGTGAAGAATGACAAAAAAGGCGCTGATATGACAGATAAACTGAAATCAATGACACAACGTATTCCGTTCTCTGTAATCCTGCTAATCTTCTAGAATTTGAAAACAAAATGAAAAGAAGAACAACTATAAATAACATGAAAAGACAACACTTACTTATTGCCGTATCTGTTTCCCAAGTATCCTGTTGCTGTACTCGCCTGACTTCTTTCATCTTTGACGATTCATCTCGGACCTGTGCATTTCGAGAGTCTACATTCCTTACGTCTATACTTTTGCTACACTGAGAGGTGTTAGGTGTCAATGTCCCTTTTGAAGCTGTCCAAATCGTCAAAGCACAACAAACTACAGTCACAACTGTTGCAATAGCGATAGTACGCTCTCTATTTCTGAGCATTTTCTAGTGTTACAGAAACTTTGAACCTAGCAACTCGATTAAATATCATAGAAACTTGAGCATATCACATTGATTAAAATATCACAGAAACTTTGAGCATATCACATTGATTAAAATATCACAGAAACTTTGAGCATATCACATTGATTAAAATATCACAGAAACTTTGAGCATATCACATTGATTAAAATATCACAGAAATTTTGAACCTAGCAACTCGATTAAATATCATAGAAATTTGAGCATATCACATTGATTAAAATATCATAGAAATTTGAGCATATCACATTGATTAAAATATCACAGAAACTTTGAACCTAGCAACTAGATTAAATATCATAGAAATTTGAGCATATCACATTGATTAAAATATCATAGAAATTTGAGCATATCACATTGATTAAAATATCACAGAAACTTTGAACCTAGCACATTGATTAAATATCATAGAAATTTGAGCATATCACATTGATTAAAATATCATAGAAATTTGAGCATATCACATTGATTAAAATATCATAGAAATTTGAGCATATCACATTGATTAAAATATCACAGAAACTTTGAACCTAGCACATTGATTAAATATCATAGAAATTTGAGCATATCACATTGATTAAAATATCATAGAAATTTGAGCATATCACATTGATTAAAATATCACAGAAACTTTGAACCTAGCACATTGATTAAATATCATAGAAATTTGAGCATATCACATTGATTAAAATATCATAGAAATTTGAGCATATCACATTGATTAAAATATCATAGAAATTTGAGCATATCACATTGATTAAAATATCACAGAAACTTTGAACCTAGCACATTGATTAAATATCATAGAAATTTGAGCATATCACATTGATTAAAATATCATAGAAATTTGAACATATCACATTGATTAAAATATCATAGAAATTTGAACATATCACATTGATTAAAATATCACAGAAATTTGAGCATATCACATTGATTAAAAAATATCACAGAAATTTGAGCATATCACATTGATTAAAATATCATAGAAATTTGAACATATCACATTGATTAAAATATCACAGAAATTTGAGCATATCACATTGATTAAAATATCATAGAAATTTGAGCATATCACATTGATTAAAATATCATAGAAATTTGAGCATATCACATTGATTAAAATATCACAGAAACTTTGAGCCATTTCATTAAAATATCACATAAATTTTGAGCCATTTGATTAAATTATGACAGAAACTTTGATCATAGCATATTTATTAAAATATCACAGAAACTTTGAGCCGGGAAAATGTATTACAGTATTAAATATAAATAGAGTGAGAAATAAATAGAAAACTCACAAGCATTATTATTTTTTTAATAGCAATTATGACTTGGGCCCTGGCAGTCCGACGGACACACCGATATAGCAATGAAAGACACCATTATTTACTTACCAGTGGCATCCTAAACATGTTCTTGGGCTAAGTCATATTGTACCAGAGTGCCACGACACCCTGGTCCAAGGAGAGACACTCAGATGGCACTTAGCTAAGAGCAGTTTGTTTGCACACGAATTAATTTGTAGTAGAGTATTTGTGAGAATTTTAAATGACGGGTTGCAGAAATGACACCAGGGGAGGACGTAGAGGACAAAAGTGCAGAAAGAAAAGAAAGATGGCAGCCGTAACAGCGACCTCTCTAGTTTCTTTGGGTATCTCTGGTTCTGTCATCATGTAAAGCTTGAAACGAGGTAATAAAGTTTTGCTAATAATACGAAACAAACATAGGCACACACACAAATCGACGTTTCGATTGAAAGGCCTTTATCAAGGTTCACGAGCACATATAAATCAAAGACGACAAGTAGGGAAGTGTCCTATCATTTCGGCCAATTTACTAGACAGATGAACGCAAGTTGTGCCGTCCCTACTTGTTGTCTTTGATACTGGATTTCATTTCTATCTTGTTTTTTCTCTAAGTACAACAGCTTTTTATCTAGATCTAGAACCCAAAACAATTCATTTGCTTTCTGCAACATGTATGTAACCCCTAGCAGTATTCACATACTTATGTCGCGTACCGGCGACATTTTTATAGGCCTGTACATCTTCATTTTCTTCCTTCCTTCGATCTCTACATCCATCTTCTGTTCCATTCTCTATAACTTCTGCTTAATTTACACTTTTCTGTGCTGTGGACAAATTTTCATGTATACATATATACAACTCAATTATTCTTAACTAACTTATTGCAAAACTATAGTGTTCTTCATTTCTTCTCGTAAAGGCTAAATGTTCGTTATTCTTCGCGAAATAAGTAACTGTTCCTTTCTTTCCAATAATTACCTAATTGTCAGATCCTTTTCATGAAATACTAATTGTTGACTTTGTTTTCGCGAAATAAATAACTGTTCCTTTTGTTGGGATAGCTAAATTTTCTACACACGCACAACTTTCTGAATCTGATTAAATTAATTTGTCGAACTTATGATGAAATCTTCCGTCGACCGTATAGCTTGTGTAACATTTCGCATATTTATTGGACTGATCCTGGCATCCAGTGACACTTTTAATATTTATTGATGATGAGAGTAGCAGTTAGAGTGATGATGAATGGGGTCGTCAGCTGCGTCATAGTAGTGTTACCAATGGCTCACTAGACAAACCAACCATGCAACAGAAAATTTTAGTAAATGACATGCCTGTATATTGAGGTTATCTTCTTATAGAAGCTTCATAGCATGTCATCTATATAATCCCGTAGTCGTAACCTTCGATAACAGTTACCATGGTGTTCCGACAGGCCGACGTTGTGCTTGAACTAGTTATGGGCACGGCGTGGATTGGCGGAACAACAAAGAAACCTGTCGCAAGGGCCAGAGTTGTGCTCTGATGTCGACGTCTGTTTGGGCGGCATTATACTCGAAACACCATCGAGTCGAATGGCTGCTGGAATAGAGGGCGAAGCACTTATGGGAACGCCCCACGTGCTGTGAGGCTAGTTTCTAATCAAGAATTAAGTGTAATAATTGCATGTTATTGTTTGGTTGAGTTGCGCTATTTCTCTCTTACAAACTGTTGCCCCGTGTACTTTCTCTCATGAGGTGTGTTTGACTAAGTACGAGAGTATAACATATTCTAAATGTGACAGTATCTCATCGATAGCCAGTAAGATCTATAACACAGTTCATTAATGTTGCTGATTGAATAATTGAAATATAATAATTCAATCCTTCTCTTTAATTTGAAACAAATTCAATGCCAAAGTATTAGTTATCAACAATCGTAATACACATTCATATTCAATACGACATCAAACTTCTATGCTGCTAAATGACAGCAGCAGTCTCTATTTCAGCACTAATGCCTCGCACTTTTTAAAATGTCACAATATACACTTATTGATTCTTAAAAAATCAGTCACGAAAAGTACACCTAAAGCGACTTCTAAACTGTTGATGAGAATGAGGCGTTCAAATATCTGGTGCTGGGGCATCTTCCCTGGCAAAATTAGAAAATTGTTTGTCTTTCATTTACGGCAGGATTGCCATCTGGACTTCCCAGTTTATTCATGTTTAAAGTTATCTTATTTGCATTATTAAATTAGATATACTATTTGAAAAAAAAAAGATTCAACAGTAACAGGTATTCAGTAACTATGCATCATGATTATTATACTTCTTCTTCGGCGTTCATTCTCAAATTCCCGCAAGATGTCTCTTCTAGCAAGACAATGATACTAGTAGATTTCCAGCAGGATATACTCTAGAGAATGGAGATGTGTTGTGTCACCATTTTATTTGCGTCAATGGCCCAAAACATCCGTATTCGGAAGATCATACTATCATTCAACCTTGTAAAAAAGGGCGGAGATGAAGGATTCAAAGTTCAAATAATCTCCTTATAAAAATAGAATATGATATTTAGTCCTAAAACGGCAAATGAGACAGACAGCATACCCCGTCCATCTTTACCGATTATAACTTTCAAAAACATCATTACAATAGTAGTTCCATGAAGGAGGTGATTAGCTATTATATCGTTATTATAGGTAAAGGCGGCAACCTTCCGTCGGGGGAGAAACTTTGATTGATTGAGAGCCCCAGGAATTGCGATCGATTAGCTCTTACTTCCTATCTGCAGTGGGGTGGTTCTGACCATTTTTTCCCCACAGTTAACTATTCATTAAGCCGTGACCGGATAGTGGTATAAGAGATCTGTCAACTAAAACGTTAACATGAACTAGTTTCCGACTTGCGGGCAATATATTGGTTTACCTTATCTATTTTTGGCATGCGACTCCAAGTATGTAAATAGCGACCAATCAAAAATCTCAATTCCCTGAAAGAGTGTAGACCAAAAGGTTACACTAATCTAACCGGTTGCCATAACCAATATGAAGTAACAGACAGTGTTAAATTGTCTCTGCCACAACTATATGAAATAGGAAAGTAACACATTAACCTTCATTCACCTTGCCATATCAGCTTTCATCGTTGAGGCATATTGTTATGCACTGGTTATATAGCAGTTGTGTTCCTTATAAAGACAATTTTATGAACATATCTCAAGATTAACATTATAGTCTCCCTGATTAATTAGGTTTTGTCTTTTATTAGCACATTTATTTCTTGCTCAGATCAGACATCATTAAAAATACCAAAATTACGGCATCTCATTAGCACTTTTTCAACATGTTTTCTGAGTTTAATACTAGTCACACACTCTGCTGGTAGCACATACAGCACATGTTGAATGTTTGATATTTAAGCTAGTTAGTCTTTTTCAGATTAATTGGCTATGGAATATAATGAGAAACATACTCTGATTCGTCCAATTGTAAACTGTGGTTGGCATTCACGTAGATGAATTGCTGGACAACAAGAACAAAGGTTAGCATCAGATTCAAATTCAGTGCAGAATTTTTGCAATATGGTACTATCAATGAATATGCTCATTGAGTGGTAGAATGTTATATTAAATTAATTTTTCTTTATAGATGTGAAGCATGAACGATAAAGAAAAGAGCTCAAATTGCACTGAAGGCTACTGGGGTGTGATTTATTTGAAAAATTATGAACATGCCATGAACAGCGACAAAAACTAAGTCCTGTAATTAAGAAGCTGCAGTAAAAAAAAAAAGATATATTATAGCAAAATCGGAAGTAAACAGTTACGATTTTTAGACAATGTGATGAGAAGAGCAAAGCTTGAACAATTAATAATCACTGGAAAGATAGGGAAGAAGAGACGGAGAAAGATAAAGAAAGAAGTTGCTGGATATGTAGTGGTATAAGAGAATGTTACCAAAAACCTTATTAACAACAAAAGCGACAGAGAGCTTTGTGGGACACAGACACTTCATTGGTTGACTAATTGATTGAAAAGCATACAAGAAACATATACACACAAAATCGACCATTTGATCAAAAAGCCTTTATCAAGAGCAGCATCGATCTATAAACCCACAACCCCCCATGGTCAAAGAGGTACCATATCCGATGCATCCATATACAGTCCTCCAACGATTTCTATCTTCAACGGTGCGGGCGGGTGAGGACAAATAGTGATCTTTGCAGTTCTTGATATTTGTCCCTACTTCTTTGTTCTCCTCTGTTTCTTCCACCTTCGACGGTTCCGTGTAGTATCGTTTTTGACAAGAAATTATACGCCATACATCTTCAAAAAATGTAAGTTCATATGCCATTGCAATATTTCAGTGAGCGAACGTTTTAAATGGTAGCGTCAGTTCTTCTTCAGTAAGAACAATATACAACTAGTAGAAAACGACACTGAGATCTAATACGTTTGCATTGGCTAACTTTGTGCATTTGTTGTTTTTTAAATGTATATATATATATAAAAGTTGAAATATCAACATTGAAACACACATAAATCCTATTACTATTCAATATTAATATATTATATTTACCTAACATTTCTCTAAGTTACCTTCTCGTGCTTTCTGACAAATTATAAACACTGTTTTTTAATATAATATAAATGCGATTTTCCAATACAAGAAATTCCTAACAACGAATTTAACACAAAAGTAGTACAACCATAACTTCACTTGCAGTGATTTGTATATGAGAGAGAAGCTTGTGATTACATTAATTAAATTATCTCATTTTTTTCGTACACACTTTTAGATTAAGTTGGAGCTGAAAACAGACCTGTCAGTTTGTAGTGCCTCTGCGCATGGATATGTCTGTTACAAATAGGATCAAGGTTACCACGACAGTTTTAGAAAAGAAACCCAATTTTTTTTTTTAAATGCCTTTAACCCTTTGAATCGTCATTATCATGTAGCGTGCATTTCCTCTTCAGTAAGAACAACTTACGACTAGTACAAGACGACACTGTTGTTTAATAAGTTTGCATGTGCTAACTTTGTGCATTTGCTTTAAAAAAATGTAAATATATATATATATATAGGCAATATATTATATATAAAACTTGAAATATAAACATTGAAACACGCATAAATCCAATTAATACTCAATATTAATCTATTAAATTTACCTAATCTTTCTCTACGTTACCTTCTCGCGCTTTCTGACAGAATATAAACACTTTTTTAATATAATATAAACACGATTTTTCAAGAAATTGTTAACAACGAATGTAACACGGAAGCAGTACAACTATAACTTCATTTGTAATTATTTATATATTAGAAGCTTGTTATTGCATTAAATTGTCTCCTTTTTTTCGTTTAGAATTTTAAGTTAAGACGGAACTGAGAAAAAACATGTCAGATTTTATTGTCTCTGCGCACGAATGTAAATGTTAGAAATAGGATCGAGGGTAACAGTTTAACACGAAAGTTTTAGAGAGAAAAAAACCACAGTTAATTTTTGTATACCTTTAACGCTTGAAATCGTCATTATCATGTGCCGGCTTGACTAGGCGATCATTGATCTTCCAAACATTATATCTGCAGTACTGTGTTTAAGTCTTCTGCTGACTTTCTGTCCTGCAACGATGTCAAACTATCCAGTATCTTCCTTCCTTTCTGTCCTCTTATTTTCCATTTTCCCCTCAGATTTTGCACGTTCTTACATTCCAAATCTCCTCGTCTTATAATATGGCCAAAAAACTATGTACTATCTCTTCCTGGTGCCAATTAGTAAATTCCCTTTGACTGTCACTTTTCCTCAGTAAATCTTCGCATAATTCTCTAAATCTCCATTAAATCTCAGCAAAACACTTGGAACAAATGTTACTTACATGATGTTTTAGCACAAATTTAAAACAATTAACGTAATATCAATGCATAGTTATTTCTAAAACAATATTCAGGTGCTTTCAAGCAAAAATGACTCGAAATGAAAATATGAGGAAACTGGCTTACCATAAAATAACGCGAATGATAGAAAAATGTATACATCATTGTGTTTTGCCCTTGTCTGGTTTTGAATCTGAACAGCAGGAATTCACATTAAAGATGGAAGTCATTAGCCTGAAATATGTCATGAAAATTTGCGTTGATAAACTCAAGATATTGGTAACTAATATTATCAAGTAATATTTCACGAACATGCAATTAATCGGTCACAAACTGTTACCACTTTCATTTCGGGTCTCAAATATGTAATGATGGCAACTCGTAAAATGAAATCAAGTTAAGAATCGAGTGGAGATGGTTGCTTGGTAAGTTTAAATATGATTTGGAAAAATAATATTAAAAATGCAGTAAAGTTAAATTAAAGGAATTATAGAAAACAAATAAATAGGTGCTAAAACACTTAATATGAAGAAATAACTACTAAGAGAAATAAAGGTCGGGCAAATAAAATATTTTGGACACATTAAAAGACACATTGACCTTATTGAAGACCTTACTTGAGGGTAAAGTCAAAGGGAAGCGAGAAAGAGATAGGAAGAGATACAAGTGGGAGAGTAACATCACACGTTTGTTCAGGTTAGTCTAGTAGAGTGCACCACCAAGACAAGAGACAGGGGATGTTGGAGATCCGTTGCAGCCAATCTTCATTATGGAGACGACACTTGATGATGATGATGATGAAAGTTAAATTTAATGAAATCGTTAGTGATAACAGTTCTTTTGCATGGATCTACAAAGCTGGATACGGAAAGAAGGATGTCAGAAATAAAACAACTGCTGACACATCTGATCAGTAAACAAAGTTACGACACCACAAAAGAACCATCATGTCGAGTTACCAGAGCACAAGCCAAAGGTGCCAATGAAAACTGAACCTTAAATGTCACAAACACTATCCATGACCAACAAGAGAATAAAAATGGATAATACAAAACTTAAAATAATTCAATGGAATTGCCGAAGCGCGAAACAGAACCTGGCAACAATTATGGCAAAATATAAAGATGAGAAAGTAATATATGCCATCCAGGAAACACGACTAAACAGAGGGCAGAAACTCAGCTTCCCTGGTCACATTGTCATACGGAATGACAGGGACAACAGAGGAGGTGGAGTGGCGTTCATCAACGAGACCTTCAAAATTAATCATTGGGAAAACATGAACACCAATAATATGGAAGGTCTATCAATAACGATAGAAAGCCGACCAGAAAACCTCAAAATAGTCAACATCTATTGCCCCGGGGGAACATCACGGGTGAGGACGTTGCAGAAGTCGTGTCCAAAATATCGAAAAGGAGTATCCTGTTAGGGGATTTCAACGCATACACCAGGGTCTCGGGATGTCATAGCAATGACAGATCTGGAAATATGGTGATTGAAATGTGCGAAAATAACAACCTGATAATTCTAAACGACGGATCCCCTACCAGGAGACTCTGCAATAGACCTCACTATAGTGATTCCCAACCTACAGGCATCACGATGGAACCTGTTGGAGGAATCAGGATCAGATCATCTTCCCATAGAAATCACGATAAAAGTAAGACCAACCACCAACAACATGAACACAAAACCGGCATTCAACTTCCACAAAGCCCAATGGGAGGACTTTTACTTAGAACTCAACAAACTAAGCATAGATAAAATCAATACAGAAACAGTAGATAGCTTCGCAGAAATACTTACACGGGAAATACTCAAAACGCTACCCAACATATCCCTCACAGAAATATGCCAACTGAACTAACAAATAAAGAAACGCCTGAAACAATGAGAGCATCAAAAATAAAAAATCCAGTCCCCTGGTGGACAGAAATATGTGCAATAAAAATAGCACAGCGAAACGCAGGGTTAAAAAAAGCCGGAAAAAAGACAGAGGAAAACATTATAAACTACAAAAACACTTCCAAAGAAGTTAATAGAACAATCAATAAGGCCATACAAGACCACTGGAGAACATTCTGCCAGACCCTTAGCTTCAGGAACACAACATCAGATGTCTGGAAAAAAGCTAACAAGAATAAAAGGAAACAACAGCAAAAGAAACACAATGCCAGCCTTGGACAACGCATAAGCAAAAACAGACAAAGAAAAAGCAAACGGGCTAGCCAAACAATTCTACACAGTCAGCAGCAAAAACAACTTAACACTCCAGGGACTAAACAGAAGAACTAAACTCATTCAAGAAATGGAAACAACACATATAAATCCAGAAGCTACATATCCCAACGCAGAGATCACAATACAAGAAGTTACTAGTGCAATATCCAGAAAATCAAACACAGCAGCAGGACCAGACATACTAAACTACACTATACTGAAGAAAGTACCCCCTAACATCATTCAAATGATTACAACTCTAACAATAGGATATGGGAGGAGGGGAAAATACCCACGTCGTGGAAGAGAGCCAATATAATACCACTCCTCAAACAGGATAAAGACCCAAAAGTAACTGGTTCTTACCGACCCATATCCCTAACGTCGCACCTAGGGAAAATATTAGAAACAGTAGTAAATACAAGGTTAACATTCCACCTCGGAAAATATAACCTATACAGTCCCACACAAGCAGGATTCAAAAAAGGACAGAAGCACTGTCGACCAACTATTAAAGTTGAAACATGATGTAAAAAAAGGCTCTATGCAAAACAGCAATACCCTAGCTGTATTCCTCGACGTTGCGAGAGCATACGGTGAATGCTGGCGAGAGGGAGCCCTGATGAAGATACAAAAAGGGAATCCATGGGAGAACCATGAACTACATTAAACATTTCCTGAATGGACGCTACTTCTGTGTGCAGATCAACAACGATCTGTCCGATGACTACGAACAGGAAAACGGGATTCCACAAGGTTCTGTGATATCCCCAACTCTATTCACCATAATGGTCAACGACCTGGGGGAAAAGGTGGGAGATGTAAAGAACAGTATATCTCAGTTTGACAATGACGTATCCATCTGTACCACAGGGAGAAACATTAAATATCTGAAGGAATCAATACAGAGACAGCTCAACCTGGTAGCCAACTGGATGACCAGGTGGGGTTTCCAAATCCATGCATCCAAATCCATAGGAATGATGTTCAGCCGAGGTAACAACCGCATGAATAGAAACCCAGATATACAAATAAATGGCCAGCTCACCAAATTTGAGAAAACCACACGATTCCTTGGCATGACCCTAGATCGGAACCTGCGATGGGACAAACATATCAACAATATAGTTGACCATAGCAGAGGGAGCCTAAACATGCTAAGATATATAAACGGAAGTGGTTGGGGAGCGGACACGCAGACAATGCTCACATTCTACAAATCCCTTGTTAGAGGCAAAATGGAGTACGCAAGTATTGTATATGAATCGTCCGCCCCATCAAATACAAACAAGCTGAACAAGATCCACAACAAAGCCCTAAACCACAACAGCCGGGGTACCACCAGGCACATCAGAAGAAGCACTTCAAGTAGCCATAGGCATTCTGCCCCTAGAGCTCAGAAGAAAAGAGCTAAGAGTGAACTACTAGGCTAATATTGGAAGTGACAACTCACACCCAGCCTACAAATATTTCTATGAAGATGTAGAGGAGGGTAGTTACAAACTTACGAAGCCTAGATACCCAGCTGGATGGCGTACAAACCAGGAAAAACTGCAACATCCAGATATCTGGGACCTGGTAACAACTAGGCAAAATCACAAGGCGGATTGCCTTCCATGGGAACTTGTGCGACCAACAATCGATACACGATTAACGGAAACACTTCCAAATATCTAGAAAATTATAAAGTCCAGAATAAGACTATCAAGCACAATAACGAACACACACACACACAAACATCTCAAAACATATACAGATGGTTCAAAAGGGGATGATGGTACTACGGGGGCAGGAGTCGTAATCCCAGAGAAAAGAATTAAAAGGGCATACAGACTCCCTAACAACATTTCAATATTTTCTGCAGAGCTTACAGCCATACTGAAAGCACTAGATCTGATAGGAGAGAACCCACCGGAGCATAACACGATCCTAACGGACTCCCTATCTTCAGTACAAGCGCTTCAATTTAAGAAAGAAAGTGAACGGCCCGACCTGGTAGAAGACATTCTACGCATACACACATCCTGGCACAATAAAGGAAAACAACTCACAATTATGTGGATTCCAGCCCATGTGGGTATAGCAGGAACGAGTTGACCGATATCGAGGCTAAAGCAAGAAGGCCAATAACACAACCAGAAAAGCTAGTACATTCAATGTCCGAAATAAAATCTTTCATTAGAAAGGAAATCAACAAAAAATGGACACTTAAATGGTCAAACAGCTCCAAGGGTAGACATGCCTTCTCCTTACTTAAAGCTCCTACAAGAAAAAATCAAATACGTGACGAACTGAAAATTCCTAACAATAGGAAATACCTGAAGCTCAGACTAGGAGTTGCATCGTTTAAAATAAAAGAACCAATATGCGAGGAGTGTTACGAGGCAAACTCTATAGAACACTACCTCCTAGACTGCGCCAAAAACCTACAACAAAGAACGGCGATGCTAGATTTTTTCAAAAACAACAATATAGAGTGCAACCTGGTAAACACAGTAGGCCACAAAGTGGACGTAGATTCAAAGAAAATAGTTATATCTTGTACCAAAGAACTAATATAATAAGAAACGAAATTGATAAATAAAAATTAATATCTGGAAATAGCGATACATGATAATCTGACACAAACAAACAAAAACACTATAGATACCTAGTAAAAAGAAAATACACGAGAGCTCCTCGCGAGGGCACAATAGCGACCAATACAACAAACAAGACGACAAAGGACTCCCACAATAAATCTACCAACTAGATTGACGACTTACGTAAACAAGACAACAGATACCTATTCATACATTAGTCACGGACACGGAACACATAAAAAAAACCTACACTAACACACATATGACAGTACATAATACTACGACAAACACAAATAAATACACAACAGCCTACATCCACAAAATCTTGCACGTAAAACGTTTTAACTAGACACAATAACATCCCTCATGACAGCCTCAAGATTGTGCAAACACGAGTTTCAACAAATTACAAGCATTCTCAAACCCCCACCACTAACAACTACAGAGCTGTGCAAATGTATATATATATATAGAGGACTACGAGGGTGTGTTAAAACCAACCCATTGCTTGATGGAGGAAAACTACTATTTATGTATATAAACATTGAAGTCGTTTTTTTTTATTTACATTTATTTATTTTTTAAACAAAAAAAAAAAACAACCGAAAAAAAATTCCTCCACAGAGTCTACAAGACCATCCAAACCTTAGGATGCCAACAAAAGACCCACAACGATCTATTTCCAGGAGGAGAACCAAGACCCACGAGCCTAACACCAAACGCAACAAGTACAACAAACAAGTCCTTCTTAGGACTACATCCCTATCCCCCAATATTTTAACAATTCCATAACAGGACAACTCAGGACATTGGGCCAAGATATACGCCCCGAAATAACCAACGGAAAACAATTCCACGGTTGAAAGTGGTGTGTCTGACTCTAGACAGACAAATCCACCAACTAACAAACACACAAAGAAAGAAGGATTCGGGCTTTTTTTAATGTGGTTGGTTTGTTGCTGCCCCAGTGATCCTTGGAGTTATATCCTTGTTTCAAGGTTTTTCAACATTAGTGCTACGGACGTCTGTCACAAAGTAGTTGCGTAGAACATAAGACAAATATATTCCCTTGGAGGAAAATGAAGAAATGTACAGGTTTTAAAGAATATCATATTAAACTAACTTGATATGAATCACACACGACTCACTTTCTAAAAGTATTTTGCTGGAAACAGTTGATGTTACAATGAGAAGAGGCGATAAAATTAAAATCTGAATTGGCAACATTAATAAATGGCCCAGGGGTGATTTTTTTTTTTTTTTTTGGCAAGGTTTGGCACTTGTAGCACAGTGTTGGTAGGAATATACTGTAGATCAATTTTCTTTTAACTTCCATCTCCATCGTGGGATAAAGAAGTAGTGGGTACAGTTGGTATAGTAATCATAATACTATTATGATTAGTAAACATTATAGGTTACTAACCATAAAAGGAGAAGAAAATGATAATTTTAGGGGGTTTTCCCTTCAAAACAAGGCAAGGATTACACAATAACGCCACAATAACGCATTAAGTCTTGAAAGGCTTACGGGTACCAAACTTAATAATAAACCTGGTTTTCATGAGCGTGTCTAGATCTATAATACGTGACCTGGATATCAATGGAACCACGACGATCATCACCATTGAAATGTATGGCGACAGGAGTATGATTGGCGTGTTTAATGTAATGAGGATGCCTGCAGAAGCAATCACTCAATAGCAAGCCCTTTCACATATATACTTCTTGTCACAGCGTTCACATATGATAACGTTAATGACATTACTGGATTCACGTGAAAAGGCCTCATCGATAGTGAAAGTGGCCTTAAGAAATGCAACTTTTCGTATCTGAACTACATATGGAAAATTATGATAACGACCACGTGTGCAACGAACGGGGCTAAATCGTCAAGAACATAAGATCAAATGTGACTGTGGACCAAGATGTCATTAAGATTTCCGTCACTTTTATAAACAACAAGAGCCCTTGAAAACGGAACGAGTTTGAGAATCAGACTGGAGAAGGAAATAATGTTTAAATAAGATTAAATGTACAGTAGAGTTCTGGGGATGAAATGTAGGTGCAAGTTTAACTCTATCAGAAGAGGAGGAAGTACCCTGAGTATCAGTCAAGGTATCAAGGTGAGATAACTTACGGACAGGAAGCAAAGCCGATGAAACGACAGTGTCAGGGAACAAGCGCCTACGGAAAAAAAATCACTTAGAGGATTTATCAGGAACGTCATCATCATCACTGCATAAGTGACGAAGGTGAAGAAGCTGGGAGAATGACAGAGAGTTGCGACAAGCAGTAGGATTAGAAAAGGTATAAGGCAGAAAACCAGGTGCATCAGTAGGTTTGTATTAAACAGATGTGCTGAGGTAAGTGGGATGATAAGTGACACTAATATCATGACGTTAACAGACGTAGAAGAGATGTGAATTAAATAGCACATTAACATTTGTTAATACTTTTAATGAAGCGAGACAGCTATGTTTCAGACATGTCAGTAATGACTATACCAACATCAATGTATCTATGAAATATAAACTGAAAAGGGCCTTCATAGGTTTCCCAAACCTGTTGTTCAAGATGTCCTATGAAATGACACGCATAACGGGGTCCCTTCTTAGTGCACATAGATCGAACAACTGGAATTCATATGAATTCAAATAGATAATATAGCTTATTTGTCATATGGGGGTCTTACAACCACATGGTATGAACATAAATCACCGTTTTGTTTGATTTACCCACCACCTTTTTATAACCTCTACCCCTATATTCCACTGATCCTTGTAACTCCTTTGTTATGTGTCCCATATGGACACCTCTTACATGACAGGATGTTTAGCAGGATAGTTGAAACTTGTGACTCACACTTTGGATGTTGTGGAATTGTAGAAGTCACAAAGCACTGTGAGATTTATTCCGTGTTAGTAGGATGCTTCTCAAATCAATACATACTGTTGATCAGAGTAGTCTTCTTGGTATAAGTTTCAGGATATAGAGTAACCATCTTATCACACAAATTAAGTAGGATTCAGTAATTCATAATTTATAGGGATTGAAACAACCACCACTCACATCATAACACATTGAAAATGTTTAGTAAAACTAAATACTAAAAAACTAAAAAAAGAAAACATTTAAAACACAGCTACGATGACACCGCCTCCTTAATTTAATCATATCTGCGACCTTGCTAACACAACATTGTGATGTCTGCATGACTATCTGTCATGTTTCTATATTAATCCTTCAGCTGACAACTTTTCTCATTATTTTATTACTGTTTATATATATAGAATATTTATACAAAAATTCATGCAAATCCGTGGTACATTTTCATTTCTGCACTCAAGATTAGAAATAGACCATACATCGTCGAATCTTAGAGTTAAACAAGTCGTAGCTTATTAGCAAACTTCCCATCACAATATCTTTACAAACTATAAAACTATGCAGCAGTGAAACAGTGAACAATTACAGATCTATTTATGCTATATAATAATATTGCAGTTCTTTAGCGCACATTGTGGTTGTATGTTAGCGACATGTTTACTGTGCTATGTAAAATCAAAGAAACCAAAGCTATTTTTTTACCGACGAAATGAGGCATCGTTAACAACGTCATTAACTTAACAAAATCAAAAGATGACTAAATCTTCGGAAAACTTACAATGATTTTTCTTTTCTCGTTCTGTTCCTATTTCTGTCCCTGTTTCTATAATACGCAAGATTTTGATGCGCATCTAAGTTACCGTAAATCACCTCTATAATTTATGGCAAATGGAGAGGATAATACGGGCTTTTGAAAACAAATGCTACAAACGAATATTACATATCCGTTATACAGAACATAAAACCAACATATACGTGAGATGTAGAATGAATTCTCTGGCAGGCCAACAACAACATCTCATGGCAGTGATGAAGCGTCGCAAACTTGTGTGGTTTGTCCACGTGATGAGCCATAATTCTCTTTCTAAAAAAATATCTTACAGGGAACTGTTGAGGGTGAAAGAAGAAAAGGAGGTAGGAGGAAAGTATTAATTGATAATATTATTGACTGACATGATTAAGAATCTTTACACTCAAACAAAAAATAACTCATAATAGAGAGGCATGGAGGAATTTCTGTGTTGATGTTTACAGAGTGACACTACTACGACCCTGAAGATTATGATGATGAAGTTTACATCTAATAAACATGCATGTTATATATGTCGCGTCTTTACATCTAATAAACATGCATGTTATATATGTCGCGTCTTTACATCTAATAAACATGCATGTTATATATGTCGCGTCTTTACATCTAATAAACATGCATGTTATATATGTCGCGTCTTTACATCTAATAAACATGCATGTTATATATGTCGCGTCTTTACATCTAATAAACATGCATGTTATATATGTCGCGTCTTTACATCTAATAAACATGCATGTTATATGCTTCTTGGTGAGAAATCATCTCTATGCGATTTTAGTTCAATAATTGTAATTTATTTATTTTATTTTTTTTAATCACGTATTTCTTGGCAAAAGTCTCAGTTTTTATCTATATATTTATCTATTGTCTTTTCTCTGATTTTGCTGTGAGGCGTTGCCGGATTGAATTGTGATCGGTTTTTGGACTATGGAAAATTTTGTCGCTTGATATGCAGTTTTACTGTGCCGTATCAGAATATTAGTAACTCCTTCCATCCACTACCTTCCTTGTCTTCCTCTGTATTTTACTGTTTTCATTTTTCATGTTGTAAGCTCAAGCCGCTGGCCAATAAGTTTTCATTCTCATTAGGTGATCGAACCATTTCAGTCTCTGTTATTCAATAGGCCCCCATATTTGACCACTGATGTTGTTCCAACAGTTCCTGTAATCTCCTCATTTCTCACATGATCTCTTCCTATTGGTTTACTGATTTAATTAAACATCTCATGTCACAAGTAGTAAGCTGTCTCTGTTGTTCATTAGTTAGTGTCCATGTCTGACATTGATAACAAAATGTTGGGATGAATATTGAATTTATGATATGCCCTTTGGTTTCCATCGGGATAGATGTGTGTTTCAAAATTGGTGTAAGTTCATATTTTACGTAGTTGGCTTTCTGAATTCTTGTCTCCTGTTCTCTGTCTATTCTTCCGTCGTATGTAAAAAATGATCCCAAGCTATTTAAATTCCTGCACTTATTTCAGTAGTTGATTATTTATCTTTATGTTGATTACATTGTGTTTTCTATGGTGAACTTCATTCTGTGATCGAGGCTACTTTCGTTGAGTAGGTTTATGTGATCTTGCAACACTACATTTGAACGGTATCTCACATTCATATTTCACTCGGACACGTTTGTTGTGGTGTATTCATGCTTACTCGTTGTCTTTTTATGTTATGTGCGTATCTTGACAAAGGCCTTTTGGTTCGAAACGTAGATTATGCTATGTGCATTGTCATTTGTATTATATCCTGTGTTCTGTTGTGTATATTATTTCATATAGTATCCGACAGTGATAGTATGTCAGTCGTCATTCAGTAGAACATCATAACCTGTCTCCCACGTGAGCATTATTTATATTTGATCGGTGGAGTAGGTTTATGTGAACTTACAGCACTACACTTAAACTGTGGAGTAGGTTTATGTGATCCTGCAACACTACACTTGAACTGTGGAGTAGGTTTATGTGATCTTACAACACTACACTTGAACTGTGGAGTAGGTTTATGTGATCTTACAACACTACACTTGAACTGTGGAGTAGGTTTATGTGATCTTACAACACTACACTTGATCTGCGGGGTGGGTTTATGTGATCCTGCAACACCACACTTGAACTGTGGGGTAGGTTTATGTGATCCTGCAACACCACACTTGAACTGTGGGGTAGGTTTATGTGATCCTGCAACACTACACTTGAACTGTGGAGTAGGTTTATGTGATCCTGCAACACTACACTTGAACTGTGGAGTAGATTTATGTGATCCTGCAACACTGCACTTGAACTGTGGGGTAGGTTTATGTGATCCTGCAACACTGCACTTGAACTGTGGGGTAGGTTTATGTGATCCTGCAACACTACACTTGAACTGTGGGGTAGGTTTATGTGATCCTGCAACACTACACTTGAACTGTGGGGTAGGTTTATGTGATCCTGCAACACTACACTTGAACTGTGGGGTAGGTTTATGTGATCCTGCAACACTACACTTGAACTGTGGGGTAGGTTTATGTGATCCTACAACACTACACTTGAACTTTGGGGTAGGTTTATGTGATCCTGCAACACTACACTTGAACTGTGGGGTAGGTTTATGTGATCCTGCAACACTACACTTGAACTGTGGAGTAGGTTTATGTGATCTTACAACACTACACTTGAACTGTGGAGTAGGTTTATGTGATCTTACAACACTACACTTGAACTGTGGAGTAGGTTTATGTGATCTTACAACACTACACTTGAACTGTGGAGTAGGTTTATGTGATCCTACAACACCACACTTGAACTGTGGGGTAGGTTTATGTGATCCTGCAACACTACACTTGAACTGTGGGGTAGGTTTATGTGATCCTGCAACACTACACTTGAACTGTGGGGTAGGTTTATGTGATCCTGCAACACCACACTTGAACTGTGGGGTAGGTTTATGTGATCTTACAACACCACACTTGAACTGTGGAGTAGGTTTATGTGATCTTACAACACCACACTTGAACTGTGGAGTAGGTTTATGTGATCTTACAACACTACACTTGAACTGTGGAGTAGGTTTATGTGATCTTACAACACTACACTTGAACTGTGGAGTAGGTTTATGTGATCTTACAACACTACACTTGAACTGCGGGGTAGGTTTATGTGATCTTACAACACTACACTTGAACTGTGGAGTAGGTTTATGTGATCCTACAACACCACACTTGAACTGTGGAGTAGGTTTATGTGATCCTACAACACCACACTTGAACTGTGGAGTAGGTACTGTGCTGTTTGATGGCGGATACAATTGACACATTCTCCGAATTGATCACTCTAAGTACTTGCATAATATCTAGATCAGATTTCTATGAAAATTAAAACCCAGAACACATTTGTGCTAGACCTGTTTCAGCCTTGAGTGAACACACCAAATATCACACAATCTGTAGATCGTAAGGTGAAAAAAAGTCATCGTTTCTTTAATTTTTTTAAATATTGTATACTTGATAGGTAGACCATATCGTAATATCCTTACATCAACTTAGTATTTTTTACGTCTTGGTTATGTTACTGTGACACTTTCCACCTTGTTGGGTGTGCTCTTGCAGTTTGGTTATTTATAAACCATCTGTTGTGGCTTGTGTTCCTGATCCGTTTATGTTCACGTGCGTCAATATATTTCTGGGGTGTTGGATTTTTACCATTTAAATTTCTTTCTTCTATTTTTCTCTCTCTCTCTCCCTCCCCTCTCTCTCTCTCTCTCTCTCTCTCTCGCTCTGTGTGTGTGTTGTGTGCCTGCGTGCTTGTTCTTTGAGTTCATATTTTAGATAATATTTTGTAGTTTATTTCTTGAGTGTCCATGGTTCAGAAGATAAAATTTAGCACATGTTAATATCATGTTCCAGCGGTTCATACTAGAATTGTATATTGTATAAATGATTCTCTTGCTAGTTGGTGTCTACTTTTCCTTCGAAGTCTGTTATTAAATGTTTCTTGAAAGATTTTGTTTAGAGGTGTCCTTTCAGTCTTCTCGATTTTTCATATTTTAAGATAATTTTCTTTACATATCAATAGGTGCGATGTCGGCAGTTTTGGTCATTTCTATGATGGGGCTGCTTTTTACTGTTTCAAGCATTAATCGAAGTCCCTTGTTTTGAACCCTGCCTAGTTTTCTGTGCTCGTTTTGGTTGCAGAAGCCCAATATCGTATTCTATAGTTTTCTATTTTTCGTATTCGAGGCGTTTTCTATAGTTGGTCTGATTGCACTTGTAAATAATTGTTTATTATTTTTGAACCAAATCTAAAAACAACAAATAGTTCTCAAGGATAGTTTTGCACGGAGATCTCATGCAGTATCACTTATCTTGGTATATCTGACTTTGACAAGGAATATATTAATTCAGGACTAGTGATTATGATGAAATAATCCCTTTAGCTTTGAGCAAGTAGCTCTTGGCACATAATGATGATGGAATTATGGCTCATGACAGCGCATAACCTATGTCATAATAGCACATGTTCTTGTGTAACTGAGGTGACATCCGTGCTTCTATAAGGCTGTTCCAAAGGCATGTATGTACAGGGAGGAGGGGCATCATATATTGATGCATATATAGAAGGGAGTATTCCAAGATTGCCTTGTCCAGCTAAAGGCACAGACACACTTTCTCATCATTCTTCTGTCAGATTTGTTGACTCATCCGTAGTGATGGCACATCTATCATTTCCCATCACATAGGGATCTGTCAGAAAATGACAACGGTGCAATGCTTGCTGGTCTGCATCTCTTCGCTATCCATGGGGATTATTTTATAGAAGTAAAATGTTAGATATTTAAGGGAAAAATTCTAACTGTCATGCGTGTTTCACATGTGAAGATTGGCATCATATCCTCCAACTTTCCGTAGTCGTCTCCTATGTCATGCATGGAGAGAAGACAATAACCCAATTCTTTGCACCCTGAACTGGATCACCAGGCCATGGTTGTCATGTGGGCGAAGAAATAGTGATAGAAGAGGCAAGTCAGATTTAGTATTGTGGAGACCATAAATATTATTTATTTATGATCATGTGACCTGTAAACTTATGTCATCTGACCCTTCAATCTTACATTAGTAAGCTAATTCATTACTGTGTTTTACATTATTACTTGCGCTGCAATTGCAGGCATTTTTGTAGTGACACGTCCTGATATATAACAGAGGAACAGCTCATGGTTAAAATAGCTTGCATACCCTTAAGGAGACAAGAATCCAGTATCCACTAAGGGGATATCTATACATTACGTCAACAATTTGGTTGTGTGAAATAATGTAGTTAATTTATTGGCAAGGAAGAAAGTTTGACAAAAGTTAACGCTAACAATATTTTTTTTAAAGTTCTCTCAATTAGAAAGATAAAAATGTTTTTAGCAGGAATAGTTGCATAGAATTAGTTTTTTTCATATTTGTAGAATGTTTTTATTTCTAATTGAAAGAAGTTGTTTTTTTTAATAAGAAGAAGTCACCAGACAAAGATGGTTACCAAAGTGATGCTTATGAAACTGGGGTCTAAATCAAAGAGAAAGCTTCTAAAGGTAGTAAACACTAACTGGAGAATAGGACCATTGCATGGAAAGAAGCTATCATGGTGCCCATTATAAAGTAAGGAAAAGATAAACTCGACCCAAGTAGCTATAGACCAGTCAGTCTACTCAGCTGTATGGGCAAATTAATGGAGAATATGGTCAACAGAAGACTCAGGTGATACCTGGAAGAAAATCAACTAATAGCAGCACAACAGAGCGGCTTTCGACAACACAGATGAACAGAAGATCAGGTCACCTACGTAGCCCAAGAGATTGAAGACGCATACCAAGAAAAAAAAACACACACTTGTAGTGTGGGTTGACATGGAGACGGCATTTGACAAAGTTTGGTAGGACGGACTCAAGAACAAGCTCCTTAGACTAAGAATCAGAGAACACTTATATAACTGAATATGCAACTACATGGAAAAAAGAACAGCCAGAGTAAAAGTACAGAGAAAATGAAGCAGGAAGAGAATATTTTACTAGAACAAGGTGTCCCGCAAAGAGGTGTATTATCCCCTACACTCTTCTTACTTTACATAAATGATATTGTGGATGGCATACCGACTGGGGTACAATCTGCATTATATGCAGATGACCTGGCTTTGTGGACAGGAGAGGAGGCAATAACAGTTGCAAAAAATAGAATACAAGGGGCGCTGCACAAACTAGAAAGCTGGACCAAGAAATGGTTGCTTACCATTAATGAGAAGAAACACACATACACAACATTCACCCTATCCAACAAGGTACAGACAGCGACACTAAAAATAAACAATCACTTACTCCCACTAGATCAGAACCTAACATACAACGGAATTACCCTTGACTCTAAAATGACATGGGCAAAACAGAGAGAAAAAGCAGAGAAATGAGCCAGCAATAGAATGGGCATGATGATGTTCGTCCGTCGTGATCGACGATGACCAAAAACTCAACCATAATAATAATAACAATAAATAATAAAATAATAAAGTTAATAGTGCGTTTTTAAATGACTAGCAAGAATGGGCATAATGAAAAGATAACAGACAGAAACTGGGAAGCAGACAGCAAAATCTTTAAAAGGCTATACACAGGTAGAGTTACGCCAGTACTAGAGTATTGCATCGCAGCATGGGCCACAACATCTAAAACACAATTCAACAAAATAAACAAACTCATAATCCAGCCACACGTATTATCACTGCATCTATGAAATCTACACTGATAAATAAATTAGAAACAATAACTGGCCTTCAATCAATGGAAGATAGAAGAGACAAGAAAGTAGTTCAACAAGAAGAAAAATACAAGAAACCCCTGAACCATTCTATGCACCAAAGAATTAATTAATGGCTATGGTAGAAGCAGGCTGGAGAGGAGCAACTTCTCAACAAACGCAAAGAGACTGATAAAGAAGGCACCAACTCTAGGACAAGCGAAACTTAGGCCCATGAAACCAGTCAGTACCATCCCCCTTTGGTATACAGATTCCCAGAACTAAAAGAACAAATATAATTTATAGAAATGAAAGGAACTCAGACAGACTTGGAGAGAAAGCGTATCACAGAACAACACATCGCAGTTTATTACCCACATGATACATGGACTTCATGCCTGTACAGATGGCTCTGCCACAAATACAATTGAGAATGGAGGAGGAGGAATGACCATCAGACTAAAATACGGGGAAGCTGTTACTCTAGCCATAGCTACATCAAACTCTCAACCAATTTTAAAGCAGAAATGGAAGCTCTCAAGAAATCAGCAGAAATAATCTTGCAACATTAAGAAAATGTGCACAGGAATATTGTACTACTAACAGATATCCCCTACACTATATCTGTCATAACAGCACTGAAGCTACTACACAGGAACACCGAACTTATCGAATTGAGAGCAGTTCTAGTTTAGTTGCACAATAATTTCCAGAGAGGAGTGATCCAGTGGATACCGTCACACTGTAACATAGAATGGAATGAAGTTGCAGATAGACTGTCCAAAGAAGGAGGCAATTTACCTCAAGAAGACTATCTGGTCGGTTATGAAGAAGTGAAGACTATCATTAAAGGCAACTATACCAAAAGTGGAAAGAAGACCACCCCAAATATAATGCAGATGACGGGTATTACCAACTATCCAGAAGAGACCAGGTTATCCTGCAGCGCCTCAGAACTGGTCATAACAAAATGAGACACCATATGTACACCAAATTCAAAATAGGTGCAAACTGGGCTTTGCCATTGCAGTCTTGCGCATATGACAGCAGAGCATATCTTACAAGAATGTCACCATTATACAGACCTGAGAAACAAGACATGCCCACCCCAATCAGCGTCGAAGAGAAACTGTATGGTATAGCGGAAACTCTAAAACAGACAACAACCTATATCATAGAATCCGGAGTCCCAACCTGACTGAGTGATGATCGCCGAATAAGAAGATAAACTGTGTGGGTGTCTGTAGATACAGTCCACACTGCTGACATTAACTTATACACCACATAACGTAAACTGTGTGGGTGTCTGTAGATACAGTTCACTGGTGTTTTTAGAAGCTATCGTGTTTTTCTAAATAATACAGAACGTTTTATGTTCCATAACATATTTATAAATCGTAAGCATATTTTTATTTCGATGGTTGGTGCGTGACATCCTGGAATCTGTGATGCGAATCTTGGTTGGTTGCGTCCGTTTTCGCCACTGATAGAATTTCTATAGCACACGTTGATATATCAATAGATATAGTTATGGTTCATGGCATAGATCGTTTGATCAGATATCTATCATTTATATGGCACAAGTTCATATATCTATGGACAGGACATCAAGATTTTACCATTGTTGACTTCCCCCGACCCCACCTCCTTGTCAGCAAGTGTCAAGAATTCAGGCACTCCCTGCTTAACTATGTCAAAACATGTTTACTCCCCTCTCTCGCAAATAAAAATATTTTTAGCAGAAACAGTTGCATAGTAGTTTTTTTCATATTTTATATTATATGGTGACTTCTTGAGTTTGAGGGTCTGAACTGCTTCTTCTAGCTCAGTTTCCGTAAACTTTGCCAACATTTGCTCTTCTTTCACCATAGGCATATCCTTTAGTCCATGAATTTCACTCTTAACTTATTTATTTTTTTCATTTGGTATGTTTATCTCAGACAAAACAAGATTATGTGACGAAGCCTATGTTGTGACTCGGCAAGCAATTTATTAGCATTTTTGCTGCCTATATTATGGCTTCTATTTCTACCTTGAAATTTGTGGAATATTTACCTGTGGGTATGGATTTTCTATTTCTTTTCCATCTAGTGTTACTATATACTATATATATTCCCAATCCTCCATCCAATACTGCTTCTTTCGCTGATCAATCTGTATATACATGTGTCCATATATCCTTTGCATAGGCTTTCTGTATGTGATCCTTCTGCATTCCAATGCAGTATATTTAGTCCTCTTGTCTGTCGTGTGGTTTGACCAGTCATATTTTCCCATTGCTTACATTTCCTGGTTTTCCAAATTGGGCCTGGGTGACCACTAGTAGATTGGTGTGGGCTCCTTCGAGGCATGAGGCCCGGCACTCTACCTGCCTGGTGGGACTCCTCAGGCAGAACACCATATCTAGAATCCATTGTCTCATTCTCCATGAGTATATATACATGCGATATGTTGCAATTTGTTATGCGCCATATGGCCAAGTGCATCCGACTTCCGCCAGCTATTTTTTAGGTTTGCTTTTCTTAGACGGTCTGCCCTCCCTTGCTCATGAACACTATCTGCCCAGGCATTGTGTAGAGTCTTTCTGGACTTCTTGAGCACCACTTGCCCAGCGTAGTTGGTTAGAGGAATTTTCTAAGTTTTCCTGCCTTTTTTCCTTATGGGATGGGGCTGGTTGGGGTCTAAGAAGGAAAAGACCTGGACTTTACCAAATACATCCCACAGCCAAGCAACGGACCAACAACATCTAAAGATTAGTAAGCAAGATATTAGAATAGGAACATGGAATGTTAGAATACTACACCAGTCAGGGAAATTAGAAAACTTTATTTTAGAGGCAGAAGCTTTAAATGTAGATATTCTAAGAGAATTATTGAGACTAACGGGAATTGAACCAGTCCGTTCTAACAGCACCATATCACGTTGCAACCTGAGTAAATGGGTTTTTCCGTAATTGACAAACCGTGTCTCCAATTAAAGATACGATTTTGACATTCAAACTGTGTACTCAAGTCACTGAGAAAGGACCAATCGAGACAAGGACTACCACAATAGCAACAAACACCCAGCACAAGTATTGAAATATCCTGAGCAACACAAACATATAACATCCGTATTCGTACTACAAGGGCCAATGGGTCGTCTTGTAAACACAAATAACATAGAGACAGTACAACGTTGCTTCAAAAAACTGCTTATACAAGCAAACTCAAGTAGGAAGCTAGAGGATAAATTAAAAATTCTTGAGATTAACAGGAACTGAACCAGTCCGTTCTAATGGCACAAAATCATCTTGCAATCCAAGTAAATGGGTTTTCCATACTTGACTAACCGCATCTCCATTAAATGATGAGATTTTCTCAAGACATACATCTATTCTAGGAGTAGCAGAGATGAGATGGAAAGATGCTGGTTACACAAGAAAGGAAAATTTTAGTAGTATATATTCAGGATGATATTACCATGAACAGAGGTT
Source organism: Meghimatium bilineatum (assembly GCA_034231615.1). Taxonomy (NCBI): domain Eukaryota; kingdom Metazoa; phylum Mollusca; class Gastropoda; order Stylommatophora; family Philomycidae; genus Meghimatium; species Meghimatium bilineatum. Next base: position 41,128,628 of record CM067304.1, read on the forward strand.
ATTAATACTGATCACGAAAGAAATATAACAATATGTCAGCAGGTACAGAACATACAACAGAATTATGATGCTAAAGATCAATGCAAAACCTTTTGATCCAGCCATTACACAAACATACACACCAACAACAGACTACACTGAAGAAAAAAATCAAAAATTACTATAATGACCTACAACTACTCAAGCCAGTAAGATCAACAGACATTCTAATAGTCATTGGAGACCTAAATTTAAAAATAGGGAAAGGAAGACAGAAAAATATTGTAGGACAATCGGACTAGGAACAAGAAATGACAGAGGAGAAAGACTTATACAGTTCTGTGAGAATAACATGACCATATGCAATGTATTCTTTGAACATGAAATTAGAAGATGATATACATGGAAAAGTCCTGGAGACAGAAAGACACACAAGATCGATTATATTATAATCAACGACAGATTTAGAAATAGTGTCAAGAACACTAAAACATATCCAGGAGTTGATATCATCGCGGACCATAATCAAGTGCTGTGTACAATACATGTTAAACTTAAAAAAATACAATATAGAGGAAATCAAGAACACAGATAGACACAGCACTAAAACAACCAGATATACAACAAGAATAACTTGTATGTGTAAAGAATAGATATGAACATCTAATGATAGAATGCACTGATGAACATCTAATGATAGAATGCACTAAACAATACAGAAGGGAAAATCCACAAGAGAAAATAGACAATAAATGGGATAGCCTATGGAAATGTATTTCAAACATAAAGTGAAAATTTACCAATTAGAAAAGTTGCAAACAAACAAACATGGATGAAATATTCTTGCTCGCTTCCCTCGACTTTACCTTCAAGTAAGGTCTTCAACAAGGTGTCATGTCTTTAACATATGTCAAAAATATTGTATTTGCTTGATCTTTATTAACTTTAATAATTTTTTCTTCATATTTAGTATTGTTAGAACCCCTTTGTTAGCTTTCTTCTCTTTCCATGACTTCTCCCTATTCTTCTATATAGGCCCATACCAGAAATGGTAACTGGTTTACTTAAACCTGTAGGTAATTATTATAGTAATAATGGAGAGATTATAGATATTGCATTTGGACATATTTAAATATGTCCAAATGCAATAAACTTAGGATAGTTTATAAACAGGATTGTCATCCACATCAGCTCTTGTTGGTGCTAATATTATAAGTCTATCACAACATGAAAAACAAAAGACAATACTCCCTATCCAATATAAGAAAATTTGAATGTTTTTTTTTTTTGTTTTTTTTTGCGTTCGCTCCATTGTAATCAGCGTGGATATCCGTGCGATTTCCGCCGGAAGCGTATTTACGTTGTTCTACCGTTATGCGCCTTGTAGGACTAGTACATCCGATTTCGGCATGCCTTGACAATTTGGTTGGGCTACCCTAGCCTGTGACAGCCTCCCTATCTGTCGCTAGACACGCGTGTGTATGGTGACTCTTCGCCCAGACGATTTTTTTGCTCACTTCTGTCTCGCACGAGGTGTTCCACTGTCTATGAACTTGCCTCATGTAATTGGACGTACTGTGTCTGTGCCCATCGGGTACTAAACCGTTTCTCATCCGTGAGCTTGGTTCCTTAAGAGGAAGAACTCAACAGAAGAGTTGGACCCTGGCTCTTTCGCCCTCTTAGCCGAGGTGTCATTCACCGACATCGTGAACCCCTCGCCCAAGTTCGAGTCTCACACCACGCGATTGAGAGCAGGGCGTTCTCGAGCTGAGCGACCTTGTCCCAATAGCGCATGAGCCCATCAGGTACTGAACCCTTTCTCTCTGCAAGTGTATTTCCGGTATAGGAGAACCTGACAGTAGAGTTGGGCCAGGGCTAAATTCGTTGTCTCTTTTGTGCCTGAGCCCATCGGGTACGGAACCCTTTCTCTCTGCAAGTGTATTTCCGGTATAGGAAAGCTTGACAGTAGAGTTGGGCCAGGGCTGCTATCTTTGTCCCTTTTTTTTTGGTATGTTTATCTTTTTTGCCTGAGCCTATCAGTTTCGGCACCCTTTCTCTTTGCGAGCATTTTTCCGGTATAGGAAGACTCGACATTAGAGTTAGGCCAGGTCTTTTTGCTTTGCTGGACGCCCATTATTGGGTATGGGTCTCTGCCTATAAGGAAATCAAGTAACTAGAAGCTCGTCACGAGCAAACAGAGCTTGTAGTTCCCATTTCCGTAATCGTTTTCACTTACTATTTCCAGTTGATTAACATACCAAATAAACATACCAAATAAACATACCCAGATATACATACCAAAAAAAAAACAAAAAAAAGGGACAAAGATAGCAGTCCTGGCCCAACTCTACTGTCAAGCTTTCCTATACCGGAAATACACTTGCAGAGAGAAAGGGTTCCGTACCCGATGGGCTCAGGCACAAAAGAGACAACGAATTTAGCCCTGGTCCACAAGGCGCATGAACAGAAGTAATGGTTATTTCAAAGAAACAAAATAACACACCTTGCAAGATCATAGTGAATGATATAGTGTTAAAACAGGTCCACCAATTCAAATATCTAGGTACAATTATTACAGCAGATGCAAGAAGTTCAACAGAAATAAGATGCAGAATAGGACAGGCAAAAACAACATTCAGAAAAATGAAAAATATACTGTGTAATATGACCTTGTCATTAGAGGTGAGAAAGAGAGTTCTGCAGTGCTATATAACCCCTATACTAACATATGGGTGCTAGTCTTGGACAATAAACAAAATGGAAAGTGGGAGATTGGAGGCAACAGAGATGTGGTTCTACAGAAGAATGCTGAGAATACCATGGACTGCCAGAACAACTAATTTAGATGTGTTAAAATAGTTAAATGCGAAACGGTCCTTAATCAAGAATATAAGAAAAAGGCAATCTTCTTTTTTTGGCCACTTCATGAGACAGGCAGGTTTAGAGAACATTATCACAACAGGCAAGATTGAAGGCACCAGAGACAGAGGGCGACAACGTGAGAAAATATTAGACTGTTTGACAACCTGGCACGGCAAAGAAACAATAACAACTTTGATACATAATACTGTGGACAGAGAGCTGTGGAGAGCCATGACCGCCTACGCCACCCGGCATGGCACCTGATGATGATGATGATTTCCAGTTGGCGCTGCCCTCTAGCGCTGTTCTGTCCTTTCATTTTTTTATAGTACTCAGTATGAAATCTATCTGTCTGTCGCCACGCATCCACCTTTTCATGCTTTTTCCATTGGCCGCCCCTCCAATGTTCGGACTGGACTAACTAGCTTCACTGTATGTCGACAGTGTCGCTGTATGTGGTGTTGCTGGTGGTGTCGGAGATATTGTCTGTCTCTTTTGCAGTCAAATCTCTTTCCATCTGCTACCTCCACACTCTCAGACACGATCCCCAAATGGTTTGGCCAGATTCAGCTCGAGCTGCTGTTTTCTGTTACCAGGGTGCACCGCGAGGAGGTACATTTGAGATCTTGGTTATCTGCTAACCCTGAGTCCGCCTAGAGCAATGCGTTCCCTTTGCACCCCGCAAAGTTTAATATAATAAAGACTCATAGAAACAAAATGTTATATCCCATCGTGGTCAGCTCCTTGTCAAGAGACTAACTCTTGAGACTAGCGGGAATTGAACTAGTCCGTTCTAACAGCAATAAATCACCTGGCAACTAGAGTAAACAGGTTTTTCGTTACTTGACTAACCACATCTCCAAAACAAACCGTTCTCAGTGACTTTAGTATACAGTTTAATTGTCTTGACAAAATCACTTCTTTTTTTAGAGATGCGGTTAGTCAAGTATGGAAAAATCCATTTACCCTAGTTGCCAGGCAATTATGTGTCGCTAGAACTGACTGGTTCAATTTCCGTTAGTCTCAAGAATGGAATGAGTCCAACTGTACATGCTTCAACAATGCTTGTGTAAAGTTTAATTCACTTTGCAAGAAACCTACGCAATGTTAAAGTACCTTTGTTGGAACAAGTAAACAACGGGAATTGAATCACATCCGTTCTAACGGAACAGAATCGCCTTGCAACTCGAGTATACAGATTTTTCAGTATATATGCTCATCCTTTCTAGCCCTTCTGTGTGTGTAGTTAGAAGTACCATATCATCTGTGTATCTTATCTATGGTATTTCATATATTTTCTATATTTAGGGGATGGAATTTTGTGTGCTCTTTGTCGTTCTTTACTTTCCTCATGATTTTTTCCACATATTATATAAGTGGGATACATATACTATTTAATTAACATGTTTCTATCTCTTAGTCTCAATCTTCCCATGATATCTTTACATCTTTGATAAACTATCCTTTCATAACAATTTGAAATACCAGCCACAAGGAGACCTTTTTGTTATTATTTTTATATTTTTAACTATCTTCCTACTTCAAAACTATTTACTTAATATTTTTGTAACTATCTTGATGTGTACCAACTTGTATTACATTTTCTACTGATTTCTTCCAGGAGCTTATTTATTCATCTATGTAATTTATTTTTTAGTATTTGTTTTCATATTTTCGTAAGAAATCTCCTGTAGCGAGACAATGGCCCTACTAGATTTCCAGCAGGATGTAGTCTAAAGAATGTATTATATGTTGGGTTACCATTTTATTTATACCAATGGCCCAACAGATCTAACTTCAGCAGTAGCTATGTAGCCATAGTCAATATGTCTTTTGCTTATTTCTGTCTCACAGTCGCAATCAAAATGGCTGTGGGTTACTTTGGTCTGTAGAATGAAACAGCCAACTATACCTCTCGAAATCCTTAACCTTCACTTACAACATGCATGGAATGTGGCAGTGTTACTATTCTTTGCTTCCATTTCAAGCTCCAGCAACACAGGAGCGTAACACAATCCACTTTACAAATTTTTGCAATAGGGTTAATTAACACATGTCAAAGAACGTTTGGCAAGAATAGTAACCATACTCTAAAGTAATACAGACAATGTAACAATAATAGTAACCATACTCGGATGTAACACAGAAAGTGTAACAAGAATAATAACATACTCTCATAAATAATGTTTTTTTTACATTTATTTAAATTAGTGAAAAAAGATATTGACATGATGAAATATCTCATATGACAAATTCTTGCAAGATGTATCTCCTGCACTAATTTCATCTCATCAATCAAACTAAACATCATCAAAATTTAAATCATATCAAGCTTCCTCTCAAAACTCTGGCTATACTTCCTATGAAAGGATCACTTTTGCAAACAGTTGTATGAAAAATAATTTTACAAACTATAACAAAAAAATTCACCTCAATTCTCATCATACAAATATCAAATCTTGGCTAGCACATCATACAAATATCAAATCTTGGCTAGCACAGCATACAAATGAATGAACCTCACACTCAAAATGTTTTATAAATTAGTACAGCTTACATGAATTCAATCACACGTTCTTGTGTGCTTGAATCACACCGTGGTTTATATGTTCTTGTGTGCTTGGATCAGACTGTTGTTTATATGTTCTTGTGTGCTTGGATTAGACTGTTGTTTATATGTTCTTGTGTGCTTGTTTCAGACCTTGGTTTATATGTTCTTGTGTGTTTGGATCAGACCTTGGTTTATATGTTCTTGTGTGCTTGGATCAGACCTTGGTTTATATGTTCTTGTGTGCTTGGATCAGACCTTGGTTTATATGTTATTGTGTGCTTGGATAAGACTGTGGTTTATATGTTCTTGTGTGCTTTGATCAGACAGTTGTTTATATGTTATTGTGTGCTTGGATGAGACTGCTGTTTATATGTTCTTGTGTGCTTGGATCAGACCTTGGTTTATATGTTCTTGTGTGCTTGGATCAGACCTTAGTTTATATATTCTTGTGTGCTTGGATCAGACCTTGGTTTATATGTTATTGTGTGCTTGGATAAGACTGTGGTTTATATGTTCTTGTGTGCTTGGATCAGACTGTTGTTTATATGTTCTTGTGTGCTTGGATCAGACTGTTGTTTATATGTTCTTGTGTGCTTGGATCAGACTGTTGTTTATATGTTCTTGTGTGCTTGGATCAGACCTTGGTTTATATATTCTTGTGTGCTTGGATCAGACCTTGGTTTATATGTTCTTGTGTGCTTGAATCAGACCTTGGTTTATATGTTCTTGTGTGCTTGGGTAAGACTGTGGTTTATATGTTCTTGTGTGCTTCGATCAGACTGTTGTTTATATGTTCTTGTGTGATTGGATCAAACTGTTGTTTATATGCTTTTGTGTGCTTGGATCAGACTGTTGTTTATATGTTCTTGTGTGCTTGGATTAGATGTTGGTTTATATGTTCTTGTGTGCTTGGATCAGACCTTGGTTTATATGTTCTTGTGTTATTGGATCAGACCTTGGTTTATATGTTATTGTGTGTTTGGATCAGACTGCTGTTTATATGTTCTTGTGTGTTTGGATCAGACTGTTGTTTATATGTTCTTGTGTGCTTGGACCAGACTGTTGTTTATATGTTCTTGTGTGCTTGGATCACACCGTAGTTTACATGTTTTTGTGTGCATGGATCAGACCTTGGTTTATATGTTCTTGTGTGCTTTGATCACGCCGTGATTTATATGTTGTTGTGTGCTTGGATCAGACCTTGGTTTATATGTGCTTGTGTGCGTGGATCAGACCTTGGTTTATATGTTCTTGTGTGCTTGGATCAGAATGTTCTTTAAATGTTCTTGTGTGCTTGGATCAGACTGTTGTTTATATGTTCTTGTGTGCTTGGATCAGACTGCTGTATATATGTTCTTGTGTGTTTGGATCAGACTGTTGTTTATATGTTCTTGTGTGTTTGGATAAGACCTTGGTTTATATGTTCTTGTGTGCGTGGATCAGACCTTGGTTTATATGTTCTTGTGTGCTTGGATAAGCCTGTTGTTTAAATGTTCTTGTGTGCTTGGATCACACTGTTGATTATATGTTCTTGTGTGCTTGGATCAGACTGTTGTTTATATGTTCTTGTGTGCTTGGACCAGACTGTTGTTTATATGTTCTTGTGTGCTGGATCACACCGTAGTTTACATGTTTTTGTGTTCTTGTATCAGATCTTGGTTTATATATTCTTGTGTGCTTGGATCACATCGTGTTTTATTTTCTTGTGTGCTTGGATCAGACTTTGGTTTATATGTTCTTGCGTGCTTTGATCAGACCTTGGTTTATATGTTATTGTGTACTTGGATCAGACTGCTGTTTATATGTCCTTGTGTGCTTGGATCAGACTGTTGTTTATATGTTCTTGTGTGTTTGGATCAGACTGTTATTTATATGTTCTTGAGTGCGTGGATCAGACCATAGTTTATATGTTCTTGTGTGAGTGGATCAGACCTTGGTTTATATGTTCTTGTGTGCTTGGATCAGACTGTTGTTTAAATGTTCTTGTGTGCATGGATCAGACTGTTGTTTATATGTTCTTGTGTGCTTGGATCAGACTGCTGTTTATATGTTCTTGTGTGCTTGGATAAAACTGTTGTTTATATGTTCTTGTGTGCTTGGATCAGACTGTTGTTTATATGTTCTTGTGCGCTTGGATCAGACTGTTGTTTATATGTTCTTGTGTGCTTGGATCAGATCTTGGTTTATATGTTCTTGTGTGCTTGGATCAGACCTTGGTATATATGTTCTTGTGTGCTTCGATCAGACCTTGGTTTATATGTTATTGTGTGCTTGGATCAAACTGCTGTTTATATGTTCTTGTGTGCTTGGATCAGACCATGATCTATACAATACAACTACAAAACAGGAGCAAACTACTCTTATAGTGATGCTTGAAGACCAGTTTTACAGATCAGCAGCATGTCTGTATGTTACCAGGACCTGAAAGAGAAGCAAAGAATAACAACACTGTTTACCACCCATGCATGTCATAAGATTCAACATAACTAAGGACGTCTTGCAGTGGAGTTGGCTGTCCCATCCCTTGACCTTTGCCCAGGTCAAAGTGGCGGAGAAGCCATGCTGCAGTCGGATATGTCCGGCTGACAAGCGCAGACATCACAGCTAAACTATAAGCCATGACACAATATATTACGTTCTCTAGATGACATCCTGCTGATTTATATGAGTTTCGGAACAAACAAGGAATTAAAAAAGATCAGCAGTTCTATATTTTTTTAGCAGAATTTGAAATTTGTGTGTGGTACTCTTTACGGAGGTGCGGGTGCTGCACTATTTAGAGAAAATGTTGACAACTAGTATTACTGGACTGCAACACCATATGTGTACAACAGTGGCGTATCCTGGGGTCTGAAAGAGAGCATGCAACTTTTAAAAAATGATAATTTTCTACTCACCCAGTTATTTGAAGTTCAGTTCTATTCTGCGGCTCTTTCTGCTAAAGTCCTCTGTTACTTTGTTATAAAAGTCATCATTGCCTTTCATCTCTACAAGAATGTCTTTTTCAATTGACATCATTGATAGAGCAGAAAGACGACATTGCCCCTGCGAGTTCCTTATGACATTTTTAATGCATTTTAATGCAGAAAACGAACGTTCCACTGAAGACGACGATGCAGGAATTGTCAATATTAAAATAACTTACATAATGATTCCGAACCACAAAGCCAAACGACTTTCTTATATAAATCATTGTTAAATGAGCGGACACATTTTGTTCCTTCTCGTTTCAAACTACTTAACGCAGGAATCGGTCTGCCCATTTTTACCAAGTCCAATTTTTCATTAAATGTTTGCGATTGAAACGGTCGCTCAAATAAATCTACAACAACATCATTAATAGAATCAGCCATAATAACCACCACGGTAAACAAATGTACTAAGTTTAGTAATTAACAATAGCAATACACATGTTTCTGTATAAACACAAAATATTAAAAATCAGCTGATTAAAATCACGTTTGAAGTTTTGAATTCTTAAGGTTTCAAATCGAAATCTCATCGCTGTGTAAATGTGCGTGTGTGTTGAGTAAGATCACGTGACGTGTACCAAAAGTGATCAGAAATGGCTTACTAAACAAGTGTGTGTGTATGCAATCAAGATTATAATTGCTTGCATTGTTATCATTAGTTTAACATTCAAATAAAAGTACTATAACATAGAAATTACACTGTTTCACACCAGTAAATAAATGTTCATCAATCAATTTATTATTTGCCAGTGCTAAATTGTTATAATAGTGATTGAATCATAAAATGTATTAATTTTTTTTTCATCGCAAGCTTACTCTGGAGACAAGGATGTAAAAAAACACACAGTATATCACTGCGCTTATATGTAAAGGAACTATTTTAACGAAAGCAACTACAAAATTGCTTCAGTGCGGCCACTACAACTTTCATATGTGTTGCCAGCACTAATTTTCGAAAAAATTCAGATTTGTGAGAAAAATATTTTAAAATATATTTTTGAGCAATGCTGCAAGGGCTAAGTTTGGATGGGGGATAGATCACTGACTGGTTTATCATTTTCTCAACTCTTGAAGGCATGCAATGCTTGCCTTGCTTATGCTTAGTATACGCCACTGGTGTACAAGCATCAGATCATTTTTATAGTAATTAAAATGAATTCCTAAACTTACTCCCATCTCAGAAATTTAAGTAGCCATTCTCAGTTGAAAAGTTAACTGAAACCTGTGTACATATGGCTTTTCAATTCAGTGCACTACTTTCATCCCTTTAACCAACATTCACTTCTTAACAAAACTTGTCGTCTGTGTGACAACCAGGATCTTGACTTCTAGTTCAGGGTGCAAAGAATAGGATCACTGTCTTCTTTTCAGACATGTTGCATGAGACCAAGGAAAGTTGAGGAGATGTGCTGACATGTCACACGTGAAAAAAAGGTCAATATCACATCTCATCTCTATTTCTTACTTTGTTTTCTATCAAATAGTCTTTCTGGATGATGAAGAGATGCAGGCCAGCAGATATTACATCTATGTTTTTATGTGGCAGACTCCAGCAGCTGTTACATCTATGTCTTTATGTGGCAGACTCCAGCAGATGTTACATCTATGTCTTTATGTGACAGACTCCAGCAGATGTTACATCTATGTCTTTATGTGGCAGACTCCAGCAGATATTACATCTATGTCTTTATGTGACAGACTCCAGTATATGTTACATCTATGTCTTTATGTGACAGACTCCAGCAGATATTATATCTATGTCTTTATGTGACAGACTCCATCAGATATTACATCTATGTCTTTATGTGACAGACTCCAGCAGATGTTACATCTATGTCTTTATGTGACAGACTCCAGCAGATATTATATCAATGTCTTTATGTGACAGACTCCAGCAGATATTACATCTATGTCTTTATGTGACAGACTCCAGCAGATATTACATCTATGTCTTTATGTGACATACTCCAGTAGATGTTACATCTATGTCTTTATGTGACAGACTCCAGCAGATATTACATCTATGTCTTTATGTGACAGACTCCAGTAGATGTTACATCTATGTCTTTATGTGGCAGACTCCAGCAGATATTACATCTATGTCTTTATGTGACAGACTCCATAAGATATTATATCTATGTCTTTATGTGGCAGACTCCAGCAGATATTATATCTATGTCTTTATGTGACAGACTCCAGCAGATATTATATCTATGTCTTTATGTGGCAGACTCCAGCAGATATTATATCTATGTCTTTATGTGGCAGACTCCAGCAGATATTATATCTATGTCTTTATGTGGCAGACTCCAGCAGATATTATATATATGTCTTTATGTGACAGACTCCAGCAGATATTATATCTATGTCTTTATGTGGCAGACTCCAGCAGATATTATATCTGTCTTTATGTGACAGACTCCAGCAGATATTATATCTATGTCTTTATGTGACAGACTCCAGCAGATATTATATCTATGTCTTTATGTGACAGACTCCAGCAGATATTACATATATGTCTTTATGTGACAGACTCCAGCAGATGTTACATCTATGTCTTTATGAGACAGACTCCAGTAGATGTTACATCTATGTCTTTATGTGACAGACTCCAGCAGATATTACATCTATGTCTTTATGTGGCAGACTCCAGCAGATATTACATATATGTCTTTATGTGACAGACTCCAGCAGATATTATATCTATGTCTTTATGTGACTGACTCCAGCAGATATTATATCTATGTCTTTATGTGACAGACTCCAGCAGATATTATATCTATGTCTTTATGTGACCGACTCCAGCAGATATTATATCTATGTCTTTATGTGACGGACTCCAGCAGATATTATATCTGTCTTTATGTGACAGACTCCAGCAGATATTATATCTATGTCTTTATGTGACAGACTCCAGCAGATATTATATCGATGTCTTTATGTGGCAGACTCCAGCAGATATTATATCTATGTCTTTATGTGACAGACCCCAGCAGATATTATATCTATGTCTTTATGTGACAGACTCCAGCAGATATTATATCTATGTCTTTATGTGGCAGACTCCAGCAGATATTATATCTATGTCTTTATGTGGCAGACTCCAGCAGATATTATATCTATGTCTTTATGTGACAGACTCCAGCAGATATTATATCTATGTCTTTATGTGACAGACTCCAGCAGATATTATATCTATGTCTTTATGTGGCAGACTCCAGCAGATATTATATCTATGTCTTTATGTGGCAGACTCCAGCAGATATTATATCTATGTCTTTATGTGACAGACTCCAGCAGATATTATATCTATGTCTTTATGTGACAGACTCCAGCAGATATTATATCTATGTCTTTATGTGACAGACTCCAGCAGATATTATATCTATGTCTTTATGTGACAGACTCCAGCAGATATTATATCTATGTCTTTATGTGACAGACTCCAGCAGATATTATATCTATGTCTTTATGTGACAGACTCCAGCAGATATTATATCTATGTCTTTATGTGACAGACTCCAGCAGATATTATATCTATGTCTTTATGTGGAAGACTCAAGCAGATATTATATCTATGTCTTTATGTGGCAGACTCCAGCAGATATTATATCTATGTCTTTATGTGACAGACTCCAGCAGATATTATATCTATGTCTTTATGTGACAGACTCCAGCTGATGTTATATCTATGTCTTTATGTGACAGACTCCAGCAGATGTTATATCTATGTCTTTATGTGACAGACTCCAGCAGATATTATATCTATGTCTTTATGTGACAGACTCCAGCAGATATTATATCTATGTCTTTATGTGACAGACTCCAGCAGATATTATATCTATGTCTTTATGTGACAGACTCCAGCAGATATTATATCTATGTCTTTATGTGACAGACTCCAGCAGATATTTTATCTATGTCTTTATGTGACAGACTCCAGCAGATATTATATCTATGTCTTTATGTGACAGACTCCAGCAGATATTATATCTATGTCTTTATGTGACAGACTCCAGCAGATATTATATCTATGTCTTTATGTGACAGACTCCAGCAGATATTATATCTATGTCTTTATGTGGCAGACTCCAGCAGATATTACATCTATGTCTTTATGTGACAGCTCCATAAAATATTATATCTATGTCTTTATGTGGCAGACTCCAGCAGATATTATATCTATGTCTTTATGTGACAGACTCCAGCAGATATTATATCTATGTCTTTATGTGACAGACTCCAGCAGATATTATATCTATGTCTTTATGTGGCAGACTCCAGCAGATATTATATCTATGTCTTTATGTGGCAGACTCCAGCAGATATTATATCTATGTCTTTATGTGACAGACTCCAGCAGATATTATATCTATGTCTTTATGTGACAGACTCCAGCAGATATTATATCTATATCTTTATGTGACAGACTCCAGCAGATATTATATCTATGTCTTTATGTGACAGACTCCAGCAGATATTATATCTATGTCTTTATGTGACAGACTCCAGCAGATATTATATCTATGTCTTATGTGACAGACTCCAGCAGATATTATATCTATGTCTTTATGTGGCAGACTCCAGCAGATATTATATCTATGTCTTTATGTGGCAGACTCCAGCAGATATTATATCTATGTCTTTATGTGACAGACTCCAGCAGATATTAGATCTATGTCTTTATGTGACAGACTCCAGCAGCTATTATATCTATGTCTTTATGTGACAGACTCCAGCAGATGTTATATCTATGTCTTTATGTGACAGACTCCAGCAGATGTTATATCTATGTCTTTATGTAACAGACTCCAGCAGATATTATATCTATGTCTTTATGTGACAGACTCCAGCAGATATTATATCTATTTCTTTATGTGACAGACTCCAGCAGATATTATATCTATGTCTTTATGTGGCAGACTCCAGCAGATATTATATCTATGTCTTTATGTGACAGACTCCAGCAGATATTATATCTATGTCTTTATGTGACAGACTCCAGCAGATATTATATCTATGTCTTTATGTGACAGACTCCAGCAGATATTATATCTATGTCTTTATGTGACAGACTCCAGCAGATATTATATCTATGTCTTTATGTGACAGACTCCAGCAGATATTATATCTATGTCTTTATGTGGCAGACTCCATAAGATATTATATCTATGTCTTTATGTGGCAGACTCCAGCAGATATTATATCTATGTCTTTATGTGACAGACTCCAGCAGATATTATATCTATGTCTTTATGTGACAGACTCCAGCAGATATTATATCTATGTCTTTATGTGACAGACTCCAGCAGATATTATATCTATGTCTTTATGTGACAGAATCCAGCAGATGTTATATCTATGTCTTTATGTGACAGACTCCAGCAGATGTTATATCTATGTCTTTATGTGACAGACTCCAGCAGATATTACATCTATGTCTTTATGTGGCAGACTCCAGCAGATATTACATCTATGTCTTTATGTGACAGACTCCAGCAGATATTATATCTATGTCTTTATGTGACAGACTCCAGCAGATATTATATCTATGTCTTTATGTGACAGACTCCAGCAGATATTATATCTATGTCTTTATGTGGCAGACTCAAGCAGATATTATATCTATGTCTTTATGTGGCAGACTCCAGCAGATATTATATCTATGTCTTTATGTGACAGACTCCAGCAGATATTATATCTATGTCTTTATGTCACAGACTCCAGCTGATGTTATATCTATGTCTTTATGTGACAGACTCCAGCAGATGTTATATCTATGTCTTTATGTGACAGACTCCAGCAGATATTATATCTATGTCTTTATGTGACAGACTCCAGCAGATATTATATCTATGTCTTTATGTGACAGACTCCAGCAGATGTTATATCTATGTCTTTATGTGACAGACTCCAGCAGATATTATATCTATGTCTTTATGTGACAGACTCCAGCAGATATTATATCTATGTCTTTATGTGACAGACTCCAGCAGATATTATATCTATGTCTTTATGTGACAGAATCCAGCAGATGTTATATCTATGTCTTTATGTGACAGACTCCAGCAGATGTTATATCTATGTCTTTATGTGACAGACTCCAGCAGATATTACATCTATGTCTTTATGTGGCAGACTCCAGCAGATATTACATCTATGTCTTTATGTGACAGACTCCAGCAGATATTATATCTATGTCTTTATGTGGCAGACTCCAGCAGATATTATATCTATGTCTTTATGTGACAGACTCCAGCAGATATTATATCTATGTCTTTATGTGGCAGACTCAAGCAGATATTATATCTATGTCTTTATGTGGCAGACTCCAGCAGATATTATATCTATGTCTTTATGTGACAGACTCCAGCAGATATTATATCTATGTCTTTATGTGACAGACTCCAGCTGATGTTATATCTATGTCTTTATGTGACAGACTCCAGCAGATGTTATATCTATGTCTTTATGTGACAGACTCCAGCAGATATTATATCTATGTCTTTATGTGACAGACTCCAGCAGATATTATATCTATGTCTTTATGTGACAGACTCCAGCAGATATTATATCTATGTCTTTATGTGACAGACTCCAGCAGATATTATATCTATGTCTTTATGTGACAGACTCCAGCAGATATTTTATCTATGTCTTTATGTGACAGACTCCAGCAGATATTATATCTATGTCTTTATGTGACAGACTCCAGCAGATATTATATCTATGTCTTTATGTGACAGACTCCAGCAGATATTATATCTATGTCTTTATGTGACAGACTCCAGCAGATATTATATCTATGTCTTTATGTGGCAGACTCCAGCAGATATTACATCTATGTCTTTATGTGACAGCTCCATAAAATATTATATCTATGTCTTTATGTGGCAGACTCCAGCAGATATTATATCTATGTCTTTATGTGACAGACTCCAGCAGATATTATATCTATGTCTTTATGTGACAGACTCCAGCAGATATTATATCTATGTCTTTATGTGGCAGACTCCAGCAGATATTATATCTATGTCTTTATGTGGCAGACTCCAGCAGATATTATATCTATGTCTTTATGTGACAGACTCCAGCAGATATTATATCTATGTCTTTATGTGACAGACTCCAGCAGATATTATATCTATGTCTTTATGTGACAGACTCCAGCAGATATTATATCTATGTCTTTCTGTGACAGACTCCAGCAGATATTATATCTATGTCTTTATGTGACAGACTCCAGCAGATATTATATCTATGTCTTTATGTGACAGACTCCAGCAGATATTATATCTATGTCTTTATGTGACAGACTCCAGCAGATATTATATCTATGTCTTTATGTGGCAGACTCCAGCAGATATTATATCTATGTCTTTATGTGGCAGACTCCAGCAGATATTATATCTGTCTTTATGTGACAGACTCCAGCAGATATTATATCTATGTCTTTATGTGGCAGACTCCAGCAGATATTATATCTATGTCTTTATGTGGCAGACTCCAGCAGATATTATATCTATGTCTTTATGTGGCAGACTCCAGCAGATATTATATCTATGTCTTTATGTGATAGACTCCAGCAGATATTATATCTATGTCTTTATGTGACAGACTCCAGCAGATATTATATCTATGTCTTTATGTGACAGACTCCAGCAGATATTATATCTATGTCTTTATGTGATAGACTCCAGCAGATATTATATCTATGTCTTTATGTGACAGACTCCAGCAGATATTATATCTATGTCTTTATGTGGCAGACTCCAGCAGATATTATATCTATGTCTTTATGTGGCAGACTCCAGCAGATATTATATCTATGTCTTATGTGACAGACTCCAGCAGATATTATATCTATGTCTTTATGTGACAGACTCCAGCAGATATTATATCTATGTCTTTATGTGACAGACTCCAGCAGATATTATATCTATGTCTTTATGTGACAGACTCCAGCAGATGTTACATCTATGTCTTTATGTGACAGACTCCAGCAGATATTATATCTATGTCTTTATGTGACAGACTCCAGCAGATATTACATCTATGTCTTTATGTGACAGACTCCAGCAGATGTTACATCTATGTCTTTATGTGACAGACTCCAGCAGATATTACATCTATGTCTTTATGTGACAGACTCCAGCAGATATTATATCTATGTCTTTATGTGACAGACTCCAGCAGATATTATATCTATGTCTTTATGTGACAGACTCCAGCAGATATTATATCTATGTCTTTATGTGACAGACTCCAGCAGATATTATATCTATGTCTTTATGTGACAGACTCCAGCAGATATTATATCTATGTCTTTATGTGACAGACTCATTGGTGACGGGGAATGCTAGATGTCCAGTCACTGCTGATGAGTCAATAAATCTTACAAAATGATGAAACATTTGGCCCGGAAGTGTCTGCCGTGCTCCTAGCAGGACATGGTAATCCTAGAATACTCTTGTATTGGAATTCCTTAGGGACTAAACATCCATAAACTCCCTTACACAACCATTTCTTTGAGACAACTGTATATAAGTCCAAGTATCGCCTCAGTTACACAACTGAGAAGAACTTGCAATTATTTTAGAAAGGCTATGAACTGTCATGAAGCTGCCTGCTCACAGCTAAAGGAATTATTCATCATCATCATCAATGAAACTGGGACATGTTTAACCACAAATTCACACGACAAACATTCGGTATTAATTTTTTACAAGATATATTACCTTATTTTTTTCATGCACACACTTATGTCTTTCTACAGACTTTTACAACAATATTCACACTCATAATTTAATCTCTATTTCAAAAGTTCACAATCATACTCCAGCAATCTAAGACAATTTCTTGAAATATGTCCACTTTTATGAAATCATAGTTTTCTACATAACCCCCAGATTAGATAATGTAATACAATTAACAACTGTGTGTCCAGGACAAATAAACAAACTTGCAGGTTAACAAGAACCACTTTTGGCAGTGATGAAACAACGTAAACTTGGTGTGATTTAGACATGTAATGAGACATGACTCAATTTCTAAAATTATTTTGCAAGGTGCAGTTAGGGTTAAAGAAAAGAGATGGTCAAAGAAAATCCTGGAATGATAACATTTGATTTTGTGTTGATGTCTGCAGTGTGGCACCCCTATGACCCTGATGGGTTATGTGTCTTATTATGTCCGGACACTGCTAATATCTTCTTCCTTCGTTCACCAAGAATGTGCCGATATCTTTTGTCATATCTGTGATTGGTCACCAACAAATTAACAATTTGCTGAAAATGTCAAATTTATGACTATTTAAAAACTTCAGTAAGTATTCTTAATTTTTTCCTTTAGATCATGAAAATTTATTTTTTAACAATTAATCCCACCGGATCTCTCTTATGGCAAGACAATGCTCGTACTAGATATCCAGCAGGATGTATTCTCCCAAAGAATAAAATGTGTTATGTCACAATTTATTTGCACTAATGTCTTGACACATCCGACTTTGGTGGAAAAAAACTTCAATAGCTGCATGTTTTCCCTTTATGGAGTACAGGGAGACTTTTTTATATGCAGAGGAAATAAAGGTTATTTCAACATAGCAGCCACCACAGTGTGTACAGGGTAGATTTGTTATTTTAGTTCCATGACAAAAATCCATTCTTAAATATGATTTGAACTCAAGACCTATGGTTCTGAGACTAGTGCACTAGCCATTTGGTCACATGCTAGACTAGGAAAAACCAGATAACCAATTTTCAATAATGTGATAGTGGCATCAATTTTATTGCACTATAAATTGAAGTTTGTTACAATCATGGTTTATTATACTTGTTCTTCTTTGGCGTTCACTCTCAAATGTAGTCCAGAGAATCTCCATCAAGATGTGGTTCAGAGAATGGAAATGCATTGCGTCACTGTTTTATTTACTGCAATGACCGGTCTTCTGCAGTTATTATCTTTTAAATTGTCACATTTGACTACTGGGGGTAATATCGACCACTTTGATAATCTCTGCTCTAGATTACATAAGAAAGGTAGCATTATGCATAACTCATTCTTCGATACATTATCCCTGCTTAATTGAGAGCCATGTTAACAGAAGGTAGTGACACAACACACCATGGTATCAAAACTCAAAGTTTGATTCTACTCTGTATCTTTCTTGCTTTTATTTGTGTCATTAACACTTTCCCTGCATGCCTTTTTAATTCAAGTGTTTCTTTCTGTCATGCTATTTTTAATCCAAGTGTTTCCAACTAAAACACTATTTTTAGGTATCATGAGTTGTGCAAGTGATCGTTTTAAAAAATTATTTTAAAAAAGTAAACCAATAACATTAGGGCTTTGAAACTTTCAGAAGACATTCAGACAAGAATGAGCTTTCCAAAACCATTTATCGAAAATGTTTCATTTCCAATTATTCTATGAATGATTGGTCGAGCAATGGCAGTGTCTTGCTCTTATTTTCAAAGCAGTAGTCCTTCACATACACGTGAGCCTACAAACCTATTTTGTGACATAAGACCTTATGAACACCATTACTTAAATCATAGTCCAGTTTTGTATCTGAGCATTTTAAATCTTTTTTATCTATATTACTCGCTAAAATATCATAATAAGAATCACATTTCACAGTATTATGAGCTACATCATGCATTTTGAAGTCTTATCTATCTCTATACGCTGTATCCCTTGTTTGCTTTGGGGCATCAGTGGTAGAAATGTTCTCTGGAGATGGCCTTCCTTTGTGCTATTTGTAAGCTTGTTCCTGGTGGCTTCTTTTATTTCTGTGATCCATCTTTTACATGGTCTGCCTCTGGCTTTATAGCCGTTATGTCTATGTGTCATGGCCATCTGTGGCATGTTTTCTGTTGATAGTCTGGAAGCATGTGAAAACTACTTGATCTGTTGTATTTTAATGTGCTCCAATACTGGTATTGTTTGGGTTATCTGTCTGATGTTATTGTTTCTAATTCTATCTCTTAATAACACTGAGTATTCTTCGTAGACATGTCATTTCTGTTGTCACTATTTTTCTTTTGTCTTGTGCTGTCACTGTCCAGGTTTGGCACTGGTAGCACAGTGATGGGATAATAATAGTCTTGTAAAATGCAACTTTAGTGTCTATGTTTTAATTTTTGTTCTTAAAAATACATGTCATCTGTCCTAGGATCTGATATGCTCTGTTGCATCTATTTTGTACTTCTTTAACATTTTGAAGTGTTTGTTGAAAACCACAATAAAATCAATAAATTTTCAGCTATCTGCGTAGGATCAATTCAATAATCAGATCTGGAAAATTTTTATGATATTTGTAATAGAAATAGAAGTCCCACCACTAAATAAAGCATTTTATAACAAAAGTCATATATGAAAGGGACTGTGTTTCACTGACAAAAGTTATCAGTAGTAGTGAAAGTGTTAAAACTATCCCAGTTAATTTCTTTGTCACAGACCTATATTTTAATTTCTATATACCAAATTGGACAATATTTTGCTAAATATACAAATGGCAACATTTCATGCATTCTGATTAATAATAATTCTCAGTCATTTCACACATTCTTTAAGAAAATCTGGCTGTGCTTTCTACTGTGCTTTCCTAGGTTTCACTTTTCGTTTTACCGGTGACGATTCTGAGCCCAAAAACTCAGGAGGGATGGGGATGTCAGAAGTGGCTGCTGCCGCTGATGTGGATGATGATGAAGATGATGTTGCAGTTGTTGGTGACTTTAGTCCTGTGCTCTGAACTTGCTGGTACAGGTTAGCAATACCTGACACAAAGAGAAACAAGATGTGTTGAGAATAACTTTTCAAATCTACAGAACATTGTAAAAATAGTTGAGAGTTTGTCATAAATCAGCTGCCAATATTGAAAACACAATAAAATATACACTACTTTTCCTGAAAAAGTACAAAATTTATAATTTTCAAATATATATATATATATATATATATATATATATATATATATATATATATATATATATATATATATATATATCAGTGGTTCTCAGCCTCTGTTAGCAGAATGGACTTCATGAAAGAAATAGACCCCCTTAAAAAGCTCATAATAGGGCAGCATAAATAATGTGGCTGAGATCAGTAGTACACTTTCACCAGGTTATCAGCTATGAAAATAGTCCTGGTTTTTAAGTCTCACATATGACATATCAAAGATACGATATCAACTAAAATAACCCAGGCTAGATATAACTCTTAATTTATATTAACTGAAAGAACCTAGATTAGATATAACTCTTGGAACCATCACATATCCAGGACCTACATTTTACCCTTTTTAAAAATCTGCGCAGATCTGAAATGTTTAGTTAATCTGCCATAACTCAGGCAGTACATTTCTAGTTACAGAATGGCTACCGATACAAATGCAATGCGCATGTTACATATGCGAGAAGTGCTGCCGGATGAAAATATATGCGCAAAGCGACATGCTATAAATTAGCCGTAACAGCGCTGCAACATTTGAAATGCTATCAGATCGAGTTCATGCTGCGATCTAGGTTACAGGCTTAAATGTAAGTTCTTAACCCGTTTCAAACAATACTGGAGGAAATCAACACATTCTGGCCCCTCCCTAATCTCACCCATACAGCCCTTCTAACCCATCCATCCTTCTATTCCTCTTATACTATTGTCCTAAATAAATTTATATTTAAATACTCATCATCTGCTCTACAGAGCCAAGACAAATAATCAAAAATTAAATTTATGCTATATTTACTCACATATTTCAGAAAATATGTAGCCTGGTATATGTGACAGAACCTAATTCTTAGTTTGTATCAACTGAAAGAACCCAGATTAGATATAACTCTTAGTTTATATCTACTGAAAGTTTGTATCAACAGAAAGTTTGTATCTACTGAAAGAACCCAGATTAAATATAACTCTTAGTTTGGATCAACTAAAAGAAGCCAGATTATATATAAAATTTGTTCTTGTAATTTAATCCTGCAACAGTGTCTGACACTCCCACCCACACCCCTCTGTCTATCCTGCTTTTAAGGTATGTCTTTGATTCTAACTGCTGCAGGATTGTTTCACCTAGTGTCATTTAGATTTCATTAGCTAACACAAGAACACAAAAATACAAATTAGGCTTCTGTCCATCTTTCCAGATGATAGTATTATTGTTGTGCTATAAGAAATATAATCTATGATCCATGGTGTTGATGGATGTCCTATTAAGACCAGGGGGATTCAGTATACTTTTCCATAGTCCGAGTGGAAGTATAGAGATCATATGTTGCCCATACAAAACGATCCTTCCTCTCATATATATATGAAATTAGACTTTTAGTAACAGTCTGAACCAGATAATTATTTCTCGTCCGAGGGCAATCCCTTTACCATTATCACAGTTGATCTATAGTGGGCGTTACTGGCACGGCATATTTATTACCCAGTGGCTGATTTAATTTACTGATGTTGAGGCTAGGGGAATTCCAATCTGGACATTGGTGCAGTAAAACAAATGAAAATTCTTCTACATATTACAGACAGGCGCAATTGTTAACCTTTAGCACGCTGTGTTTACAATTGGGGCCAAGCATTTCACCAGAATTTGGCATATATTGATTGCTGAAGTCAAAATCGAATGGAAAAGTCGAATGGAAAGTAACAACCTCCTGAAAGTTTATTGTAAACTTGACCAAGAGCATTTATTCATGTCCTAGAATTTATTGACTTCTTGTGGAAAACTCACAAAATTTAAGGTGCGCTCTGCTGCCCTTTAACTCTAATATTTAACTCCAACCGAAAGGTAATACCAATCCATTTGGAACAGACTCACTGCAGCTCCAGAAGCTGCCATATCAGCAGAGCTGTGTTCTATCTGTTTATTGGTGCACTCAACCTATTTAGATCAACTGCCAATCAAGGCTAAGGGTCTGGTCTGCCATGCCACAGTTTGGTTTTAACTTTTAGAACGTGTGCGGCAACTTTATTCACCGACATTTCCCCCTCTCTGGTTAGCGAGCGGCGAGTATATTTGCCGCCGTAGACTGCAGTTGCTAGGTACACTTCAATCAATTAAAAATCTCCAATATTTAATATTTTTTTCACCAGATTTGTTAAATCTGGCATTTTATTCAATGGACTACCTTTTCCAGCAGTTTTAGTGGCAACCATTTGCCTAATGTCATATAAATATCAATATTAGTTAGTTAGTTAGTTAGTCGTCGGATCATCATCACTGCAAACTGGACACATCCATAGTTGCTCCGATCTCTCCTTGAGTGTATCCGCCATCACACTTCTGCTGACAGTACCGGTCCTATGCTGGTTGACCATCATTCTTCTGCGCCCTCCACAATGTTCACCTCTAGCAACACCGCATTTCAATCCCTGATCTTTAATCCTAGCCATTGAAAAGGAATCATCATCCACATTAGTCTCACTCTCGCGTGTTATATCTCTTAAGGAGTTCAAAACGTCAGCGCGATCCATTGCCCCATCGCCCTTTGCCACAATCGCACACGATGCCAGTTGATCCGCTCTTTCATTGCCTCGAACGCCCACATGTCCCGGCACGAAAATAAATGTAACCGCTTTCAAGCTCGCATTTCTCAAGGCCTCAATCCACTGTTCGCGAACGAGACACACTTGTACCTTCTTAATCATACTCATAGAGTCACTCAAGATGCAGACCTGCGTTACTTTCTGTGTGCGAAGCCACTCAAATGCCTTGGTCACCGTCATAGTCTCCATGGTCATACTACTCGTAGTGACCGCAAAGGCACCACTTTCCTCCTTGATCGTTTTACTTGCGCACTGAGCTGTAAAGGCCCAAGCACTGCGAACATGCCTAATTACAGATCCATCAGTGTATATAATCACATCCACCTCTTTGGTATTCTCACTGATTAAAGTCTGCACTTCTTTCTCCACAGCTGTGGGACACCATTCTCTGCATTCTCTGCTAAGTGATATTAATACACGACCTTCCTCTCTTGAGTCTTCTGTCTTTAACTTTCTGTATTTCGGAATGCAACGGGTGTTCCTTATCTGCATGTATTTGAAGGTACGCCCGTGCACGGCAATACTGTAATCTATGCTCAGCTGTTGGGCAGTCAAGTAGGTATCGCATAGCTCTTGTCGATGTGTCTCTTGTGCATCCCAGAATGATACGCATTGCTGCATTCTGTACTTTATCCAGTCTTTCGATCTGAGTTTGGCTAAGAGTCAGAATTGCCAGTGCATATTCCACCACCTCCACAACCAAACCCTGGTACAAAAGAAATAACAATCTTTGCTCACACTGCGCAGCAGCCATAACCTTCATTGCTGCTAAGCCTTTGCCTGCCCTTATGATAATGTGGTCAACATGTTCCCTGAAACTGAGGCTTCTGTCAAAAAACACACCCAGATATCTCATTGTGCTAGTTCTTTCTAAACTTTTCCCGGACAACGAAACTTGTGGCATGGGTGTCTTTACCATGTGATTGTTCAAGGAAAACCACGTCACGAATACCTTAGACGGATTAACCACTGCTCCCGTATCTCGACACCAATTTGTCAGTCTGTCCAGCTCCTTCTGTAGTTCCACGACGCACTCTTCTCGATTTCTGCCCTGTCTATACACCAGGATATCATCGGCATATGACATCGTTCTGCCAACACCTGTGATTTGATTGCCAGCGATATGTACTGTGTATACATTGAAAAGTACAGGAGATAGAGGCGATCCCTGTGGCAGGCCAGGGCTAATAACCGTTGGTGTAGATATCCAGTTACCACACTTAAGAACTACGTACAACCCTGTGCATCAGGGCGGCGCCAACCCAACGCACGACAAAAGGATTAACTGCAAGATTTAACAGCTGGTGCATCAAGATATCCAAGGACACCCTATTGTACGCATCCTCAAGGTCTATTGCGACCGCACATGTCTCCATGCGCGAATCAAACCCCTCAAAAACATCCTGCGCAAATATGGCTGCATTCTGCCATGTCTTCTTTCCTCGACGATATCCTCCTAACAATGTTGGTAAACACTTATTTCTTTCAAGATAACACGATACCTTCCGGGCCACAATTTTTTTCCAAAAGCTTGCCAATCGTATTCTGCATAGTTATTATTCTGTAGCCATGTATCCTGGTGTGGTCCTTCCCAGGTTTGGGTAGTGGAACTAAATAGCTGTGAAACCAGTCTTCTTTCACTGTGCACTTTAGAAGGCTATTATTGAACATGTCCGCCAACTCTC
Source organism: Meghimatium bilineatum (assembly GCA_034231615.1). Classification (NCBI taxonomy): domain Eukaryota; kingdom Metazoa; phylum Mollusca; class Gastropoda; order Stylommatophora; family Philomycidae; genus Meghimatium; species Meghimatium bilineatum. The sequence goes on from CM067304.1 coordinate 41,153,224, forward strand.
CCAACTCCTCATCCGTTCTTCGACTAATGTCATCGTATCTAATGCCATCTGGCCCTGATGCTGTATTTTTTGTACTTTTCAGTGCCTTCCTGATTTCTTAAACTGTGATTAGCATATGGTTTTCCATGCTCAAGTTCTTACACGTGTCTGTGAGCATTTTCCTGATTTCTTGATATGCCTCCACATTTTTCTGACCAATTTGTGCGGTGTAGTGTGCCAGCAATGCAGCACCTTTTGTCTCGTCCGTCTTCTGCCAGACGGTATCGTCGCTCTGGAAATCGGCAATAGTCACGCGTCTTGTGAGACCATTCATGGATTTGTGTAACCGCCAGAACAATTTTAGTGACTTTTCGCGTATGATCTCTTTGCAAATTCGTCCCATTTTGACGCCTTTGCTGACTTTGCAATATCTTTGAATGTTTGGACTAAGATATCTTTCTTCCGTTTCCATTGTGCGACCTCCATGGGCTGAGCCGCAACACGTTTCCGTGCCCTTTGCCATAGTGATACTGCTTTCCGTTTCTCGCTCCATGCCATTTGAACCTCTTCGTTCCACCAGGGGGGCCTATCCCACACCAGATTTCCCACTACTTGAGCCTTACGTTTGTCTTGTCGAATTCTGCTCACAACATCCACTCCTCTGCGATCATATTTAAAGGATCTTACCGTTGGCCTTATCTGCTTACTTTTATCATTTTTTAAGAGAACAACACATGGGAGGTGGTCACTGCCATGATGCCCCAGCACGTCCCATTTGCAGATAGCCACAGAAGCTGATGACACCAATGCCAGGTCGATAGCGCTATCATCATCACCATCCCTGCTTGCCATCCTTGTTATACGGCCATCGTTAAGGCACACCAGGTCCGTATCTGTCAGGGCCTCCTCAAGTTCTCTTCCCTGTTTGTTCGAAGCACTATTGCCCCATGATGTACCTTTCGCATTGAAGTCACCACAAAAGAGGATCTGCTTTTCCTGTTCCATTATCTCCCCTAGGATCTTCCAACCCTGAAGATCAATGCTCGTGTTGCAGGCATACACATTTACAATCATGATTGGGTGCTGGACCCTCTGGACCCTCACTGCCTGTAACTGGATATTGTCACTATCCCACTTGGACATATCAACCTCGCATACACTAAAACCCTCACGTACTAAGATTGCCTGTCCAAGATGTTGCCTGTTGTAGAAACACTGAAATCCGGCTATCCTGATATTACCACTTTCACCTAGCTGTGTTTCTTGCAATGCAATGACGTCAGCCTCATAACACATCTTTTCTAGCTCTGTTCTACGCTTGTGTACACTGGCCACATTCCAAAACAGCACACGCACGTTTTTAATTCCTAGCCTAGCTGTTTTCGATCTCGTTCTTCTAGCACCCGCCCGGTGACTTTTCCTTTTTGAGCCACCTCGTTTAGGCCGCTTGATATTGGCCGCCATTTTTCAAACAGTGTGACAACGAATACACTCATGAAGACTTCAGCTCAGATGCACGCACTCCGTTAGCACAGGCGAAGATCTTAATGAGTGGACCTCCTGGTCAGAGAATAACAACACATCACCACACAATCTCCTAAATGAAAAAAACGAATATATCCATTGTTCAAGTGAAACTGCAGGCGACACACAAAACACTTGTGTTGCCATCCACCATTTTGACCGGAAGTCCGGTATATATTATTTCCGGTATATACAAATATTAATATTTGTATATTAATATTTTTGCAACATATTGAAAATTTCACGCAAAAGCATCGCCATGATGGTAAATTCTGTCTTATAGACGTATATTTTATCAAATTTTCATTAAAATTATTATGGATTGTGATTCAAATGATTATTTATGGAGAGATAAGTTATTTCCACAATGGAAAATTAGTAACATCATCATGCTGTTTTATCTAATTTGATATTAAAACATCAACCAAGTTCGAACGATACATTTCTGGACTAGAACTAGGTTTATAGAAGGATTTTAAGACATGCCTGAAGGTGTAATCCTTATAATCCGTGAAATATAATTATACCGATTATATTAAATTATAACGATTAATCCATGAATGGCGCGTGAATGGCACGCTAATTAGGTCTATCTTGTACTGTTTCCACTCTGGAATATTTAATAAACTTCATGCAATGGTATTTTCGTTCTAAAGGTAAAAAAATCGCTGGGTTTTTTGTGGAAATTGTCTTTGAGACTGTCTTACATGTCTTGTATCACACACACAAACAAAACCTACAACAATATTTGGAGAATTCAATTCGTTATTTATATGTGCAAAAATTATTTAAATATCTTTAACAACAAAAATTTTTCGCAATTTCAAAACAGCCACCGAAGATTGCGTAACATTTCAGAAAATTAATTCAGCGACAGGACAGAAATTACGTAAATGTAAATGTAACGTTCTACAGGTTAAGTTTCATTGCCTCAAAACACACATATTAATACAATAAGAAACAGCTTACAGTTTTGTAATTATAGGCCAAGGCTATAACCACAGCAATAAAAGGCAGAAAAATAAATGAGCCCTAGTTGAGGTCATGGTCCACGGCTCTGGGCTGGGTAACAAAATAAGAAAGACATATTAATATGTACAAATCAATAACAATATATTCATGTTTTTCTCTAATTTGGATTTTTTTACAATATTTTTTAATGCAAATTGTACTTGGTAGAAATCTATAAGACTATTATTTATATCAATCAAGTACCATACGGAGTGGTGTTGGCAATCATGTTTCTCCACAATTCTCTGATGCTTGTATTGTTAATAAGTTCAGTGGCATTCCATCCTACGACAGTGACAACCCAATCAAACAATTTCTCTCTTTGTCTTTCTCTGTCTCTTCTCCCCTTGATCTTTCTAGTGGTTACTAAATGTTCAAGTTTTGATCTTCTTATCATGTGTCCTAAAATTCTTCACTGTCTAACTCAAATTTTTGCTATAAGTATATGAGTATTATGTATCAAGGTCGTTGTTGTTTCCTTGCCGTGCCAGGTTGTCAAACTGTCTAATATTTTCTCACGTTGTCGCCCTCTGTCTTTGTTGCCTTCTATTTTGCATGTTGTGACTATGTAATTATTTTCTTGTTACATGATTCAATATACCTATGTATTCTTTAACTTACTGTCTCAGATATAAATATTCCTGACAAGAAACACTGCTCTTATACGTTCCTGTCATTCTATATGATTGCATGTTTTTATTAGGGGTGTACCGGATTTCGGCTCCGTCTCCGTAAATCCGGAATCCGGCCATTTTTACAAATCCGACTCCGGTTCCGGTCCAATTTTGCTGGATTTAGGCCGGATTTTTGTTGCCTAATCAGGTTAATTTTCTGTACATTCCATGGGGTCACGCACAGTCGCACCTCCAGTTTACTATTTCTCGCTGATGTAAATAAGCATTTTAAGAAAAAACATTCATTTTATATTTTAAAGGTACATTACTTCATGAGTTTGTGGGACTTGAATATATATATATATATATATAATATATATATATATATATATATATATATATATATATATATATATATATATATATATATATATATATATATATATATATATATATATTCAAGTCCCACAAACTATATATATATATATATATTCATAAAATACATATATGGGGTTAATTGGTATATAGAAAAAACAATATATATGTCATTGTGGGAGATTACGATCATGAATGTTGTGAGAATAATTGTTTTTTATTAACATTGTTTAGAAAAATAACATATCATCATTATCAGGTACCATACCGGATGGCGTAGGCGATCATGGCTCTCCACAGATCTCTGTATCCCGTATTATGTATCAAGATCGTTGATGTTTCCCTGCCGTGCCAGGTGGTCAAACTAATATTTTCTCACGTTGACGCACTCTGTCTCTGTTGCCTTCAATCTTGCCAGTGTTGACTATGTTCTTTAAACCTCCCTGTCTCATGAAGTGGCAAAAAAAGAAGATTATCTTTTTCTTGCATTATTGATAAAGGTCCGTTTAGCATTTGACTCTTTCATCACCTCAACATTAGTTTTTCTGGCAGTTCATGGTATTCTCAGCATTGTTATATAAATATAATGTAATATGATGAAATTTGCCTGTGAAAGTAGATGTTGAATTTTGGATTGTGGGGACTACAGTTTATTGAAATGTGTGATAAATATATAACAATAAATTAATGACAAAAAAAAACCTGTTTACATTATGGTATGTCGTTTGGTACAATATATGTAAGGTTGTGTGTGGCTGTAAAGTTGTTTAGTGAAAGACTGTCAATCCAAGTAGGACCTGTATTGGTGGGAGGTGAACAATTGTAACACTCGCTTGCTTTCCAAATAGCATGTAAAGCTAACAAAACCCATGACATAACACGTACAATAAGAAAGTTGCCTTTCATTGAAGTTATAACGATACAAAGTATTGTTGGAAAAATAGTCATTAGAGTCTTTATGTTGTTTCTCTCAACGGAAATGTTTAATAAAATCATTGTATATACCACATTTATATCACAGAATACTAGAATAACAGCGATAGACATATGTAATGTGATGAATTGTACTCGTGCGTTGAAATGTGGAATAGTGGGTCTTTACAATTTTAGGGAAATGAGTGATAATAGGATGACAAGAAATTAATGGAAGTAAAACGTGATGAGTTACATATTTCTGTACATGTTCATATTATATGCTGTGTCATGTGATTGAATATATGTAAACTGTATGCGGTTGGAATATTGTACTGTGAAACACTACCCATATCCGACAGCACCAGATCAAGTATCTGTATTGAGATAACAACATGATCATTTTGTGACGGTAAATATTAAATAATGTAATACTGTAGATATCTAACTATCAATATAAAATAATAATAAATATATAATAACACATAGAACGAAGACAATTATCAACGTGTCGGTCGTATTATCAAGAAACAGATAACAGTTAAGAAAACTAAACCATGAAAAAATATAACCAAGATGACTGGGACAATAGTTTCCTCACTCAATATCATTGCCCAGTATCGATTCTTAAAGGAGCGCATTTCATAAAGGAGGTGCAAAATAGTGCGTTAAATATGTGAGCTAAAATTAGCGCAATATTGAAAGAAAAAAAATGGACATAGCATAAAGATTAAAATGCAAAAAAAAAAGAAAGGAGACAGCAATTAGCGATGCTAAGAAGGGGGTAGTTAGGTGGACAGGAGATAAACGGGTAAAATATACAGAAAAACATTAGGACGCAAGGGAGTGGGACTACAAATAGATACACAGATATACAAATAGAGAACATAGACATGCGCTCGGAAGAATAGCCATTGACAGCATATGAGATAGATTTACATCAAAATATATATTCACATCCACATAAAATCACACAACAAACAAATATATATATGTATATATATATATATATACATTTCCTTTGAATAAACATAAATAATTACATATACATGCATATATACATACTCTCCCCTTAGGGTGCACACTCTCCCCATACCTGTTCAACATCTACGCTGAAAGTATAATGAGGAACGTGAGAGAAGACATACACAACACTTACTACCACGCTTTAAACATAGGTGGATTCCTAATCCCTGAACTACGCTACGCAGACGACACAGTACTTCTTTCAAACGATATAAAGGGATTGGAACAACTAATCAAGAACACAAAGAAATATAGCGAAGCACAAAATTTGTATTTAAACACGCAGAAAACAAAAATCATGTCAACAGATATAACAACACAACAACCAAAAATCAGAATAGACAATACCGAGATAGAATGTGTGGATAAATTTGAATACTTAGGAGCAAACATCAACGGTGCAGGAGACTGCATGGCAGAAATAAGGAAGAGATTGGCAATGGCATATTGTAAAATAACACGGCTGAAAAACATATGGAAAAACAACAAATAGAAACGAAAGTGCTAATGTTACGAACTTTTATTTTTCCGGTTGCAACATACGGCTGTGAAACATGGACTCTAAGTAAAACAGCGGCAAAGAAGATCAACGCCTTCGAGCTGAAATGCTACAGAAAGATACTTAGAATATCCTGGAAGGATAAAATCAGAAACTCAGATATTATAAACACACTGAATATTCCAGAGTGTTGGTTACTAAACACAATAACGAAAAGAAAACTACGCCTGTTTGGTCATATAAAGAGACATAACTGTTTAGAAAGACAAATAATGGAGGGAAGAGTACCTGGAAAGAGGAGAAGGGGCAGACCAAGAAGACGATGGACTGACGACATTAAAGATAATATGAATACATCGCTAGAAAATGCAAGCCACATCGCCCAAGACAGAGAGAGGTTCAGAGAGTTCATTGGGAAGACAACGTTCTGGAAGGAATACGTCACATGACATCAACATATACATACAAATATCTAAATATTCTTCTTCATCTTCTTCGTCTTCAGCGTTGATTCTCAAATTCCCACTGGATTTCTCTTGTAACAGGACAATGGTCCTACAAGATTTTCAGTTGGATGTAGTCCAGAGAATGGAAATGCGTTGATTTGCCGTTTAATTTGCGATAGTGGCCCAACACATCCGTCTTTGGCGGAATCTAAATATTTAAACATATATTTTTTTTTCCAACTGATAGCAAAGCATACATGTGAATAAATACACATACATGTGTATGGGTGCCTACATAAACAACAACAACATATATATATATATATATATATATATATATATATATATATATATATATATATATATATATATATATATATATATATATATATATATATATATATATAATTATACATACAAATACAGGTATACTAGAAACACACACACAAGTATATATCTGACATGATCAATACATAGATATTAGAAAGATACCCACACAAAATGCACAAGCATGTGTATGTATCCAATCACAAGTAAAGGTTCACGCAAGAATAGGTGTACATAATGACACAAAATAAGCATCAACATAAATATACAAACAAGACATTCTCAGTGACTTAGTGCACAGTTTTAATGTCTTGACAAAATCGCATCATTTTTGGAGATGCGGTTAATCATTAACCAAGTATTCACTACTGACAACAAATATTCACTACTGACATCAAGTATTCACCACTGACATTAAGTATTCACCACTGGCATTAAGTATTCACCACTGACAACAAATATTCACCACTGACAACAAATATTCACCACTGACAACAAATATTCACCACTGACAACAAATACTCACTACTGACATCAAGAATTCTCCACTGACTACAAATATTCACTACTGACAACAAGTATTCACCACTGACATCAATTATTCACCGATGACACGTTCTTATTGTCCTACAGGTTCATATACCCTGTATATAATGCGTGTTATTTTACCGTGTCAGGGTGTGCCTATGCGAAGTACGAGTCTCTTCATTCTTACCTAGTGTTCTACTAGTCGTATACCACATTTTAATAGTTGGATTGTGTTTATGTTGACAAATTGTATGTGTTCAACAATTAGCTTGTCTGTGTGTTGCTGTTTTATAAAATAATATCGGATTCAAGGTGAAACTCAATACGTTCTTGGTGGAGGGTTAGTTCAATGCCAGTATATACCACAATAAATAAATAGTCATAATTCAAATCAACCAATTAACCAACAGACCGTCTGACCATCCCACCAACAAATCAACCAATCAAATTATTCAATCAATCAATTAATCGATCAATTAATTATTCAATTAATTGACTCTAGTTATTCAATTAATTATCCAATTATCTTCTTCTTCTTCTTTCGTTCACTTGAAACATGTCTATATCTGTAATTCTGTCTCCTTAATAAAACTTACTGTCTTTTGTAGTTCATAGAGTGTCCCATAGAGTTTTGATTCCAGTGTTGTTTCCTCTGGCCAATATGTCTGCCTCAGCGTTTCATGCTCAGAACAATCTTGAAGTATATGTTTGGCACTCTGTGCTGCCTGTTCACATGTACACATGGCTATGTTGCCAATCTTGAACTTTGTATACATGTGACTGCGGAGTCGGTTGTGTCCTGTTCTGAGACGTAGAATTATAACTTGTTCTGGTCTGTTCATAATATGATAGTCATCCTGTGTTGGTGTTTGTGGCTTTCTTATTGACTTGATCATCTGTTTTTTCTGATGGTAGGTGATTGGTATATCTGGTTGGTCTTCGGCAGCACCTTCCTTAGCCAGTTGGTCTGCTTTTTCATTTCCTGGTATTCCACAGTGAGAGGCTATCCACTGCATGGTTACCCTATACTGGTAAGACAATTCGCTAAGTAGTTTTTTCAAGTCTTTTAGTTTTTCAGACTGGAGAGCTTGAAGTACTGACCTTGCATCTGTCAGGAATACCACATGCTTTAGGTCAGAGTTGGAGTTCTGCAGTTTTTTAGCTGCCACACTAATTGCCTGGATTTCTGCATCATAATTATTGCAGAATTTTCCTGCCGGTGTTCTGATTGTATCTCTAGGCTTGTGTGGATATTCTATATATACACCTGCACCTCCATTCCTCACGGCATTCTGTTTTGACCCATCTGTGTATACTCTGACCCATATATCTTTTGGATATTCCTCATCCAGGAAACTGAGAGTGACTTTCCTTCGCTGCACACTGTTCTGTTCGTCCTCGCTTAGTATTCCTTGCACATGGGTCTGAATGTATATTGGCATTCCATGCCTTTCACTCCACGGGGTTTGTTCTGGTACAGGCCTTAAGGGGCTGTCAACTTCAGGTAGGTCTGTAAATTGTCTGCAGGGTCGTTTAGCTTAATGGATAAAGCTGCTTCTTTTCAGTCGTCCCATTGCTAGATTTTGGAATCTTTCCTTCATTGGATGACTTGGCATACACTGAAACTTTTCTGCCTGAATTAGTACTTTTGTGTCTCTGCGTTCGCCAAGTGTTTGCATTCTTCCCATTTTCTGCATCTCTGCTATGGGTGTTGATTTCATTGCTCCCAACATTATTCTAAGTGCCTGGTTTTGTACTTTATCTAGATCTTGTAATGTGGTGTTTGATGCAGGACACCATGCTGCTGAACCATATTCCAGGTGTGGTCTTATGCCTTGCTGGTAAACTTTACTGAGTATATTCCCACTGGCTCCCCATGTGGTTCCACTTAGTTTTCTCAGGATAGCTAACTTCCTCCTGGCTTTTGTTGTTGCTTTGTTTATGTGCTGCTTCCATGTCAGTTTATCATCAAAAGTAACTCCGAGGTATGTGGGTTGTTTGTCTTCTTTCAAGAGCTCTCCATCTATTTTGATATGACGAGCTTTTTGTTTTGGTGAGAGGGTAAAAAGTGTAGTGCTGCACTTATCTGTGTTAATGCTGACGCACCATCTATTAGGGCATCGATAGCTCTTTGTATTTGTTTAGTGGCCACTGTCGCATGTTCTTCTGTGCACCAGATCACCAGGTCGTCAGCATACATTGCCACTTTGATCCCGTGTGGTAGTTCAGCAACTAGGTCATTGATGTAAACCAAGAAAAGTGTGGGCGACAGGACTCCTCCCTGGGGGACTCCATGACGCAGTAGAACTTTCTTGCTCTTTCGACCATCTAATTGTACCCTGGCTCCTCTATTATGCAGGTATGTTTTTACCCATTTGTACATTCTTGAGCTAACCCTGCAATTTCGCAATTTCTTTAGGAGCCCTTCTTTCCAGACCTTATCAAATGCTTTCCTGAGGTCTATCCATGCTGCTAGTACCAGTTTCTTATCTTGGAAGGCATCCTCAATCTCTTGGGAGAGGTAGGTTGCCTGATCTTCAGTAGAGTAGCACTGTCTGAAACCTGCTTGCTGTGATACCAGAAGGTTTTCACTTTCAAGGTACCACTGCATCCTAAGATTGATAATGCGTTCCATTGTTTTGCATAGACAGCTTGTGAGGCTGATGGGCCTGTAGTTGGAGACTGTGTTGCCATCTTTTCCTGATTTGAGGAGTGGTATTATTATTGCTTCTCTCCACGCCTGTGGTACATTACCCGTGGACCAGCTTGTGTTAAAGATCTGCAGTAGCTTTGCTCTTGCTGCAATTCCCAGGTTTCTAATCATTTCATTGGACACTCCATCAGCACCAGGGGACATTTTCATTTTCAATTTGGATATTGCATGCTCCAGTTCTCTCATTGTGATTGGTGCCTCCATGACTTCAGGTATAGGTTCGCCTTGTCCAATGTTTTGCTGGTTCTCTCGAACCTCCTGTTGTTTGTCTGGGCTGACTTTGATGTTATTGTCTTCTGCAAAGGAATCTGCAAAGTAATCAGCTGCATGTTTACCTGTTAAAATGTTTCTATCTTTATAAAGTGTGATCCTGGTATTTCTCCCCGCACCTTCATCATTTAGTTGTTTTACAAGTTTCCATAATTTCCTAGTATCTCTTTCTAGGTTCAGCGACTCTGTTTTTTCTTTCCAGCTACTCCGTCTGGCTTGTAACTTGGCTCTTTGAAATTTAGCCTTTGTTTGCTGATATTTGTTGTGATGTTCTTGGCTAGGTCTGTTCTCAGCCTGCTGTCTAGATGTTTCCATCTCGTTTTGCAGCTTTTCCAGTTCATCATTCCAGTAGGGTTTGTAGTTTTTGCGTGCCCCCTGGGTATGGTTTTACTAGCAGCATGTAGTATACATCTATTAAATTCACTCACTGCTCTATTGATGTCTTTGTCCAAGTTCATGTCCTTAGCTAGAACACTGGTTAAATGCTGGTACATTTTCCAGTCTGCCCTCTTATAGTTCCACCTAGTGAGCGTGCTGCTGTCCTTGGTAAATTCATTGTGGATTTCCAGAAATACTGGTCTGTGGTCACTACCCCCAAGCTGCTTTCCAACGACACGTGTGATGTTCCATTCCAGGCCTGGTGAGTGGAATCCCAGATCTGGTGTAGAGGTGGTGTGACATGCTCTCGAGTAGAAGGTTGGTGAGTCAGCTGGCTGGTTAATAAGGATGAGATTATTTTCATCCTGCCAGCTCTCAAGTTCCTCACCTCTCTTGTCGATATGATCGTAGCCCCAGCTCTGAGAGTGGCTGTTGAAGTCACCACACACCATAAGTCTCTCTTTATCTGGAATTGTGTCTAGTGCCAATGGTTTATCATTTGGGCAGTAGTAGTTCAGGAGACGGAATTCTGCACTGTCTGTTTTTAGGTGGAGCATCTGGTATTCTGCCCCTTCCATATATACTTCCAGCTGACATGCGCTGATATTGTTTTTAACAAGTGTCAGAATTCCACCCTTTCGCCTGTCCTTTCGGTCAGATCGGTAGCACTGGTAGCCTCTGATTTTGAAGGCTATGAGTAGTATAGAAGGTATAGAACGACCCCGAAAAATGGTGTATTAGCATTGTTTCACCATAAGTTCATTAGGTACACACCAGCGGTTCTGACCGTGTGGTGCAAAAAAAAAAAATATTTTTAATTTTTTACATTTTTTTAAAATTTAATGTCAACCCTGATGTATGTAATGAGTGTCTGGTGCTATGACAAATAGTATATACACCATATATACAACATAAATAAAATGGAAATAACAAATATGGTGTGAAATGTTGTTTTTTATTAACAACATCGAAACATATATTATATAGTTAGCAATATATCTTTAATGACAACATCGAAACATATATTATATAGTTAGAGGAGAAGTAGATTCATTATCGTCATGAACAATTCTTTTTATATAAAAGTAAGAAAGGGAGTTTCTATGTTACTCATATGTAAATACACCAGACGTACATGTTCTGAAGCCTACATTTTTTCCACCACCCGACTGTCTGTTATCTAAAACTTTGTAATACCTATCCTTCGTTAAACTGTTATGTCTTTTACTTAAACCTTTTGCACTAGTCTTGTCATACTGTCCGAAACATATGTAAGTCTTTGAGCAGAGAGATATCATTCCAGCACCCTCATACTCCATCTTAAATAACCCGGGTGTTCTTTTATCAAAATCTCTTTTGTCCCTGCACCCTAGACAGTCCGTAGGTGTCATACCATTAGAGCTTACAAAATCGTCTCTGTGCAGTACACATGCCTCCCCAGGAAACCAACTATCGTAGTCCTGATAAAACTCACGTAACATATCTTTTCGAACCGCACTGGCTAAGGTGTCTGTACTAAGAGCTAAATATAGGGAATCTGTATCTGTCTCGCATAGCTGGAAATCAGACCTATCGATGAATATATCTAGAAAATCATAGTAAAACTGTAACATTCTCAACTTTGCATATTGATATACGAAGAAACCTATCTGAACTAGGAGATCCCAAAGTATATTCTTCTTAAGCATTTCCACTTCATAAATGTCATCATCACCAAGTTGTGTCATTTTCTTGAAAAGAGGGTTACTTATAAAATGTGATGTGTCATTACCACGGCAGTAAATGATGTCTGTATGTTTCTCCTTGTTAGACAACGATTTTCCATACGCCGAATTTCCTAAAAGTTTCATAGTATCACTAGTGATAGTGAAAGCCTTATCTCTGTCACCCTGTCTCCTAGCATCGGACACCTTCTCGCCAAACTGTTTAAAACAATTAACTCCATGGTATTCGATTACCTTGTAGATAGACGTTACCTCTAGACCATGAGTGAGGTACCACCGTAATAAAGGTGATGCCAGCAGAATCTTAGTTCCCACATAACTACCTATTAACGTTCGTCTAGGAGTGGTCAGCAAGTTATGCTGCTCTGCATAATCTCTCATTAAAGGACCTATATCATTGCGAGTAACGTCTATATTCTTAAAAATGGGGGTCATCTCGCTAAAATGCTCTTTCAAACGATCTGGTACATGAATGTCACATTCAACTAAACCAAATAAACTCTCATCCATTACAGAAGCTATGATATGGTCTAATGTAGGGTGTCTAAACTGGGCATATGAAGGATATTTTCGTGGGATAGCCATTTTTAAAAATTTGGTTATTGTTCTATCGTATCTTTTCAAAGTCTGCCACTCACATTCCCACATTTCTACTACTCGTACGTTAACATCGTCGATAAGGTACTGTCTGATCTCTAATGTTGTCTCATACAAAACTGATAACGGTGTATGACTGATGGGGTTGACATCGTGACCTGCAGTGATCGGGCATGGATGATGGCCATGGAATAAGCACCCGTGGAACTGATACACCGTTCTATTGATACAATCCCATCCGTCCACTGGAATATTTCGCTCCCCTAAACGCATTTCTCTACTATTAAACTGGATCTGTAACTCTATATTCTCCTTGTGGCTTATCCATGTCAAATATTCTCTACACTGGATGGTAAATACATTTACCTTGTGAGGTATAAATCCGTCCTCTACCATACGTGTAATAGTAAAGTCTGACGGCATTTTTTCCATAAGCGCCCAAAGGTATAACGCGTTGGCGTCATAACCTTTAACAGACTTAACCAGTTTCCCACCTCGAATCCGAGTTTTGTCTTTTTCATGGTACCTATGAAATATAATGGAAGGCCCGCCGACTATATTATCTCTTATCATTTTGTGAATGTTAGCTTGTTTCTTTGAACATAGAAAAAATGAAACATTTTTAGGAATGGTTTTAAAAAGGTACCTAAGAGTGATACCTGGAACTGAAATCGCGTCCTTGAACATGTCTACACCTAAATCTGCGTAGAACTGGACCTGCTGATCTAAAGCCAACAGGAATGGGCCCACATCCTTGTTATTATACCAACATAAAAAGTCTCTTAAAGATGTCATATTATTATCAGTCCACGCTCTGTGGCAGAGGGCGTACTCATCCTCGGTAATATTTGAGTTCTTTAAAGAACTATAAAAAGACTCATGAAGGGGCAGGGATTTTTCGTCTAGTTTAGACAGGTCGGTAATGTATTCGTAACAGAAGTAACCTTTTGTTTCTTCTATATTGTAAGCTTTGAGATAGCTTAGGTAACTATAACCAGGGGCCAGGAAAGATATTATGTCTAACCATTTCAATGTGTCAGTGGATATGCACATAAATGTGTTCTCTCTCTTTACCACATAGCCAAATGGAGTGCCTATACTATTCATCATCTTATAACGCCCACCCTCTGTGGCTATTACATCTGTATCAACATAATTCTCATCGTCTACTTCCTCCTCCTCGTCGTCTAATACATCAATATCAACATAATCGTCAACCTCCTCTTCAGCCGTTGTATTTATAACCTTAGCAACATTCAAATTATGTTTAGACATGTAATACTTAACAAAAAATGGCAGTACAACATTCATGTCATATCTTCCTGCATTAAAACCAATTACAGGCATTTGTCTCAAGTACCCGTCAAGACGTTTTGATAGATGAGGAACGTCAAGTTCTGTAATCTGTGTGAAAACATATTCAAACTTTTCTAACAAAATCGCGTATGCAGCATCAGAAATTTTTTCAAGATAATGTATTACTCTACAAAGTAATTTATAAGAATCACCTGTGCTCACAAAACAGATAGGTTGCTCATACTTAGGAACGATAGACGCCACAGAACAACTTAGAATATTATGTTTAGAAATATATGTTGTTGAAGTACTTTTATCTGGTAAAGTATCATTAGTAAAGTAGCTTTCTATATCATACGTTGCCCTGTATTGATACACGTAGCTTATGTCAACATCTATACCATGTGATGACAATACCTCCCATATTGTCTGGGACGGGGTATAAACGCCGTTCCTAAAATAAACTTTAGTATTATCACCATTACAAATTTTCAGATGACGTTTCATACTACCACATAGCTTCCACAATTTTCCACACTTTATACATCCGAAACAATGAGTTGCTTTATTGATATCTACTATATACATGAAATGATCCTCGTAAAGTAGTACTCGCATGGTCCTGTTATACTCGCTACCGCTTCTAAGCACAGGAGTAAGTACCTTAGTGTCATTATACTCATAAATATCGATGTTTACTCTGTATAGTTTTTCAAGGGCAGGTAGGTCATGTAAAGACACTCCACGGAAATCCTCGACAGCGCTGTGGTACCACTGTCTTAAAAGTTTGTATGTTTTCATTTGAAGACTTCTCAAACTCGCCCCTCTGAACAGAGCTAAACACCTGAAAAAGCATAGATTGTCAGTGTATGGGGAACCATCACTGCAATTGGATTGCAGTGTGTAAATATATTTGTTGTTAATAATATGGTCTGGAAGTTCCGAAAATAAACAACCGATAGGAAAATCGGTTGAATATGTATAAAAACATGTTGATGGAACTATTTCAACTAACCAACTAGTATCTGGACGCACCATTCTTGCAGAATTAAAATTGTCAGTGTCACGCATTAACGCACAGAATGTATCCAGATCATGTCTATTATTAATGAAGTATGGCGTATCAAGCAGAGTTGAATTGTTCATGGATGCATGAAAAAGACGTAGTTCTCCATCTACTTTATTTCGTAATAAGAGGTGATTAGATACATTAATACGGAACCTGGTAGTCTGCCTATCAAATATGTCTCTGGGGTGGCGGGACCAATCTAATGCGTATGGTCTGTCAGGTCTATTGAAGAAAGTATAAGTACATATACGTGTACTACAATTCTCATGAGACCGTAGTGATCTCCAGTTATCATCGTATATCTTTCTAACATCATCTGGCAAGACGTATAGACTACTGCACTCGTCGTCTAATCTCTGTCGTTTAGATGAGGACGACGATGTAATCATACCTGTGTCTCGGGGAGTGACCGAAGAGGCAGAGGAGCTCTGCGACGATGATGATGGTACTAATAATTGTTCATGGAAGGCTCCTGAAGTTAAATTATCAGGTGTAGATGATGAGTCGCTATGTGGTGTAGTCGATACGTGCTGATGTGCTATGTGATAGTTCATACTATCAAATCTTGTGAAAGATTTTGAGCAAAAATGGCAAATGTATTCCTGTAAAAAATGCACAGATTGAATGTGTCTGTCGAGGACATATTGTCTGCTATAGTTTTTCCTACAGTACGAGCATTTGAAATTATTAGTAGAAACTGACTGATCAAGTGATGATGTGGGTAACACATGAATGTTTCGGACATGTTCTGTCAGTTCTCGAATATGGCTAAAAGATAAATCACACTTCACACAGTTGTATTGAATATCAGTGTTTACAATATGTGCTAGTTGAATGTGTTGTATTAACTCGAAAGGATCCCTGTAATGTATATCACACTCTACACAATTAAAATTAGTGTCAGAATCCATCTGTGAAATACACACAATGCTAATTAAAAAACAACGACACTGGTGCAGTAGTTATAAAGTGTAAAAGAATAAAAATTTATTCGTAACGTAATTCCCATGGTTTTTGTGAAAGATAATATCCATGCTGATAATATACAGCACTGTCATCTGGCTGAGTTTCTATCGGTGGAATAGTCAGTATGTTTTCTTTATTACTGTCACAAGTATCAGGCGAATAATCCATGGCTGTCGTCTGGAATGAAGAAGCAAACTCTTTACGATCAAAATCCGCGAGGATATCGCGTTGCAGAGACACTAAATGTTCAAATTCCTGGCGTGTTAAAGTTATTCCAGTTCTGGTTGGAAACTTGAGATATGACTCACCAAAATACTGTCGAATGTTGAGAAAAACACGGTCTTTGTAACAGCACACAGACACGGCCTTTTTCCCCATATCCAGCGGTCTAACAGTGTCATCACTGGCAGCCGTATACACCCAGCTTGATGGAACTGAGCCATTAGTACACATTATTATCGGTAAGACTGGCAAAATGAAATGACGCCACGCACAGTTGCCAGCTCTTATAGACAATCTATTGGCTGACGGCGATTGGTGGGTTATTTTTAGAAAATGATGTCATATCGCATCTGATTGGCTGTTTTAAAAGCATGAGTCATCATCTATTTTTAGCTGATGATATCATCGTCGATTAGTCATATAACGTGTCTGGGCACGTTAGCCGAGGCCTGATTAATCGATAAACGATTCTATCGTTCTGCCATTGTCTCGTAGATGCTGAAAAGGGGTAAAGTACTCGCTGCATACTTCCACCTCGACACTTGACGAGTAAGAAATATATACAGTACAAACCGCAGACTGCGCTGACTGTATCTTGTAAGTGTCTGCTATTGAAAAGCACAGGTCTAGTCGAGTTTCTGCGTATAAATCGTAAAATCTGTGGGTGAACTGGTTGTAATCCGAATGCATCAAAGTACTCAAAGCTAGAAGTCGCGTCATAATATAAACTGACCCAATGGCTGCCCGGCATATGTGAAGGATCAAGATTGATAACAAATGCAGCCTTCTTGGTTCGATCAATGTACGATGGTAACTGATCACAGGCCAAAACCTTAGCACCTATACGTCTAACACATATATCAGAGTCTAAGATTCGTTGAATCTGGTCAGTGTTCATTGCTTTATGCGCTGTAATCTGTTAGGACTTGTCTAGTTTTGGAGATTTCAATAATAGAGTCCTGTTCGGCATACACGATGACTTGTAAAGGTTCTGCCGTGACTGTCGAAAACTTGATTTCGATAGATAAAGGGCCAGACTTAGCCATCTCGAACTGTTGACCATCAAGGAGACTAGGGCTGAGATCAAAGGCGTACAGAGCGTAACCATTTTTGAAATGTCTGTATTCGAGATCGTTCCCGGCATCTTTACCGATAAGTCCCATAGCCAGGTTTGTTCCAAAAAATGCTCTTACATATTGGTTATGACTGTAATCCATTGATAGCGGCTTTCCAGTCACGGTACGTCCATCGGAAGTGACATTCAAATATGTCAGGTCAAAGCTTTGAAAATTGAATGGATTAACTTTGTATGATCCGTTAAACGCAGCAGATGTAACGAGTCCAATCACTATTCTCGTTGGTGTCTGACTGAGAAACAAATTATCTTGAGTGTGGCTTAACATTCCTTTCGGAATTGAGAAGGTTTTCAGTGTAACTCGTTTCAAAGGGTACTTTGCATTTCCTCTCATTAGGGCCTTCTCGTGTGCTAGAGATATGGCGGGGTTCAGTTTGGCTTTTCTAACCACCAAGGTGGCGTGGGTGATCACTGACCTGTACCCAGCAGCGACATCGTGAGCTATGATATTGAATGAATCTTTAGATGGAACCAATTTCACTTTGACATCTATACCGTTCAACATATACCGATCCTGAGCAAAAATATCGCAGTGTAGGCGACCCATCAAGTCAATTTCTTGACTCTGGCTGGCTACATTTCTTCGTATCTTCAGACCGGTGTTACTATCACCCTGTGTATCATCTATAGAATTATGCGTGTCCTTGTAAAAAAGAGCAGCGGTCATGTGTCCTCTCTTGGCTTCTTCTCCGTAATTCAAGGTTGCTTCCAAGTACGCTCTGTAAGGATACGTGTTTTCGCTCGACGTTATAAGTTTGTCTTTCAGAGATACGTCAACTTGCGAAAACAGGCTATGTAGATAATAATTCACTGGCGCCACATCAGTAGTCGGAGGTAGTTTATCACCCGTGGGTAAAGTGACTTTTGCTCGAACGTGGAGAAAAGTATTGAACAGATCTAAATACTCTTCTCCGGTTCCAGAAATTGCAAACTCAATAGGTGCCCCAGGAGCGAGTGCTGCTAAAGGATGTATCTCTACAAACTGACCGTCTTCTACGGCCGTCTGAGTCGGTGGTACGCTAAACAAATCAAGACCAGAGTGTAGACACTCGCACGACTGTGGATGAATTAAAGCCATTATCCAAAAATGTCGGAATACCTCTTGCTCTTCCTGCGGGCAGAATGAGATGTACTGGTTCTGTTCGATCGTTTTATTCTCTTTTTGAATGGTTCTCCGGGTGGTGGCGCTGTTTTCCGTTTTCTAAACCCACTTCCCGACTGGTTCCCCGCGAGGTGGTCTACTGCTCCATGTAATAAACGCTGACCCGCTTCTTTGGCGTGTTCTTTAAATGAATCTCCTACATTCCTACCGGCTAAGGCGTCTTGCGCGACCTGTAGTCCGGTCCCTAACCCTCTCTGAGTAGGGCTTTACCTCCAGTCTTAATCCACGGCATGACCATACGCCCCAATCCGCTAAAAAAGACCCTATCCCATTGCCTCTTTGATTACGGCCTCCGATAAAGAACGGCAGCCCATTTCCTGCTTGATTACAGTAATGATCTTCGTAGATTTTTGCATGTCGCTTTAGCGGGACGTGTCTGACCATTATTCGAGATCAACTCTTCGTTTAGAACGAAAATGTAACGTTAGGATCGACGAGCCTAGATGAAATTGAATAGTTTTCCCCGTATCGGTTGTTAAAAGGATTTCTATCGTATCGAATGAGAATCAACTCAGGGGGACGTAGTGAGGTTTATCGTAAATACGAAATAATGGAGACATCCGTTTATCCACTACGGGAACGGTTCGCAGGAGAGGGACCATAACGTCGCCCACCGGTCTCGAAGCTACGATATCGCAGTAGACGTATATGTTTTTCATGTCCGCATCCACTTGAATTTCGCCTCCCCCTACTAGTAATGACTCTGCTTCCGTCACTGTATCGGAGGGTACTTTTAAAATTTCTTTTAACGGCTCGCTAATTGTAGCTTTAGCACCTTTTTCGTAGAGTTTAACAATGGCCTTCTCTTCTCTTACGTTGATTCTTAATCGAGTCTTTCCACTGACCTCAGTACCCATAACCAGCTGATTCAAAGGGTCTATCAGATCATCGGGTGTTGTGTATAGTCCAGGGGGTAACGTAACCCTAAAGGATGTTTTACCTTCGGGTGGAAAGTATTCAATCCACACATCGTCCTGTAGAATATTGAAGTACGTATTTGGAAACTGTATTTCTGCTAACCCGACCTCGTAATGAGATGAAAGTTCTATAGTTTGCGGGAGTTTTACGAAAAAGTGACCCGGCTGGTTATTCGGGTATATCCCCATAGATGAGTTGCTCGGTAATGTAACGTAAAAACTAATGGTCTCTCTAGTTTAGGGTTAGGTAACATATAACCCAGACAACTGCTCAGGAGGGCAATCCACAATTTGCCGTCTTTATCGTCACCTGATGTGAGATTGAACAGAGATACTCCAATGACCACGTATATAACTAGCATCTGGGATATGAAGACAATTTCTGGACGAGGCATGAGTTTGCCGCAGATTGGCCACAGAGAAGTTCTATTGCTCGTATCTTCAATTTTGATATTTTCAAATGAACGTAAACCAGCAGATTCTGGCGTTTCATCTTCCATTACTCTCTGTATCTCGATACGTGCTTCGCTGAGATCCAACTGTTGAATGTGGACGAGTAACCATACCACTTGACTAAATATTCGGTACCACCATGTCTCTCTGCTATAATGCTTTCGATACGATACATCTGTATGTCTCCCACGTGTTGAAGCTCTTGTTCGTAAAACGAACCTTTTAGTTCTTCACCAGAGTAGTCTTTCAGCACATAGGTTATCGGTGATGTTATCTTTATACGACTAACTGTAAACAGTTCTTCTGTCCACGACGGGGTGTACCCTTTTTTAAAAGCTTGTCTGGCTAAGGCAATTCTTACTCGATCCCCTTCTACCAGTCTGGGTTTTTTTCAGTTCTGACATCATTGGACGAATACAACGTATTCCATACCTCCTCTTGATTATTAGCGTTTACCTTTATAGGCGCCATCTTGAAGCTGCGGTGATAAGAATTATTGTAATTTTTGAGTAACAATGGTAATACTTTGACGTACTCGAGTGTATTAGTCTTCGTGAAATATCTCCACATTTTTTCTTTCAGAGTGCGATTAAAACGTTCAACCACTGCAGCTTTAATATCTTCATTTTCAGTAGTGAAAAAGTGAACTCCCTCTTTATTAAGAAAGCCGAGGAATGTTCTATTTACGAATTCACTACCTTTATCAGACTGAAAAGAAAAAGGACGGCGATGCTGAAAAATTTTACTCATTGCTTCCACTAAAGCTTTACCCGTCTTATTCATTAGAGGAATAGCCCATGCGAATTTGCTAAATACATCGATACATGTCAGGAGATATGAGAAACCATCATTGTATGTTTTCAGACTTCTCAAGTCAATTAGGTCAGCCTGAAACTGGTGATCGATTCCACCAACAATGATTCGACGTCGTTTGAATCTTCTACGAATGGGTTTATGTAATGTATAAGTATCTTGATGACGTAACCATTCCTTGACAATGTGAGGCTTGAATTTAGTCGCACGCTGCAGGGCTAACACTCCACTATAACTGCCTGGCTGACTAGGATTGTAGTAGTAACGATTCAATCGATTGGCCACTTTTCCCATCTTGGTGTAGGAATCTTACTCGTTTTTTTCTTTACTCTCAATTTATACGATTTTGTCTCCTCCGGTGTTTTAGGAGGTGCAGACTGAACTGTTTTATCTGATACTTCTTCTTTATGGCCATTAGAATCGATAGTTGGTTGTGGTTTAATATCCACTAACCCTAGTGGTTTATGTCTGTATTGATCTAATCTTTTCATGTAAAGTTGAAGAGTTTTATTATATAGACTAACTCTGTCGCCAATAGATAAATCTTCTCGTTCTATAATTCTTTGCATGTCCCGGTCCAGTTCACCTAGATTATCTCTCAGCGAATCTGGTGGTGTATATGACTTTTGATTTTCCAGGACTCTGGGGTCCATCAGTACCATTTTCTTAGCCATTATAGGATAACACTCCTTTCAACATTGATAGTATAGGGCCTAATAATGCACCTATAAACCCTCCCTTCTGTAGAATGTGTTTACGTCTCTTCAGCGACAATTTCTTTCTCGTTAAAAATCTAAGACTAGATTTGTGTGGTTGTAATCGCCGCTTCTGAGCTGATGTGAGCTTAACATTCCCTTTTAAGACGTTGTGACAGCATTCGCATAATGTTCTGATTAGCTCTGGCGATGCAGATTTTATTACAGCGTTCACGGCTGGCTGTTTTGCGTTACCCAGTACCTTCAATAGATCACTTTGTTTTTTCAAACATGCAGACATGTTACTTTGGAATATAAACTGTCTGTATCTCGTAAGGAAAAATATTGCTACGAAATCGCATATGATCAGCTGTGCTTTGTCGGAGGTCAATCAGTAAATACGTGTTCGGCAGACCTGTAGCGTCTTTATATGCCTCTTGGACATACTTGACATTACCAGGGTACATTTGTTTAGCTAAGTTAGTTATTTGTGATCCGTCTCTCGGGTTTTTGAAAAGTACGATGTAATGAGAATTCAAACTAATTGTTCTGTTCTCTTTGTTTTTCCCAAACAAATTCTGAACTAAGTAAAAAATGCTCAGATCACGATGATGAGATCCTTTAGTATACAAATTGGTTACACGCTGATCTGTTTCAGACATTAAATCATCAATTACAATCAGTCGTCTTTTATCTCCTTGCCACTGGTCAGTATCCGGTAGACCCTGGATAAAATGTATACCCGTCATTGTCTCGTAGATAGGCTGCCACTCGCCATAACAATATATAATCTCTTCTGGCACTGGATCAACCATATCGTGAAGATGCTGGATGAATCTATGAACGAATAATGTTTTTCCACACCCGGTTGGCCCCGCGACGAGAGCTGTGAACGGATGTTTAAAGCGCGGATCCATTTAATGAAATGACACACTACCCGCTTGTCCGCACACATTATCTCAGTCCCAGACTCACTTATA
Source organism: Meghimatium bilineatum (assembly GCA_034231615.1). Taxonomy (NCBI): domain Eukaryota; kingdom Metazoa; phylum Mollusca; class Gastropoda; order Stylommatophora; family Philomycidae; genus Meghimatium; species Meghimatium bilineatum. Next base: position 41,175,855 of record CM067304.1, read on the forward strand.
ACCTTGTCACAGCATGTCCATCCGTTTCCATTTTATATGGGCCGCATCCTACCATACTCTATCAGATTTCTCCACATCGAAAAGAAAGCGGAGTAATTAGAGAGTAGTAATCTTCATGTTTGGTTTACAGTGGTACTATTCTTTGCTCACCTACTCCTTAGTCGTCTCTTATGATATGTATTGTTAATTACATTGTTACTATTCTTTGCTCACATGAGATACTGCTGATTACATTACCACTTACACTGCTATATAATAGATTGCTCATTGTTTTAAAATTAATATTTACAAAAAATAAAACGCGTAACTGTGTATGAGATTTTTTTTTAAATCATTTGTGCCAGCTTAAATGTTTGTGCGTGTGCGTTAAGCTGCTGCTGACATTTGTGACAGGTTTTGTGGCAAAATTCTACTTAGCGGTTTATGAAATGTACTGATAAAATCAGCGCATGACTTTAATTCTGTCATAGTAAGTTCTGTTAATTGGGAAACAGATTCCCCCTCATTTGTAACTAAGTATAGGATTGTAGCAGCCAATTGATGAAAAGAATATCTAGATAATTTAAGATTACAGATCACCGAGTCGGCTAGACAATATATTTTCTGAATATCAGATTCAGTTAGTATGGGTGATTTTTTTTAAATTATGGGTAGATATGTCTCTAAGTAAGTTATTAAAGTTGGTTCAGACAATTTATTATGTGTACAGTTGAAAACTTGACTTTCAGTCTTAACAAAATCCTGTTTTGAGTAAACTCTGTCTGTCAAATACATCAGATTTGAGATTGTTAGAGATCCCCCAATAAATTTACTTGAGAGTAAAACACATGTAAGACTAATAATTTCTAAATTACGTGTTTGAATTATGTCTGAGTAAAGTTTTATAAACCAGTCGAAGAAATATATGGCCCTGTGGCACATTTCAAGAGTTACGGCCTCATAACTAACACTTAAATGTTCGAAATATTTTAATATTCGACTTCGATGAATATTTCGAAAAAATGGCTGTATTTCACAGACTAAGTTTCGAGGCCGAGATATGTTTATATTATTTAGAAATTTGAGATAATCTCTCTCGTATGTATCAGATAATTCTGTGACTGATGTCATGATGATATTTTTCTTATGTACATGAGACTAATATTACTATAGATATTACTTATATATACACTCTCTTGTAGAGTACCCTTAGACTATCGCAGCCCCCCATTGTCCGTTTATATCAGGACACTACGATAGAATATAACTTCCTAAAATATTGTTATATAAATAAAACTTAATATATTTCTTACAGGGACTACACGTCCATTTTTAATGACTCCCATAATACGGTATTTTACTTTAAAGAATCTATTAACTTAGTGTCACAGGATTCCCTGTTTTACCAGTGTAAGTATACTCACTAGGGGAAAAATCATAATTCAGACACATAAATAATGATTATATTATATGCCGCGGGTCATACTTAGTATAACGTTAACTTTATATTTCTAATATTAACATTTCACGCTAAGTCCTAATTGGCAACTACACCAGAATTACATTTTCATCCGTTCCTCACGTAATTATGTGACATCAATTTCTCTGGAGATGGCAGTGCGTGACTGAAATCTAAATTTTAATACATACATTTACTTTTTTCTGTTAAACATAACATATTTCATATTACCACTTAGATACATCGGTACTTCTGTTTTAGTGCATTATTGATAAGTGTCAGATTTAACTATGTATTTAAATTATCAATAGTAAGGGGCAAATTCCACTACATACATAATTTTACCAAATTTCTATTACACCGGGAGAAAGAATTACCTTATGAGATGTCTATCTGAAATTGCTACAATTATACTTTCATCCGCTATTCACGTAATTATGTGGACACGACATTTTTCTGGGATATGACAGATTTCAGAACATAATTATTGGTTATTCAGTTCAGAAACTGGGTATAAGATTCAGAACATTATGTTACCAAAAACATACAGCTTCCAGCCATCTAAACATTACACTCCTAATCTACTAATCCTCTGTGTTTCGCATCAGGTAACTATATTTTAGTCAGAGAATATAGATACTAAGACTAATATTTTATAAGCTAGATAGATAAGATAGATAAGATAAGATAGATAGATAAGATAGATAAGATAAGAAGTAAGATAGAATGAACACTATGCAATATAACGATGTCCTTTATATATTTAGGTGCTTTTTTATACGGGCACTATTATGACTTATATTCTACGAGTCATAGTTTTAATTTAAAACCACACTCGGTATGTTTTGTTATCATCATTATCACGTGCCATTCCGGCTGTCGTAGGCGATCACGGCTAGTCACAGATCTCTGTATATAGTATTATGTATCGCGATCGTTGTATTTAGCAATTATACTTCTTCTGCGTTCGTTCTCAGACTCCTGCAGTTTAGCGAGATGTCATTTATGTGTATATAGCGACTGACTGTATTTTGCGGGAGAACAGGAACTAGATTTATTAGATAGATGTGTGTGTGTGTGTTTTATACTATGTATGCGCGTTAGTGTATGCATGTGTTCTATGTAGGATATGTCGGTCTGCATTACATAGAATAAGAAAAAAAAAGGACAGGTGCTCAGGTCTTTGATATATATGTATGTATATATATATATATATATATATATATATATATATATATATATATATATATATATATATATATATATATATATATATATATATTACCAGATAACATTTACGCCTAATATGTATTCATACTTTTATTTCATATATATAAACAGACATACAGCACATATCATTAGGATGATGGCGTATTTACGCATATTGTTTTTACAGTTTGTAGTTTCGCCGATAATTCACAAGGCAACACACAAAAATCATCACAGATAATTTTATATGGGTTTTGTAGTATTTGGTTAGCTGATTTCAAATCTGTCTTTAGTTTTTTTCTACCACGTAACATTTTTTTTGTAATAGCTAATTATAATATCTTTCAACAGTGGTTATGACCACAAATCGAGTACAATGTTTTATTTAGATTGGTATCGATACTTTATTACTGGATGTTACAATTTTGTTCAGTTCCGGGTCACGTGATTTAGTATCGATGCTACCATTTTTGTGTATTCGATAGGATAGTAAATCCATTTATACACGTGTGGTGTTTGCTTAAAGTAATTACGACAATTATATTATGAGATTTCGTTGTTTTGTACTTTCTTTTATTTTAAAGGTTGCAAAAACCTTGCATTTGTGTACTTGATAACTTATTTTGTGTACTTATTAACTTATTATCATGCCTAGAAGATGCATCAATCATCCAAACTGTTTCTGTTTTGTGTGTGGTTCATTTGTGACGAAATCACAGCGGCGCACAATTTCAGATGATCTAAAGAAGATATACATATTGTATTTTGGCTGTCCACTGGGTGATCAGGATAAATCTTGGGCTCCACATATCATATGTACCAGTTGTTCAAGCGGACTACGTGACTGGCTAAATGGCCGCAAGGCAGCTATGCCATTTGCAATTCCAATGTTATGGAGGGAACCGCGAGACCATGTCAATGATTGCTACTTTTGTCTGGTGAACACAAATGGATTCTCTGCTAAAAATAAACAGAACATTGTATATCCTAGCTTAGATTCTGCCATCAGGCCTGTTCCACATGACGATTCATTGCCTATTCCTTTACCTCCTTCTGGTGGACTTGTATCTATGCAAGATGGGGAGGAATGCAGTGAAAACACAGCTGTTCACAATGCAGACTCAACTGATCCAGATTATACTGTTGATGAATGTTTAGAACCTAAGACTTTTACACAGGCAGAGCTGAATGATCTTATTCGTGATCTAAATCTGTCTAAAGATAAAGCAGAACTTCTTGCTTCAAGGCTTAAGCAAAAGCATTTGCTTGCAAGGGACGTTAACATAACTTATTATAGAAAACGAAATCTCAACATGACGACGTTCTTCAATGTTGACGGCTCATTGAGTTATTGTCAGGACATCGATGGTCTCTTCAACAGTTTATCACAAGTGCATGATCCATCAGGATGGCGTCTCTTCATTGATTCCTCGCGAAGAAGCTTAAAGGCAGTTCTTTTGCACAATGGAAATTTAAAACCAAGCATACCAGTTGCACATTCTGTTTATCTGAAAGAATCTTATTACAACATGAACAGTTTGCTTGAAGTTATTCATTATAAAACACACCAGTGGAACATCTGTGGTGATCTAAAGGTCATTGGCATGTTGATGGGCATGCAAGGAGGATTCACTAAATACTGCTGTTTCCTATGCCTATGGGATAGTCGAGCAACAGCGGAACATTATGTCAAACGTGTCTGGGAGCCCAGGCATATCTATACGCCAGGAGCAAGCAGTGCCCAAAATATGCCCCTTGTTGATCCACAGAAAATATTTCTGCCACCTCTCCATATTAAGCTAGGACTGATGAAAACCCTTCTGAAGACCATGGGTAAGACTAACTCAGAAGGTTTTCAGTACCTTGTTAATAAATTCCCAAACATCACTGCTGCAAAAATGAAGGAAGGGATATTTATAGGTCCACAAATCAGATCTGTTTTACAAGATGAAGGTTTCAAACAGTCTCTGTCAGGAGCTGAGCTAGAAGCCTGGGAGGCATTCAAGTGGGTCTGTGAAAACTTTCTTGGTAATCATAAGTCCCCTACGTACAGGGAAGGAGTTCAGCGTCTAATAGATTCTTACCAGAACCTTGGCTGTCGCATGTCATTAAAAGTGCACTTCTTGCACTCCCATGTAGATTTCTTCCCAGAAAATCTTGGTATGGTGAGTGAAGAGCAAGGAGAACGTTTTCACCAGGACATTCAGTTAATGGAGCGCCGTTATCAAGGTTTGTGGAATGAGAGTATGATGGCCGACTTCTGCTGGATGCTATTCCGTGATAATCCAGGCGAAGAATATAACAGAAAATCAAATTCCAAGCATTTTTGAAGAAACATTCTACATATCTATGCTGTGATGTGAGTATATTTGATTTAGTCTAGAAGATGTGAATCATTTGCTTAATTGATGTTTGCGATTCTCGAAAAAATACAGCCAAGTTCAGTGAAAACTAACATCACTCATAACTTTAAAACTTGACGTGATAGAGAAAAACTGATACCAGATCTGAAATCAGCGCCAAAAAATCCTTTAGAAAAGTGTATTTTGGTTTCAGATGATTATAAAAAGTTTTATTTTGTTGCCTTGTGATGAGTACCAGTCCATCCCATTCATTGTGTATTTCTAAAAACGAATAAAAGTTATCAGCAATATACAGTCCGACATAATTGGCAAACATATCAAGATGATTTGCAGTGTCAGCAGAACATTTATAAGATACATCTCTTACGTGTTCCGCCATGTGATACGCTAGTGAGAACACAATTATAATACGCCCCCAGTTCACAATTTTGTCATTAAATATTTCATTGACAATAGAAGTGAACATATAACATATATTTTTTTCAGAGATCTCCAGTCTCGCAATCATTTCTTTAATTTTGCTATTTTGGCTCTTCAATAATTCCGTAAAACATATACGTAGCGTTTTGCAGTGTATAGATTCATTTTCAGCACACTAGGTGACAATAAGCTCTCTGGCTAATTCACACGTTTGTTTGCGAAGATTATCCATGTTACTACATAGAGACATTCTCGTCTGATAGTCAACTACGGTTAGTGTATTCGATATTTATACTTGTGTATGTAAGGGGTATTACTAGCTGTCTGTGGTGTATATGTCATTATGGTATTTTATTTTTTATTTCATTAACTCTCTCTCTATAGACATGGCATCAGCTAGCGAGCTCGTCTACAGACTGTGGAATATATTAGAGACTGATGGTGATGTATACTGTCAACAATGCTTATTACAACTGGATCCGAACCATACGCATACATGTTTTCCACACGATTTCAAAAAACGATTACGGGCAAATCTACATTATTTAATGAGAGACCATATCTCTATAGATGAATTTATACACATTTCCATACGTTATTTCTCACGGCGAATACTGCATATGCATCGTTCTGGCCTGGTCATGAATACCTCATCCACTTATTAAGTATTTCACTATGTTTATCACTTAGTGTTGTTTACTATATTTACTATACCCATGGCCTGATCATGAATACCTCACCCATTATTTCACTATGTTTAACACGTAGACAGACTGTGGCATATATTAGAGACTGATGGAGATGTATACTGTCAGCAGTGCTTATTACAACTGGATCCGAACCATATGCATACATGTTTTCCACACGATTTCAAAAAACGATTACGGGCATATCTACATCATTTAATGAGAGACCATATTTCTATAGATGAATTTATACACATTTCCATACGTTATTTCTCACGGCGAATACTACACATGCATCGTTCTGGCTTGATCATAAATACCTCATCCACTTATTAATTATTTCACTATGTTTATCACTTAGTGTTGTTTACTATATTTACTATACCCATGGCCTGATCATGAAAACCTCACCCATTATTTCACTATGTTTAACACGTAGACAGACTGTGGCATATATTAGAGACTGATGGAGATGTATACTGTCAGCAGTGCTTATTACAACTGGATCCGAACCATATGCATACATGTTTTCCACACGATTTCAACAAACGATTACGGGCATATCTACATCATTTAATGAGAGACCATATTTCTATAGATGAATTTATAAACATTTCCATACGTTATTTCTCACGGCGAATACTACATATGCATCGTTCTGGCCTGATCATGAATACCTCACCATCGTATTAATTATTTCACTATGTTTAACACTTAGTGTTATTTAGTATATATACACTAATTACATTGTTGTGTTTTCTACAGCTCATCATGTCAGAGAGTATACTACAAAAATTATTAGATTATATTCATGACCAGCCACCACATCAGTGTGAAGGATGTTTACATCAGTTAGGGAATCAGTTGGGTCATTCGTGTCTCACGGACACTACTGATGACTACATACGTAGACATCTAGATGATGCTCTGAGAACGGTTCTCTCAGTGGACGAGCTACTTAATTTAGCATATGAACAGATTGCGGATAAGCTAGTAGATTTCGAAAATGCACACATACACAGACATTATAACACATAATTTCTAAACAGTATGTCAGTGCTTGATATTACATAGATGTGTTCATGACGATAATGAATCTACTTCTCCTCTAACTATATAATATATGTTTCGATGTTGTCATTAAAGATATATTGCTAACTATATAATATATGTTTCGATGTTGTTAATAAAAAACACACTTTCACACCATATTTGTTATTTCCATTTTATTTATGTTGTATATATGGTGTATATACTATTTGTCATAGCACCAGACACCCATTACATACATCAGGGTTGACATTAAATTTTTAAAAAATGTAAAAAATTAAAAAATATTTTTTTTTTGCACCACACGGTGAGAACCGCTGGTGTGTACCTAATGAACTTATGCTGAAACAATGCTAATACACCATTTTTCGGGGTCGTTCTATACCTTCTATACTACTGCTATGTCGCTGCTAAGGTGTGTTTCTTGGATACAGCATATATTAACTTGTTCTTCACTGAGGACATTTTCAAGTTCCCATTTTTTGCTGTATCCATCTCTTTTACTGTTGACACCCTCAGCATTCCAGTGCATTATTTTTATTGGTCGTTTAAAGTTTGTTTGGCAGTAGCTCTATTCCCTTGCCTCCTGGCTCCTCGAGGCAATTGAGAAGGACTTTCAGTAACTGAGATTGGGCCCTTTCGAGGTATAGGGCCCGGCACCGTCCCTGCCTGAACGTCCGCCACAGGGCAGGCACCATAACTTTTTATAGATACAGACATGTTTCCATTGTGTTTTGTGCGTGGCATCCTGATTATCTGTGCGCCTTTTGGCTGGATGCCTCCGTCTTCAGCACTCTGCTTACTTGGGCAGGACTATGGTCCTGCTCGAATGGGACTGCCCGACCAGTCTTAGTTTCCAGCCCCTGATGGCTGAACTAAGCCCCATCACCACGGCACGGTGCTGGCCTTGATGGGGATCCAATTATCTGATTATTCAATTGCCTCTATTCAATTAATGAACTATATCCCTCAAGATCATACTCCACGGACACATTAAGATAAATTAACACTGTTATCCTCTCCAGATCTTTACTTGTCAAAAGTGTTGAGAACTTTCATCTTTTCTGTTCTCTAGGTTTTCCTATGTCTTTGTTCTTTTTCCTCATTGATTCCATGTCGATGTCTGTTTTACATTACAGTTCCCTACCTACAGCATATTATTTCCAATTCAACTCTGTTTCTTAGATATGATCTGTAGTTTCACAAGAAGCCTGTTCTTCTATCAATTAAATCTCTCTTTCTTAATCGTATCCTATCATCTAATGCCGTGTCTCTCAACGTGGAAGAGAGCCAAACAAGGGGGAAATTTGACTTTTTAGTGAAGCATTCAAGAATTATGAACTAACCCAATCTTGTAACATATATCTCAATGTAAATTTTTTTAAAGGCGAAGATAAGACATACAGGAAATGAGAGGATATAGTTTTCTGGAAAGTAATCAATTACCTTTTTAAAACAAAATGTGGGAATCAGCAGGGAGACGGACGACAGTTTGTGCCAAAATAGGACCACTGGCCGAAAGAGGTTTGAAAACACTGATCTAATACATTTCTCATCACCGATATCCTTAAACCATACAGTGTCATTACATCTGTATTCAAGAATCAAAGTTTGTTATCTTGTTTAATGTTTTCGTGGCAATATTGTTTTATAAAGTGTAAAATTGTTTTCTTTCTAGGTAAAAAATTTGTTTTAATTAGATCTTACACATCGTGGGTGAGTGTCATGACATATCTTCTTCAGCGTTTATTCTCAAACTTCCGCTAGATCTCTCTTGTAGCAGGACGATAGTCAAACTAGATTTCTAGCAGGATGTAGCCCAGAGAATAGAAATGCGTTGTCTCCGTTTATTTGCACCAATGGTCCAACACATTCGTCTTCGGCGGTCATGACATAATATCCCATTACTACACTTCTTACGAAAGTAAAACATGCAGTAATAAAAGTCGGTTACTTTTCATATAAATTCAGCCACACGTCTAAATAACGGAAAGCAGTTTTTACATAAATGGGAGATAGCAAATAAGGTTCTTTTTTATAGAGAAATATTTAAGGTTTTCTTGCAAAATCTGCATCTGGTATTATTTCTTCTTGATTTTGTATTTCTTTCTAAAACCACCTGTTGTGTTGATAATGCCAATCATATGATTTAAATTAGCAGCTTCTCCAACTAGTATTCATTTAGTCACAGCAGACACGGAAAAAAACGATTCAGGCTTTTGAAAACAAGTGCTACAGATGTTTGTTAAGAATTAGCTATATAGAACACGAGACAAATATATTCATCCTACAGCAAATAAACACACTTGCAGGTTATCAAGAACCAGTTTTGTTAGTGATGAAACGATGTAATATTGTTTGGTTTGGACATGTAACCAGATACGACTCACTTTCTAAAACTGTTTCTGCAAAGAACAGTGGAAGGAGAAGAGGTTGAAAAGAAAAAAAAATACTGAATTGATAACATCAAGTAATGGTCTGTGCATGATTTTTCTAAACTTCTCCGAATGACTGAGCATAGAGATGTCTGGAGAGCTTTTTGTGCTGATGTCTCCTGTGTGTCACCACTGCGACTCTGACGGACTATTGATCATATAATAATAATTATTATTATTAGTATGATAATACTTCTCAGTTTCCACGTAGTCAATTACCTGACATTGTATTTGGAAAGTCACGACATTGAAATCTGGCTGCGACGCGTGGTTCGCTAATGCATTGTCGTGAGGTAACTGGGAATTGTCATTGTGGCTACATCGCTATGTGCTCAGAGAAATTTTTTTGAATGGCTGAGTGTTTATATTTTTTCAAAGTTGAAGTGGAAGACAATATGTCATATATCAAAACTTTAACTTATTTCAAATAAAACTCACTTTAGAGAAAATCTGCATGTGTATGTGCAGGTGATTCCCAGATCACTATGGCGTAAAGCTGGTGTTTGAATCTTAATGGAGGCTTAAAGGTGTCCGAGAGACCTACCCCGTGCACTAACACTGTATCTGTTGTGTTTTGTACGTTATGTGATTCACTAAAAGTACATTGTTTGTAAGTACATCTAGCACAATCGTAATTTATACGAAGCCAAGATGGACGGTTTAAGAAAACAATTGTAAATGTCCTATTAGATTTTGAATTTATAGACTTGACATTTGGTGGTGAACATTCTATAAATGGCGACTCTTTGCAATCAATGACACTTGTGTTGACTGTGCTTATTGTTGTGGAGTGTATACCCATAAACGTAGATGTCTTATTATCAGTTCCAGTCAACATTGTTTGATTCTTTGTGCTTTCTGTGGTCAAAGTGTATGGAAGATCCCATGCTTCATTTTTTGCATTTAGAAACAGATCTGTATGTGAATCTTTATTCCTCCCTGACATCTCATAATTTAAAACCCTGTTGAAGGTGGTCACCTTGTCGGTGTGCCATAGAATCGCAAGTATAAATGCAATACATAGTCCAGAAATAAGGATGAACGTAGTTCGTTTCGAAGATATAGACCTGGAATAGAAGAAATATATTTAAAAACTTCATTTAACAAAAATGACACAAATGTGATTTTGTAAGATTGCGGTCATGCGTTACCGGGGCCAGAGAGGGGAGTAAATAATAGCAACAATATTTACACTCAATGCATATCATAATAGGCGACTTATATATTATGGGATGGAGTTGGTTGTCCCATCCAATATAGGATCTATCGATCATTAGCGTCAGGTCGAAAGGCGCAGATATCATAGCAATTTTGTAAACCATGATACAATGCATTCCGTTCTACGGCATACATCCTGATAACCTACATGAGTTTGCGAACGAACACAGTAGAAGACGAGGAAGAAGAAACAGTATTGAGATGATTGTGAGATGCTAAAGGTACCGCATTGCTCTCGACTGACCATGGGTTACCAGATAGTCAAAATCCCAAATGTTCTTCCTCGTGCTGCACCAAGGAAACAGAAGTACAGCGGCTCGTGCTGTTTCTGACCTCTGACCTCTATATTAGGACCTCTGCTCCTTCAAATCTTTACAGCTTCATTTTCTTAAATCTCTTTCAGAGAGAAAACACTGCACCCTAGTCTAAACCTATCCTACATCACCCTGCTTCCGAAAGACACATCAGACAAGACACAATTGAAAAATTACCGACCAATATCGCTTATAATTGGGGTAAAATATACTGCCAAACAAACTTAAACCCTCATGACAACACTAATACATGAAGACCAACAATGCAGAGGACAGGGTAGAAACATTCATCAACACGCAAAAGTCATTAGAGACATCATTACTTACACACACTAGACTAAGAATGTCAATCGTCGATTCTATCGTTAGATCAGGAAAACATCTTTTGACAGAATTTCCCACACTTACTTCCACAAAACTCTACAACACTGCAACATCGGCATAAATTTCAGGCAGTGGGCTCAAATACCGCACACATAGGCTGAAAGCCAAGTCCTAGTAAACCACACACTGATAAACACCTTTAGGATAACACGATCAGTCAGACAATTCTGTTTTCTATCAAAACTGCTCTGTGGAGCAAAGGGCACCGCATTGCTCTCGGAAGATCCAGGGTTAGCACATAACCAAGATCTCAAAAGTGCCTTCACGTTGTGCACCATGGAAACAGAAATACAGCTGCTCGTGGTTATTCTGGCTAAATCATTTGGGGATCGTGTCCGTTACTGTGGAGGCAACAGATGGAAAGAGAATTGACTGCAAAAGTGACGTCAATATCTCCGACACCACCGCGCCAACACAGTTGGTGTTACAGTTGCAGTTACACTGTCGACAAATAGTGACGCTAGTCATTTCTGACGGAAGCATTGAAGGGGCGACCAATGCAGCGTTGCGAATTGGGCAGATGTTATGATAAATATTAATAGATGGTGCGTCAGTCTCCATAAGGATACCATATTAAGTACACTGAGAAGGCAGCACAATCTGCAAAGAGAATGAGAAAAGATTTAAAAGAAATTGGAACTAAAGTATTGTTAGATCGAGACAAGCTTCTAGCTACGGTGCTCCCAACCCGTGCCCAACTCTGCTGTCGAGGTATCTAATACTAGAATCATGCTGAGAGAAAATATTCAGTACCCGTTGCGTATAGGCACAACTGTCCAAGTAGACAAGACAAGCTCTGTTCAGCTCGTTAACAAAATGCTAGTCCTGGCGCTCCTAAATATGTGTATAGACTCAGACTTAAACGAGGGGTTCACGTCGTCCTCGATGCCCTTGGCTTAGAGGGCGAACGAGCCCGGGTCTAAATCTTCTGTCGAGCTCTTCCTAAACCGGAATCAGGCTCGCAGATGAGAAAGATTCAGTTCCAAATGGGCACAGACACGATACGTTTTATTGCACGAGACAAATTCACTGGTTGTGGAATACCTCGTGTACGACATACTTGAAGGACAAACCGTCTCGGTGTAGAATAAATACACATTTGCCGCCTGGTGATAGATACAAAAGTTGTCACAGGGTAGGGTATCCCACCCGAAATGTAAAGGCATACCGAAATCGGTTGTGCTACGATACATGACGCGTAACCGTGGCACAAAGTAACTACGCTCCCGGCGGAGATCACACGAGTCTTCGTGTTGATTATTATGGAGCGAGTGCATTAAAAAACAAAACACTGCTCTATATTCTAATTTTAGAACTCTTTTTGGAAAAGTTCGGACAGGACAGGTCCATTAATGGAACTTTCCTGCAAGGGAAATGAGAGCGGAGTTGCTTGCCTATATAGACAACACGATGCTCCAAACGCTAAATCGATAGAGAACATATTACATACTTTCATAGAATTTGAACATATTACATACTTTCATAGAATTTGAACATATTACATACTTTCATAGAATTTGAAGGAAAAAAACAGTGGATCGAAAATAAACGTACAAACATCAACAATAATGGGAATAGGCAAATGGAAATAAAACGGACGTCCCATTCAGCCTAACACACACAGATCACATGAAACTCTACGAAATAAGGTTTCCGTGCAATCCAAACAAAACACATAACTATACATGGAAAAACCTAACCTTACATAAAACGAATAAGTACTAAGATGCATTTCAAAACCTCAACAATATTTGTTAGAAGCACAAATGTCGACACATGCATCATCCTGAAGATTATTTACACAGCCACAGTCTTCAATCCCCAAAACAGACAATCACCATCATCAACAAGCACATTAGGTCCTTTGTGTACAGAAGCACAATACACAACGTACAACACAAAAACACTAACACAGAAAAAAAAAACACGGTGGCATAGCCCTCCAGCACATAGTAACAAAGATACAAGGACTTAGAATCAACCATGTCGGCCACATCATGCAACAACTAGAACAACCCACTCTAGCACATTTCTACATGGGGTCAGAATATCCAAACTAAAACCATTAAACAATTCGGTCTCACACTATTTTCGCCCGTGTGTTGCCGCGGCCCGAAAGGGGAGCAAAGAATAGCAACACTATTTACCTTCCACGCATGTCGTAAAAGGCGACTAAGGAGGTTATGGGATGGAGTTGGCTGTCCTATCCCATATAGGGTCAGTGACCCAAAGCCATGCTGAAGTCGGATGTGTCAGGCGAAATGCGTAGATATCGCAGCAATGCTGTAAACCATGACACAACGGATTCCGTTCTCCAGACTACATCCTGCTAATCTGAAGGAGTTTGAGAACGAACTCAGAAGAAGAAGAAGACACTATTTTGGTACACGATCGACCCCCCCCCCCCTTCTATAAAACATGTATACAAGCCATAAAATGACACGAAAACTTCCTCAGCAAACCAACAAGCACTATATATAAACACTTGGTAAAACTACAAAGCCCCCACCACTACTTCCCAGAATCAAAAGAGGATACCAGCACTTTCACAAACATACACAACCAAAAATCACGCCCAGAGCGAGAGAAGTAATATACAGACCCATCTAAAATATGACACCCACAAAAACATTCATAGCACATCCACCCAAACAAGTTCAAAGCTGTTCTTTATCTAGATCAAACCATCCAGAAACAGAAGAATATGTATTCTCTTCATGTAAAACAATCAAACAATCTAAGAACCGCCTCATTCTTAATCTTGGCACTCTTAAGCCCCGTGGCATCAATGACCAGCTATACTTTCAATAATCTCTATACCTCCCCCCCCCCATTTTTGTGTGTGTGTGTCTCCCTTGCTATGCCTCCCTGCTGCTCCTACATTCCTTCCTTCTGCCATCCCCCTATCCTCATTTTGTCTTACTCCTCTCCTTGCTACTGTTCCTCTCCATTGTGGTGGATCGGCTTGGGCCCCCACCCAGGGGTTGGGGCTACGGTGACCCGCCACGTTGCTATTGATGTGTTGGTGGGTTGTTACGCCTTGGGACTGGGACGGGCAGGATTTCATCCGGGGTGGGCCTAGTGCGGTTTTGCGCGTCGATTCTATGCCTCATCTGTATCTCTTGCTATCACACTCCACTCTCTTTCTACGGGTTGTTTTACCCAGGCTTCATTATCCTCTTCCCCGTTCGATTCTTCGTCCTACTCTGTCTACTTTCTCCATTCCCACTACTTGAGGCTGTGTCCTCTGTTTCTTCTGTGCCATTCTCTGTGGCCCGTGGGCGCCACCACGTACCTATCATCTTATTACTTTTGGCCTTTTGCCGCTCTCTGGTTGTCCTTCTTTGGTCTTGTTGGGTCGGCTACCCTTACAGCTACTTAGCATGCCGAGGCTGGGAGACCTTTACACCGACTACATATATATATATATTTATTTATTTAGAATATACATATATATTTATTTATTTATTTTTTTATGTTTTTTTTTTTTTTTTTTTTTCCACACGACTTGGATGGCTCGGATACAGGGGTCCCCTATGTATATTTATGGAGCCAGCATGCGGTACGGGCAACACCTCCAGTGGGTTGCAATGTACGGTTGGTCTCACTCAACTACGAACATCGTTTCATCTGACATGTTTCTCACCATGGTACATGGCCTGGACTAAGGGATCGTGTATCGGTGGCTCGAGGTTCTGTCCGTTGATCGTTGTTCCCATAGATGGGCTAGTGTACAGTGCGGGCAATACCCACATAGGGATTGTGACGTGCGGCTAGTCCATCCTCTTATCATCTTCGGTTGATGCGACGGGTCTCACTTCCGAACACGGGGCCTAAAAGGTACTTGTCGTTGCGGTTGTGACCTTGGTCCATCTTCCGCAATATTTATTTTATCGGAACCTCTGTTACACCGACCTCCAACTACAACGACATTATGGACTGATGACCCTTACTTGGTCACATACGACCCCCCACCACCTCACATGCTTTGGCTGTAGTTCTGGGTTTGCCTCCATCTGACATTGCCTCCTTTCCCCTTTTCTCTCCTACTCTGGTACCCTTCTCTTCTGCACCTTCTTTCTTTATCAGCCTGATACCTTCGCACGACGCGCCTCCCCGTGTTAGTCCCCCACCCTACCTTGCTGTGTCTGGTAGGCTCCTTCCTACTTCCACATCCCGTCCTTGCGTGGCGTATTTCCGGCTCGGGGCCCACGTCTATCCACCGTTTTCTTCTTCTTTTTTCTTTTTTTCTTCTTTTTTTTCTCTTTTCTTTTTTTCTCTTCTTCTTCTCTCTTTTCTTGTTCTTCTCCTCTGCATTCCTCTCATCCCTTTTTTTATCTGTCTCTATGACTATTTGTAGGAGTCACGGTTTTAACTTTTACCCGCCTCGGGTTTCTCTCTACGGCCCTGCCTATTATTTCAGTCGGTCTCTCGTCATAATACTGGACCGTTATACTTATCGCTCAATCTTCCCTGCGGCCATTTCTGTAGTCCTCTTAGTTTCCTGTAGTTTCCTGTGGTGTGACAATCTGGCATGTTGGTATTTTATTGACGCTACTTGCCTCACTAGCTTTCATTGTCCATTGACCCTGACCCACCAGTGTGACTGTTGGTTTCAAGCTAGCCAGTTCTCCACGTATCAGATAAGTTCTTTTTTATATATTATCACCTATATTTTATATTTTACTCTCACTTACATACATCATTGTATTATCACTGTATTTTCTTCCCACCATTATGTACTCCTACTTATAGTCTCTCTCCACTGCCTATATCTGCTCGGTCGTTTCTTTCTTTTCTCCCTTTTTTCTCTACTTTATTCTTCATCTCCATCTCTCTCTCTCCCTCATCTGATCTCTCCTACCATCCTCTTTTGCGTTTCCATGACGACTGTATGCTAATACTCATTGCCTGTTGCCATTTCAGGTAAGTATCTGAATTTATCCTCATTTATCTTAGTTTACTTGCTATTACACCTTAACTATTTTCACTCCTCATCTCCTTCTGTGCACTTTCCCCTCCTAACTTCTTCCCATACCCTCTTCCTCCCTGCTAGGCTGCTCCATCTCTGCTTCCTCTGCTATCTATTCGTTATACTCATTGCGTGTTACCACTTTTGAGGTAAGTATCTTAATTTAACCTTATCTATTTTACTTACTACCACACCTTATCCATTTTCGCTCCTCACCTCCTTCCGTGCACTTTCTCTCCTCACTTCTTCTCCCCATACTCTCTTCCTCCCCATTATGCCGCTCCTTATTTACTTCCTCCACTATCTATTCACTATCTCTCCTCCTCTTTCCTTCCTATCAACCACGTTTGTTTCCATGTAAGATTCGTTGTACCGTTGTCTTTCGTTTGTCCTGATGAAGGCTTAATAGTCGAAACGTCGTCTGTCCCTGTATCTCGTTGTTAGGTTGTGTTATGTTTTATTTTGGTAACACATCTACCTATTTTTGTTTATCTTGACATTTGCCCGGTGTTACTCCAGCCACCTGCTTCCTCTTTAGGGTTGTTACCCAACACTGGAACATTTATCTCTTTTTGAATGTGTCGGACGAAAATGCAATGGCAATGTAAGAGATATTAGGAAGTGGACAACTAGAGAAAGTTTTGTGAATAGAAGAATGGATAGTGCGAAGAAAACACTTAGAGGATGGCAAGATGATAAACAAGCGTTGAGAGTTAGATAAAGTGATATATACTAAGTGAAAATGAGAAAACAACAATTAAGCAACGAAAACAATGTAAGGTAGCGGCTGGAAGACAAATATAAATAACCAAATGGTCGTAGGGTGTCCGACAAAGTGGAGGGTGCCGCAGTAACCAAAGGAACAAATAGTAATGCAAAATACGAGTAAGTTAAACAGGTTACCTAATAGCCAATGTGAAGTAAGAGCAAATGCAGGAGTGTCCAATATATTCTAAATTCATTCAGGAGTTAGCCAGACGTGTGTCCTATCCCCCCTACTTTTTATAACATATATCGACCACATCTGTAAAATAACAAGTAACAACGAAGAAGATAACATAAAAGACAAATTGAGCGAACTACTCTTTACAGACGACCAAGTACTAATAGCGACATCAGAAGAACAATTACAAGAACATATGAACAGACTCCACAGAACATGTCAAAATTTCAACATGAAAATTAATATTGACAAGACCGAATTAATGACAATAGCAAAGAAAGAAAGAAATATCACTATCTCCATCGATGATAAACACCTTAAACAGGTAAATGAATTCACTTACTTTGGAAGCATTATGTCGAGTGAAGGGAAAAACAGTAAAGAGATATAAAACAGAAGCAATAAAACATACCATATCCTAGGACTGATGACACGTATTTTCAAGAACAAAAATGTAAACATAGACACTAAAGTTGCATTACACAAGACTATTATTATTCTATCACTGTGCTACCAGTTCCAAACCTGGACAATGACAGCTCAAGACAAAAGAAAAATAGTGACAGCAGAAATGACATGTCTACGAAGAATACTCGAAGTGTCATTAAAAGATAGAATTAGAAACGATACCATCAGACAGATAATCAAAACAATACCAGTATTGGAACAAATCAAAAGACAACAGATCAAGTGGTTTTCACACGCTTCCAGACTACAAACATATAGCATGTCACAAATGGCCATGACACATAGACATCTATCTATACGTTGTGGCCTTTGTTTGCCTTGCGGCGTCAGGGGTGGAAGAATTCTCTGGAGATGGCCTTCTTGTGTGCTGTTTGTAAGCTTGTTGTATAGACGTAACGGCTATAAAGCCAGAGGCAAATCATGTAAAAGATGGATCACAGAAATCGAAGAAACCACAGGAACAAGCTTACAAAAACACACAAGAAGGCCATCTCCAGAGAACTCTTCCACCCCTGACGTCGTAAGGCAAACAAGGGCCACAGCGTATAGATAGATAGATAGATAGATAGATGGATGGATGGATGGATGGATGGATGGATGGATGGATGGATGGATGGATGGATGGATGGATGGATGGATGGATGGATGGATGGATGGATGGATGGATGGATGGATGGATGGATAGATGATAGATAGATAGATAGATAGATAGATAGATAGACAGACAGATAGATAGATAAACAGATAGATAGATAGACAGATAGACAGACAGACAGACAGGCAGACAGACAGACATATTTTATATGTTCTTCTCTTATTCTTCCATCATCGACTGTTCTTTGCAACAACAAAAAATAATTTTAGATTGTGAGCCGTGTTTCGATACATGTCCAAACCAAAGAAGTTTACGCCGTTTCATCACTGTCAAATGTTGTTCTTGATAACCTGCAAGTTTATTTACTGTCGGAGGGTGTCATATTAATATTAGAAAGACACTCAATTTATTTGTTAGACACGATAACAGACAGGGAAGTCTGGAGAAAATAGTTACAATAGGTAAGATAGAAGGTAAATGTTATCGAGGACAAATAACAACGTGAGAAAATATTAGTCTGACATCGTGGCACGGCAAAGAGTCAACAACGATCCTGATAAACGATACTGGAAATTGGAGTTGTGGAAATAGAGAGCCATGATCGCATACGCGGGTCGGAATGTATCCTCATGGTGATGATCATTTCTCTATCAAAACTAATAATAAAAAAGATGACTGACAAAGGTAGCTGTCACAATTATACTACCACATTGATGACTGACAAAGGTAGCTGTCACAATTATACTACCACATTGATGACTGAAAAAGGTAGCTGTCACAATTATACTACCACATTGATGACTGACAAAGGTAGCTGTCACAATTATACTACCACATTGATGACTGACAAAGGTAGCTGTCACAATTATACTACCACATTGATAACTGACAAAGGTAGCTGTCACAATTATACTACCACATTGAAAGCTGACAATATAGATGTCACTATTAGACTACGACATTGATGACTGACAAAGGTAGATGTCACTACTAGACTACGACATTGATGGATGACAAAGATAGATGTCACTATTTGACTACGACATTGATGGATGACAAAGATAGATATGTGTGTGTGTGTGTCGGTGTGTGTTGGGGCGGTGCCGGTTCTTTGTCTAATATCTTCATTTCTCACTCTGTCTCTTAGCGATATTCCTAGGATTCTGCATGCTATTTCAAATGTCACTAGTTTACGTTTGTCTTGTTCTATCGATCTCCATGTTTTGCATTGGTAGCACAGCGTTGGCATAATAATCGTTTTGAATAGTGTTATTTTGGTGTTTAAATCTACATTTTTGTTTATGAAGATTGGTGTCATTTGCCCTAGGGCATGGTATGCTTTACTACATCTATTGTGTGTTTCTTTACTGCTCATGCCGTCTGTTGTTATATTGCTTCCAAGATATGTGAACTCTGTCACTTGTTTAAGTCTGTTGTCTCCAATATATATTGGTGTTTCTTTCTGTTCTTCCTATCTTCATTAACTCGGTCTTTTCTATGTTTATCTTCATGTTAAAGGTTTGGCATGTTTGATGCAATCTATTTGTCTTTGTAGCTGCTCTTCTGGTGATGTTACTAATGCTTGGTCGTCTGCAAATAGCAATTAGTTTGTTATCCTTCAGATTGTTTTCTTCCATTGTCTTTGCTACTTTGCAGATGTGCTATATGTATGTTATAAACAATAGGGGGGATAGTACACATCCCTGTCTCACTCCCGAGTGAATTTGAAAATGTTTTTTCAAATTTCCGTGGTGCACCCTGGAAACAGAAATACAGCAGCTCGAGCTGATTCTGGCCAAATCATTTGGGGATCGTGTCAGAGAATGTGAAGGTAGCAGATGGAAAGAGATTTGACTGCACAAGAGACAGACAATATCTCCGACACCACCAGCATCACCACATATAGCGACACTGTCGACATACAGTGAAGCTAGTCGGTCCAGTCCGAACATTGGAGGGGCGGCCAATGTAAATACACGTAAAGGTAGATGCATGGCGAGAGACAAATAGATTTCATACCGAGTACAATGAAACAATGAAAGGGCAGAACAGCGCTAGAGGGCAGCGCCAACTGCTAATAGAAAGTGAAAAGTCCCTAGGAAAGGGGAACTACAAGCTCCATCAGCTGGAGACGAGCATCTAGTTACATGTGTTCCTTACAGGCAGAGACACAGACCCATTCATTAGCGTTTGGTAAAGAAAGAAGACCTAATGCAACTCTAATGTCGAGCCTTCCTAAACCGGAAATATTCTCGCGAAGAGAAAGGGTTCTGTACCCGATGGCCTTAGACAAGAAAGGGACAACGATGGTAGTCCTGGTCCAACTCTACTGTCAAGGTTTCCTATACCGGAAGTACATTTGCAGAGAGAAAGGGTTCCGTACCCGATGGGCTCAGGCACAAAAGGGACAACGATTTAGCCCTGGCCCAACTCTACTGTCAGGTTTTCCTACACCGCAAATACACTTGAAGAGAGAAAGGGTTCAGTACCTGATGGGCTCAGGCGCTTTTGGGACAAGGACGCTCAGCTCTAGAACGCCTTGCTCTCAAAGGCGTCGTGTGAGACTCGAACTCGGACAAGGGGTACACGATGTCGGTGAATGACACCTTGGCTAAGAGGGCGAAAGAGCCAGGGTCCAACTCCTCTGTTGAGTTCTTCCCCTTAAGGAACCAGACTCACGGATGAGAAACGGTTCAGCACCCAATGGGCACAGGCACATCACGTCCAATTACACGAGGCGAGTTCATAGACAGTGGAACACCCCGTGCGAATCAGACGAGAGCAAAAATCGTCTGGGCGAAGAGTCGCCACTACGCGTGCCTGGAGACAGATATAGAGGCTGTCACAGGCTAAGGGTAGCCCACCCGAATTGTCAAGGCATGCCGAAATCGGATGTGCTAGGCCTATAAGGAGCATAACGGTGACACAACGTAATCACGCTCCCGGCGGAAATCGCACGGATATCTGTGATGGTTACAATGGAGCGAACGCAAAACAAATAAACAAACAACTTCCCTTAGCCTGCGGCACTCCCATGCCACTTGGCTAGACAGTAGAAGTTTTCTGTCAGGATTTGCTCCGTTAACCTGAAGCACTCCTGTACTAAACCACTTAGACTGATTGGTTTGATGGATGCTTGCTTATAAAGCTACCAAGCCATTTGCTCGGGGACATAGTGAGCACATTTCAGCGGACAAAGTTGTAAATGAGCTTTCAATCGTGACTCGTGCAGCGAGGCAACACACACAAGTTAAAACACTCCGAGCTAAACTACACAGTCTGTATTACTAAAAAAGGGGTGAATATAGGTAATCACTTGATATGTATTCGATACTGAGTGTAACGGATACAAATAATGTTGTAAACATCATTTATAACAGTCCAAAAACTTGTAAATATGTTCGCGATAAGACACAAGAAAGATTTAATAAATAGGGGAAAATGCACAACATCACTGGAAGCACACCACCAGCTGTTTGCTAAAGTGCCAGAAGACAAAAACATTCGCGTCCGTCTGCCATGTTTCACACGTGAGAGTCTATAGATTATGTACTTTAATAATATGTACTCACTGCAGCAAAACGCTACTTCTGATGGGTCTTCACGAGACAAACTGAACACCAACATGCCAGCGAATGATCATACCAGGCCCGTAGATTGGAGAAGGGGGTTTGGGGTATTCGAATTAAAAGATAGTGGAACATTACTTTTAGTACTGGGAACTTAGTAAAATGGCGGACAAAAAAGCCAATAACACACCCCCCCCCCCCCCAGCGATTTTCACTCCAAATAAAATGTCACACAAAAATGCTGGAATTACCTTTTTGGGTGTGTAACCACCCCCCTTCCCTTTGCCTCTTAAGTAGAACATATCTACGGCCCTGGATCATACGCCATGATATAACCAGATGTATTCGTAACTGTTATGGCAATGTACACATCTCATGTTTTAAAAATCTTATCTAGTTTCGCTGTTCGAAGTTGTGGTGACAGTTAAAACCTCTATTACCAGAACCACAATCTCCATTATTTTTGTGGTCAAAAAGCTAAGATGATAAAATTGGACTCACACCCGCGGATGAAAGAAGCGTACCTCACCACATGGAGTACACATTAAATGACGATGATTATGAATATCATGTAATGCATATCGTAAGAAGTGACTACGGAGATTTGAGGTGGAGATTGCTCTTTATTCATACGTCAGTGTCATAACAGCCATGATGAAGTCGGAAGTGTCCGGCCGAAAGACGCAGATATTGTAGTCTAGCTGTAAACCGTTAGACCTGAGTTTGAGAATGAACAAAGAACACGATGAAGAAAAATCCCCCTTCTCCCCCCCCCACACCATGTTACTAACAAGTAAAATTGAAGGTATGTAGCACTACAGCACAAGTAAACGAAATTATAGCATCCCTCAAGTCGTTGACAAGAATATCTACAAAACAAACAACAAAAAAGGAAAAATCGTTTCCTTCTCTTAAGAACACTTCGACCCCAAGGCCCATCTCTATATATCTGCACGATTTAAAGTTATACTGCCAATAACCCCGTAACCCATTAGCGTCGTACGAGTACAACATTTGATGCATCATACCCCGAGACCACAAACGATTTCTACCTTCAACGATGTGAGCCAGTGAGAAAAAATCTTCTATCCAATCCTTGATATTGTCTGTCCATGCCTCTCTTTTTTTCTGCCCTGCTTCTTCCACCTTCTAACGTTTGCTGTTGTGTTGACCTTACCCTGCCCCATATATTATATATATTATTTATATTATATATATATATATATATATATATATATATATATATATATATATATATATATACTATATATATATATATATATATATATATATATATATATATATATATATATATATATATATATGGCTCGCCAGCAGAATTAATGCAGATATAGAATATAGCTATAGCACAAGTTGCAATTCTACGCCTCAGAACAGGACACAACCGACTCCGCAGTCACTAATACACAAAATTCAAGATGGGCAACACGGCCATGTGCACATGTGGGAAGGCAGCACAGAGTACCAAGCATATACTTCAAGATTGTTCTGAGTATGAAACGCTGAGGCAGACATTGGTCAGAGGAAACAACACTGGAATCAAAGCTCTATGGGCTACTGTATGAACTACAAAAGACAGTGAGTTTTATTCAGGAGAAAGAATTACAGATATAGACATGTTTCATGTGAACGAAAGAAGAAGAATAATATAGTTATAAATTATATAGCTGAAGTCACAATTTAGTCAAAACGAAAGTTTACATATTCCCATTGTTACTGGTGCACATTATCTCAGCGAAATTTTACTTACATAAATTTATATCCAGGACAACTATAGTGGTTTTTTTTACACATTTTAAAACCATCCATACAGACACTCAATATACTACTCAAATGAAATCATACACACTGTGTATGATATATATATAATATACATATAATTTTTTTAACAACATTGTATTAGTAATAGGGCCTAGTGCTTGTCTCGTTTGGTCCGTTCTCAGTGAGTTGAATGTCTGGCCAAAATCACATCTTTTGGGGGGGGGGGGGGGGGTATGTGGTTTGTCAAGTACAGAAAACCTGTTTATTTAAGTTGAAGGGCGATTCGTTCAGTTAGAGCGGACCTGTTCAATTCTCTTCAGCCTTAAGAATCGGTTGTATTTACCCTTATACTTCCTACTTGTAGCATTTACACTGGCAGACCTGCTTCCTGGCAGTCTGTAAAGGCAAAAATACTATCATCGCCCCTGGGTTTCATTTGTCGTTGCATAATGGTCTGACTGTAAAAACGCAGAGACACTAAGGTGATAAAACTAGCAGAAAAGTTATTGTGTATGCCAAGTCATCCAATGAAGGAAAGATTCCAAAATCTAGCAATGGAGCGACTGAAAAGAAGCATCTTTATCCACCAAGCTAAACGACTTACAGACCTACCTGAAGTTGACATCCATTAAGGTCTCTCATGACTATTAGAATGTCTGTTGATCTTACAGGCCTGAGTAGTTGTAGTTCTTTGTAGTCATTTTCGATTTCTTCTGCAATGTAATCTGTAGTTACTGCAAGACAGAAGCGGACACGTAGAAAAGAAAAAACATCTCAACCTAACACAGATACCTTCTATTGTTGTCAATTCTGTAAAAGAACATTTTGTGCGCGCATTGGACTTGCTAGTCATTTAAAAACGCACTATTAACTTTATTATTTTATTATTTATTGTTATTATTATTATGGTTGAGTTTTTGGTCATCGTCGATCACGACGGACGAACATCATCATATCATCAGTTAGTGCGTATGTTTGTATATGACTAGATCAAAAGTTTTGCTTCGATCTTGAGCCTCATCATTTTGTCATTAGATAACCAGTACCCGTTTATGTTTTTCAATTTCTTTCTCGGTCAGTATTCCTACATCTCAACCCCCCCCCCCCCCTCCCCCGTTCATGGTAATCTGAATGTATGAAACTTAATTTTTCCTTTCTTGTGTAACCATCATCTTTCCATATCGTCTCTGCTACTCCTAGAATATCTACATTTAAAGATTCCTCATCTAAGAATAAGTTTTCTAGCTTCCATGACTGGTGTAGTGTTCTAACATTCCATGTGCCTATTCTGTTATGTTGTTTTCTAATCTTCAGATGTTTTTAGTCCGTTTCTTGGCTTTGGGATAGGCTTTTTTATACGTGATAAGGTCCCAATTTTTTCCACGGTGACCAGCCATCAGCCAACATCATAGCGACTATCATGATCTATAGCGACTTGCAATAAATTTTACGGATGTGACAATATATTTTTTCTCTAAGAAACATCACGTCCATAATTTTGCATATGTTCATCTAAAATCCTAATTATTATCGGAAACCACCTATACTGCAAATAGGTATATCCCATGATTCAAGCGTTCTTACGTAGTAATGTGTGCTAAATATAAACTGTTGCTTTTAAGTGGAAGGTCATTTGTCATGCGCAGACGCAATGGGAAATCCCCGCGGAAACCTATTTTCTTGTCGCATTGGACCATTTATGTCACGTGATTCGGGACTTTCCCAAGCAGTTGGGGATTTTTTTCAGAATTTTAGTTACCGTGATATCAAGAATGTGTAAAAATGTGTTTTATGGTACATTTACTATATAGTAATGTAGGCTATATCGTCTAGAATGCGTTGTAGGTTGAGACAGAGCTCGAAATACTGATTTTATAGTTAGAACAGATTCCAAAATGGAGGACTCCGTTACGACCTACTTTTAGCGCTGTGGTCTTTCTTCCACCTCGACAACATGGACGAAAAGGAGAAAGCTGACCGTATGGCAGCTGCTGAAGCCCTGTATATGATATCTACTCGCGTTGAAAAAAGTGGACCACAGCAAAAGGCTGTACGGAGAGGTAGGAAGAAGAAGAATACTGACTATGTTGAAGATATTAAAGCAAAGAGGAAAGGTGCAATTGAAAAGAGTATTGACGTAACGGTAAACACAAGCAGCCGAAGAGGCCGTTCTAAGAGAGTAGTTCATGAAGGTCGAGGTGCTAGTGGTAGTCGAGGTGGTGCACAAAGTGGCATTTCAAGTCCAAGAAGCAGAAGTGGGTCTGTCAAGTCTTGTATTTCACCGAAAGGTCAGGTTCGACAAAGTGGTGGTGATTTTAGTGGTGAATCATCACAAAACAAGAGCTACCATACACTCAATAAACGCAATTCCACAGGTGCTGAGAAAAAGAACGTGTTACCTGAGAATAATGAAGCGTTGAAACAAAAGTCCAGATCACGAACTACTAAAGTAAGAAATCAGAGAACAAAATCAAACGCATCATCTAATGATTATGTTGATTATTCGGCAAATGTTGAAGATATTGATGATGAATCATCATATCAAGCTATTGGGTTCACTGGTGCATCAATCTCCATTAACGAATCTTCTAATAAAAGAAGTTCAGTTGATTCTTTCCAAAATTTGCAAAGTCAAGGCTTAGTCTCAGGTTTTAGACAGGTAATGATGCCATCTACTTCTGTTAAAAAGAACAACCTGTCAGATTTGTTTCAATTATTGTGGTGAAATTAATTTGCATTCATGAAAGTTGATATTGTAATCCTAGTCTTTAGTCCTAGTCAATCTAAAATTAGGCCAACAAGATCTATTTATCTCTATCTAGACCTATGTTCCTTCAGTGCCGAATATGGTACATAGGACAGAAACCAGAGCTCTCGAGCAATGTGATGCTACTATGTGTAATTCATACATATTATTGAGACTCACAGTCATATCCTCTTTGACAGTTGTTCTGCGAAGTCTCAGTTGGCCTTCCTTATTTTCTTTTGCCAACTGGTGAAAGTAACTGGGCCTACCTATTTTTAATTTAATGCTTGAACTACAGGAGCATACACAACACCTACTCCATACCACCTGTGAACAATGCAACATGAAACTAAACACATCTAAAACAAAACAGAGACTATGAAGATATGCACGATTCCAAATTAGTTAAAAGTATCTTTCAGTGCTACAGAACTAAAGCAGTCTCAGAGTTCAAATATTTAGGAAGCGTCTTTACAGAGAATGACAAACTTGATAGAGATATTGAGACAAAATGTCAACCATGCTGTGACTTACCAACTGTCACCAATACTGAAACACATGTCAATCTGCATGGCTACTAAGCAACAATTGATAAACAGTATTTTTTCACCAACTCTGTGTTACCAATGTCAAACTTGGCACTTGACAAAGACACTAGCGAGAAAGATCACAGTATGTGAAATGAGGAAAGCTATAAATGTTACGAGAAGAGACAAGAGAGAGAAATGAAGATACCAGGAAAGAAATAATGACCATCTCAAGCCAAGACTACATTGAAAGACAACAAACCAGGTGGTTTGATCACATCATGAGAATTGAACCAATGCAACCAGCCCTTCATGCATACAACAGCAGAAGATTGGGATTGGGATACATGGCACAAGGAAGACCAAGAACTAGCTGGGTAGAGATAATCACAGAAACATTAAATATAAACATGTCACAATGCTATGTTGTCAAGAATCTTCTCTCTTGATCTTCCCCTACCTCTCTTGCTCTTCAACTTGTCTATTGTTATAATGTGTTCCATCTTTCCTTCCCTCAAGATGTGTCCAAAAAATGTGGACGTCTCTTTCTAATGCGGGTAAGCAGATTTCTTCTGAATTAATATCTTTCAAGATATCTTCATTGCACTTTTTATCTGTCTGTGGTGTTCTCAACATTCTTCTATAAAGCCACATCTCTGTTGCCTCAATATAATTTTTCACTGTTCTGCTTAGCATCCAAGATTCACTTTAATACACCAAATTGGTTCTAGATATCTTCTAAGAACTATATTTTTTACCTCAACTAACAAAAATATATTACATAGGATAGTCTTCATCTTGTGAAATTTTGCTTTTGCCCTGGGTAAATCTACATCTGACTTTGTTAATACATCTTCCTTCTGATGTTGTTAATACACTCAAATATTTGAATATATTGACTTGCTTCAGACTGGTCCCATCTACTTTGATGTTGCATTCTTGAGGACATTTATTCTTTAATATTACCATTACTTCAGCTTTTCTGCTATTCAGACTAAGCCCTTTCATTTGACTATCTTGTGCAATTATATTCATCATTTATTGTAACTTTCATTTTCGACTATCAAAACTGTATCATCAGTGTAATGTATGTAGTTTATAATATGCCCTCCAACTGATATTCCTGGCATGTATGGATCTCATTATCATTTCACTGTATACATTGTACAGATCAGGTGACAGCACAAAACGTTGTCTAACCCCTTGTTTAATGTGTTGAAATGTTCCTATTTGGTTATATTATCATATGGCTGCATTCATATATATATTCATTTACCATATTATATTGCCAATACATATTCTTTATTATTCTCAGTTCTTTACTATTAATGTTTAAATTCTCCAAAATCTTATTATTATTTCTTCACATTTCACCTTATCAAATGCCTTAGTATAGTCAGTAAAGAACAAATACAGATCTCTGTTAACCTTCATCATTCTTTCTATTAATGTCCTATGTATATGGCATTGTTTGTACCTCTGCCTTCTACGAATTGCTCATCCATTGCTCATCTTCATTTTATGGTTTGATTTTATTTCTTATTTATTTCATTACAATTCATATCATAATTTTTGTTACATTGCTCATTAAACTAATTGTGCGATGTTCACAACAATCTATGACACCAGGTTACTTTGGTAGAGATATGAAGATAGATTCCAAGAGATCTTCATGTATATATCCACTATTGTAGATGCTTACCCCACCTAATAATTGCTGCGGCCTAGTACATGAAGAGCTCTATTCATCCCTGATGGCAGATGCCATGAGACCACCTTTACCTACCTTCTATATCCAATTCACCAGCAGCTTAAATTTCTTCAAGGGTGCTGTTATCTGGCCCTGTGGATTTTTTTTTTCATATATTGTATTGTTTCCTCTACTTCTGCTTTTAATAGTGATGGTTCCTCATATTGGTCAGCCTGTTTGTTTCTGATCTACTGATGTCATCATACAATTCTTGTATATACTCTGACCTTTTGTCTATTATTTTATCTGTCCATTATTACTTTACCATCTTTTTTTCAAACAAATATTTGTTGACTGCTTTCTTCTTCTTCATCATTCATTCTCAAACTACCACTGAGTCTCTCTTGTAGCAGGATAATGGTCATACTAGATTTTCAGCAGATGTAGTCAGAAAAAAATGGAAATGCATTTTATTTGCACCAATGGCCCGTGTTGGGTCATTCAGTCTTCAGTGGTACTGCTTTCTAATTCCTGTTAGTTCACATATTTTAGTATGTATATACCGTGTGTCTTCTCTTTGTTCCTCAAGTTCCTTCCAATTATCATTCAGCCAAGCTTCTTTTGCTCTTACATTTTTAATTATTTATTGATATATATTTTTTTATGTTCATCTTCATTTTCTTTGCTTTGTCTTCTTGTAAAATTTCCTGTTATCCATTTCTTCTTTGCTGTTCTCTTTATTTATGGTATTATGTCTTTTGATGTTTGTTGAATTTATTCTTTTAGCATTTGCCATTGTTCATCTATACTGCCTATCTTTTCTTCAGCATTGCATCTATTCTGTACAGCAGTGTTGTATTTTTCATACATTTTGTTTGACTCAAGCATTGCCAAGTCTAGCTTGGTATTTCTTGGTATTTTTATCACTATATTTTGTAATGTTTGTCGTTCAGGTGGCTGCCTCCCTGGCAGGTCTGTGGCCCCTCAGTTTCAAAATTTGTCTTAAGTGTCCCCTCCTCTTTCAAGTGTCCGTTGCCTCCTAGGGGCCACTGCCCATTTTGAGAACCACTGCTCTAACTGGTAGGCACATATTTTATAGATATAAATTACAACAAACTCCTATAATTTACTCAAACTAAGAATGACCGCATGTGTAAGATTCCTTTAAGAATTATGTATCCTTAGTTCATTGAAGTCAGTTCATTCCAATTCTTTTTTCATTCTCATCAAAAACAAAAATTATGGACTTCACGAATTCACCTAACGAAATTACTTTAAATGGACAACAACTTGAAAAAGTACACAAATTCTCCTATCTAAGAAGCCAATTAACACTCGACGCTGATGTCATGACAGAAATAACTCGCATTGCCCTAGCATCAAGTGCAACAGACTGTCTAATATCTGGAAGTCAAAGTAAATCAGCACACGCACGAAAATGCGCTTATTTAATTCCTGCGTTATTCTGGTGCTATCATATGGATGTGAGAGCTAGAAAAGCTCTTTATCTTCAGAAAAGAAATTACTGAGTTTCGAGAACAAATGTCTTCATAGGATAACAAACACCCATTGGAGTGAATTCAAATCAAATGATAAAATCAGAGAAGAGACACATCAAAATTTCATCACAGATGTTATTAGAAAACGCCGTTGTAAACATCGGGCGTGTCCTACGCACAGACACCAACAGAATACACCACAATCTCTTGAATGGATACCTGCAGGCAAAAGAGCAAGGGGTAGACCAAAATAAACACTCAGAAGAACAATACTTAGAGAAAGTAAAACAACCAATATTCATACTGTTCAAGAACTGCATAGAATAGCTTTGAACAGACATAATTGGAGAGATCTGCCCTATGCGCTAACTTCAGCGCAGAAGGAAAATGAATGAATCCTTACATTCAGTTTGACTGTCAAATAACCATTCGATGGTGTTATTACTGTATACAGCAAACAAATGTAGCCAATAACAAGTTGCACACTGACATATTTCAATCATGCACCTGTAAATTTTTGTGTCAACAGCAAGTTAAGTAGATAATTAAATAATACTGTATGACCTTTTTCATATTTTACACAGTTATTTTAGCAGATTGATGTGTTTAGGTAAAGTTAGTTATAGAATGAATCAGTCACAACTATTTTGCATTGATCATTGCTTTACTTGTGTATCGCTTGTGTTCTAGTCTGTCCCTCAAAAGTTTCTGTATCGTTGAAAAATGCCAACCTCCAAGTACCTCTGTCTTTGGCCACATTTTCCCAGGAATTGTAGGCAATAGAAAATTTGTTCATTGAGACAATGCTATGTTGTTGTTTATTTGTTTGAATTATGATCGATAAGCTCTTACTTCCTATGTGCAGTGGGGTGGCTTTTCTGACCTTTCTTTAATGCCCAGGAGACTTTGGCTAAGTTCAATGCCTATTGAAGGATCCTTCTACTCAGAGGGGGGATCTATAATTGTATAGATGACATGCTACAAAGCTTCCATAAGAGAGCCTCAATATAACGGCATGTCATCTACTAAAGTTTTCTGTTACATAGGTGGTTTGTCTGGTGGGCCATTGATGGGACCCACAGATGCAACCGCATGCATAGACAATGCTATAATAATAATAAGATTTGTAACCCATTAGGGTCGTATGGGTTCCACGCTGGAGAAATCACAAACATGCCTTTGTCTTCCGCCATTCTGAGTGTAGAAAAATTATGCTCAGACCATTCCTTGATGTTGAAAGTCCAGGATATTCTTTGACCACTTACCCCCTTTCATCCTCGACTGTTCCTTGCAAAATAGTTTTACAAAGTGAGTTGTGTCATTTTACATGTCCAAACCAAACAAGTTTAAGCTGCTTCACCACTGCTGAAACTGGTTCTTGATAACGTGCAAGTTTGTTTACTTGCTGACGGACAAATATACTTGTTTTGTGTTCTATATAACTACCAATAATTTTCAACAAACATCTGTAGTACATATATCAGAAACCCGAATCCTTCTTTAAAGTGTCAGCTCTCTATATTATCAACACTTGCCATTAAGCAAGTGGGAGCCTCAGTTTTCGTTCCAAGGCCAGAAGTGTCACCTTGGTTGCATTGAGTCTGTTTGTTCAAGGTTATCTTGATGTTCTCTATCCACCGTTTTCTTGGTCTACCATTGGTTTTATGTCTGCATATTTTTTTTGTCATATGCTGTTATTGGTATTAGATTTGGCTTCATTCTCATAATGTAACAGAAGCGTTTTACTTGCTGTCTTTCTATATGTTCAATTCATGATTTTATACCTAATGCCAGCTCTCACATCCATGAAGAAGTATACTTAGCACTAGCTATCTGTATAAATTGATAATACTATAATAGCAGATACTATAATAGCAGATATTGCTTACATAATTACTAGTATCTGTTGTAGAAGAATATCATGTCCTCAGCTTCACCAATTTCAATTTCATTGATCTAATATTTATTTTTTTGCTTTTGTTCTCAAACTCTCATTTGATTTCTCTTATAACAAGACAATGTCCTAGACGATTTCAAGCAAGATGTAGTCTAAATAACGGAAATGTGTTGTATCACCATTTTAATTGTGTACACTCAAAATATCAGACTTCTGTAATCATTGATCTAATGAACACCCAGTAGAAGTGACCAAAAAATATCAAGCTATTGTCGGATTTGTTGTGCTGAAAGGTGCAGATATCATAGCATAGCTATAAACCATGACACATTCTAGACTGAGAGTTGGAGTCTTCTGAGAATGCAATAAATTTCTGAAGGAAATTCTCCCCATTATATTCAGAAGATGAGAGCATTTTTGTAGTCTTAGGATTCATCTTCCCCATTTTTCAGTCGGTTATCAAATTACAGTGTACCAATAGCTTGAATAAATTATGTAAATATGGCATTCATATATGATACCCTGATGGATCTGCCTGCGAGTTCTGTGATATTTGCTCAAATTACGAAGCAGAAGCTGAGGCCATCAAGACAGCCATTGAGTTAATACACTAACAGTTTGATCTCATGGAACAAAAACCATCAGCCATGGTAATTTTTACAGACTCTATGTCAGTTTTGGAAACATTTAAATATACCCCATATGAAAATAAAAATATACTCCACATAGCAAGAGCAGTGCACAGGCTTATCTCTGCATATCCAATCAGTGTGATCATGCAATGGATCCCTGGACATAGCAATATAGTAGGCAATGAAGTAGTGGACAAACTTGCAAAAAGAGACACCCAAAAACAACAAAAGCAAAGACCTTGTAGTTATGGGAACAGTCAAACAGATTCTCAGAAACAACACCAGGGAAATTTGGTTGAACAGATGGGCTAACTGGTCGAAATGTATTTAGTAAATGACAACATTAACAAACTCTGCAGGAGAAACCAATCCTTTATCTTTCAGTTTTGAACAGGATATGCTAGTATCAATAACCATTTAAAACATATCAAACCCCATGAGCTACCCACTTGTAGACACTGCTCACATCCCAATGAAACAATGGAACACCTCCTTATTGACTCCCTTTACCTTTCAACTGTCAGGAAAAAATGTATATAGATACCCTTAACAGTTACTAACTTACTGTGTGGATCATTAAGTCAACTTCAAAAACCTGCACTTTTTTAAGAATGGTATTGTGCTGACAAGAGTAGTATTTCTCATCAGCATTTGGATATTGACAACAATTATGTAATTTGCTACAGCCTATCCATGGAGCCCCTTAGATTTGGGAGAAATGATTTCTCAATACACCATATTTTTCTCCCTCTTCTTCATATAGTTAACATGCATGAAGAATGATAGATGGATAGAGGATGGATGGATAGGATAGGTACAGATATAGCAGCTGAATCATCTCATGTTAGAGACAATTTTAATGGCTTCTGATGGATGAAAATGTTTTTCACATACAACATCATTATCTGTAACATTTAAGTTATGATGAGGAATATGTTTACGCCACTGTTTTCTTGGGTTCTTGAAAAAACAAATGAAGTTGCATAATTTGCTGAATAATAATAAAATCTGCATGCACACATGTGATATAAATATCAAGTGGTGATTGTAAAAGTTTAATTGAATTTGCAAAAATTCGGTGAAACAAAGAAATCAAACATTGTGTGTATTGGCAGACATTTCTGTTAAAACACACTACACACTGAAGATCTACAAAACGCATGTTAAGGAGAGATACAGTATGAATCCATGTGACATCTGATAACACTACAAAAGTGTTGGAGAGGTAGACTTTGTAACGTCTGGTAGCACAAGAAGGATAAACAAAACAAACACTGATAATATTCATCATGTGACATATTATTTCCAGAACGTAGTCTTCCTTAT
This sequence comes from Meghimatium bilineatum, assembly GCA_034231615.1. Lineage (NCBI taxonomy): Eukaryota > Metazoa > Mollusca > Gastropoda > Stylommatophora > Philomycidae > Meghimatium > Meghimatium bilineatum. The sequence continues at coordinate 41,210,018 of CM067304.1, forward strand.
GGATAATATAAAAACATAAATTAATTATTGATACATATTTTCCATGATCAGATGTCATTAATAATTGTATATAAGTATTAACATTTTAGTTTCTTTTAACAGGTCAACTTAACTTCAACTTCACGATCACTTTCATCCACTGCAACTGTTTTTGGTCTGCCTTCCATGAATCTAACATCTTTTACCGCTGACCTTAACCTACCATCAATTCCCTTAGAGTTTGGATCCCTTCAACTCTCTTCACAGCCAACTCCCAATTTGTCATCCCTTGGAGATATAACAGATGGAGTAATGGAAGATGATTATTCTTCAGCTGCCAGGTATAACATTTTTCTCATCTTTCTCGTTTCAGTTATTATTATTTTACAAGTAATGTGAGCTTTTATGATAAACTGATGCAAGACATGCACAATTAAAATAATCTTATAGTCCATGCCGTGTGGCGTTAGTTATCATGTCTGACCACAGCCATCTGTCTTGTGTACTGACAATCTGTTCTTATAATCCATACTAACAGGTGAAATGGTTACGCCATTTGCTTTGTGCTTTAGAGGTCACAGGTTTGAATTCTGTTTATGGCACAATTTGTTCACAAAGGGAATTTTTTTCAGCAGTCACCTGCATTTATCGCTTGAAACTATGGAGTTACATTTTATGAGGTATTCTCAGCAGGCGCCATGTCACTTCATCAATAGGGATGAGTGCATATCAGATAACCTGAGTGCAGTGAAGTCAATCCTCTATGCAGTTTCAACCTTTTCTTTTCATAATTCATGCCATGTGGCATAGATTATGTCTGTCTAAAGTCTTTAGTTTTGTGTACTACCATTTCCGATAATATTATTTCTTCCCCCCCCCCCCCCCGTCACAATGCTAAGATGTCCAGCATCTTCTCTCTTGGTCTTCCCCTACCCCTCTTGTTCTTCAACTTGCCTATTGTTACAATGTATTACATCTTTCCTCTTCTCATATTGTGCCTAATGTATGTGAACTTTTCTAATGCAAGTGAGTAGTTCTCTATTTGAATTAACCTTCCTTCTTAAACATATCTTCATCAGATTTGTTTTCTATACTTAGTATTCTCAACATTCTTCTATAGAACTGCATCTCTATTACCTCTACCTAATTTATTCTATTCTGCTGGTTGTCCACAATTCACTTCCTTACACCAGAGTTGGTTCTTCTTTATAACTTCTACAAACTCTCATTCTCACCTCAGTAACATATAAGTTGTTATCACTATTCATGCCTCTCAGGATCAAATTCTTCTTTGCTAAAAACATATCTAATTTTGTCTCTTCAATAAATTGTATTGCCTATTGTAGCTAATACAGAATCCATAGAGCTTTGTTTTTCTGAGTCAGTATGTTTGTCTCTCAGTATCTTATATTTGCCACAAGACATGGTATAAAGTGCTAGTTAATTGAGAGTGCAAATAAATAATGCACAACAAAAGCATGATATAGCAAAGTATGTCATTCATATATTTAAGACTCCATCAAAGCCTTGCTGCAGAGATTAGGCTTAGTTCAGCCAGCAGAGGCTGAAAACCGACTAACTAGGCTCTCCTATAATCAAGCACGACCACAGTCTGTCCTGACAAATTCTCTATCACAATACTTCTTTCTCCATTTGTTGCCATTTCTAACACGGTAAATGGAGTTAATGAATCCATCTCTCTGTATTTTAATTTGATTTTGTGTGTTTATTTCGTTTGTGTTTGTTTCTTGAAAAATGGACTCAGCTTGATCATAAGGCGGATAAAAGTCTTTGTTCTTTCATTTTCTGTTATTTCTTTTTTACATTACCGGTAGTTTTATTATTTGTTAGTTATTAGTTAAAGCAGTAACACTACATTATCCCAGTTATCATTGCACATCAAGCTGGGGAAACAATATACGTTCCAACCGTGACCCTGGTCCTAACTGCCAAATGTTACAAACATTTACAAACAGGTGGCTCGTCAGGTGTGATGAAAAAGATCTCTATGCAGAACATAGCAATTACCTGAGAGAGCCAAGAATAAGGCAAATATGTTATCCCTACATAATTAGAGAGCCCTTTCAGATTGTGGGAAGTGCATATCTGGGTTGTTTTGAGCACCTCTGACAGGAAATGATGTTTGACATGGGAGCTGAAGCTCATGACTTCAACTCTACATGTTGTAGTAAGATAGAAATGCCACAAAACCCCTCCTAGAATTTACCCCCTCTGAGTAGAAGAATTCTTCTCAAAGCATTTCACATCGCTGAAAATTGGAATCTTCTGGGTACAAAACAAAGTTCTGGAGAAACTACCCCATTGGTCTTAGGAAGTAAGAGTTAGTCACTAGTAATTCCTGGAATCTGAAACAACCCACAAGACAAACACTCCATAAACACTACAAGCAATGTTTCCAAAGGCCAAGTCACCAGTGATAATGGTCCTCATTTGTTAAATGACATCTGATATAGAATAAATATATAATATACATACACCCACAGTGAGATATATGTATCATTATTTTTTTACTAGAAAGAAATCTGAGAAGTTCCTACCACTGAAAAAAAGAAAACTCCATAACCCAAGTGAAGCTGAGATAATGGAATCAACTCCATTGATAGAAGCATCATTATCAGATTCTGAAGGTCAGCTCATTATCACACTGTGCTTTATTATCAATTCTAATTCATGGAGTATTTTGACTTAAATGTTATTGTTTTCCCCATCACTTTCTATTCTTGATTGTATTTGTTAATTCTGTTATGTAATTTATCATTTCGGTCTTGTCTGAATCAGCTGTGTATGTATTTATGTTATGTAATGTATCAACTATGTTATTTAATTTATTAAATGTGTTATGGAATTTATCAACTTTGTTATGTAATTCATCAATTCTTACCATCGTTTTCCCTATTGATATCTTTCATTGTGAAGCAAATGTTATAAATATACACATAATTGTTTATGTTTATCAGTGCTCGCAAGCCTGAAGAAAAGAGAAGTTTGCAGGGGATTAATGTTGAAATATCATTTTCTTCCAGGAATACATCTCCAAAGAAAAGAGTAAAATACTTGGGAAACAACACAAAATGTAATGTAAATCTGTCATTCCTCTCTATAGTAGGAGATTCTTGATTAGGAACTCTGAAGATGGATTTGTCAAGCCATTGGTACAAATAAACCAGCAACAATGCATTTTCATTTTCAGGACTACATCCAACTGGAATTCTTGTAGGACCACTGTCCTGTTACAAGAGAAATCCAGCAGGAGTTTGAGAATGAATGCTGAAGAAGAAGATTAGAAACAGCATCACAACACTGGAGAAATTCCAATATTTACTCAGCTTGCTGATCCATCAGCATCTAAGGGTGTATAAGCTGAGAGCACCAGTCAATTGTTGGTTTGTACATTCTTTAGATCTTTCCCGATAGATGGCACTTCACCAATCCACCAGCCATCTAAGGGTGTGTAAGCTGAGTGCACCAGTCTTGGTTTGTGCTTTCTTTGGATCTTTCCAAATAGGTAGCACTTATTTCTTCTCCATTGGTCTCTCATATGTCTATCATTCTCTGAACACAAACATTCAGCCTTCTCTTCATTACTTTGTAGTGCATCCACTGCCCTAATTAACTCACTTCTCTGACCCATTCATTATATCATTGCCTCTGACTTCTGCATGGGATAGACAATAGATCCATGTGATATTTTAATTTTAGCATGCTGTGTTTACAATTACGTAATTTCTCTGCTGCTGAATTAATTTTTGGAAATGTTACATAATCGTTGGTGGATGTTTGGAAATCGTGATAACTTTTTTGTTATTAGAGATATTTAAATAATTTTTGCACATATAAATAAAGAATTGAATTCTGCATATATTGGTGTAATTTTTCTTTTCTTTGTGTGATATGAGACATGTAAGACAGTCTCAAAGACGATTTTCCACAAAACCCCCATGAGTGAATTTTGACCTTTACGACGATAATATAATAGTACAAATTTTCCGACATTATTTTGCAAATATTCTGGAGTGGAAACAGTATTAGATAGACCGAATAGTGCACGAATTACAGACATATTTTTATAATTTCAGGGATTAACGGGATTAAACCTACAGGTATGTCTTAAAATCCTTCTATAAACCTAGATCTAGTCTGTAAATGTATTGTTTGAACTTGGTTGATGTTTTAATATCAATTTAGATAAATCAGTGTGGTGTAACTGATTTTCGAGTGTGGAAATAACTTATCTCTCCATAAATAATCATTTGAATCTTCTTTTTCATCGTTCTTCAGTCAGATATCAAGTTACAGCGCCAATAGCTCCAATGAATTGTGTGATTTGCTTCAGGTCATCCATGGAACCCCTCAAGTCTGGAAGCAGTGCCGTCTCAGTAGGCCATATTTTCTCCCTCTATCCTTGGTAGAGTTGACAGGCATGAAGAATGTGTTCTGCAGTCTCTGGGCTCAGTCCACAGTTGTACAAGTCTGTCTCGCCAATCTTCAGCTTTCGGAACATGGGACTTCTTAGTCTGTTGTGGCCAGTTCGTAGTCTGAAAATGATGGTTTGTTCCTTGCATGACATTTGATAGTAGGGGGTCATTTGGTTCTGCAGTTGGGTGCAACTGCTTCCACTTTTTCTTAAATTCTGCTTTTAACATGGTCTTACATTCATAGGCCATAAGTTCTTTCATGCTCGTTTTCTTTGGATCTTTCAATGCCTAAAATACTGACTTTGCATCCGTTAGAAATACTACGTCTGTTGTTTGTTTGTTTTTCGTTCGCTCCATTGTAACCATCACGGATATCCGTGCGATTTCCGCCGGGAGCATGATTACGTTGTGCCACCGTTATGCGCCTTGTAGGCCTAGCACATCCGATTTCGGCATGCCTTGACAATTCGAGTGGGCTACCCTTAGCCTGTGACAGCCTCTATATCTGTCTCCAGGCACGCGTAGTGGAGACTCTTCGCCCAGACGATTTTTGCTCTCGTCTGACTCGAACGAGGTGTTCCACTGTCTATGAACTTGCCTCGTGTAATTGGACGTGCTGTGCCTGTGCCCATTGGGTACTGAACCGTTTCTCATCCGTGAGCCTGGTTCCTTAAGGGGAAGAACTCAACAGAGGAGTTGGACCCTGGCTCTTTCGTCCTCTTAGCCGAGGTGTCATTCACCGACATCATGTACCCCTTGTCCAAGTTCGAGTCTCACACCACACGTTTGAGAGCAAGCCGTTCTCGAGCTGAGCGTTCTTGTCCCAATAGCGCCTGAGCCCATCAGGTACTGAACCCTTTTCTCTCTTCAAGTGTATTTCCAGTGTAGGAAAACCTGACAGTAGAGTTGGGCCAGGGCTAAATCATTGTCCCTTTTATGCCTGAGTGCATCGAGTACGGAACCCTTTCTCTTCGCGAGCATATTTCCGGTTTAGGAAGGCTCGACATTAGAGTTGGATTAGGTCTTCTTGCTTTACCAAACGCCAATGAATGGGTCTGGGTCTCTGCCTGTAAGGAACACAGGTAACTAGAAGCTCGTCTCGAGCTGACGGAGCTTGTAGTTCCCCTTTCCTAGGAACTTTTCATTTTCTATTTGCAGTTCGCGCTGCCCTCTAGCGCTGTTCTGCCCTTTCATTGTTTCATTGTACTCGGTATGAAATATATTTGTCTCTCGCCATGCATCTACCTTTACGTGCATTTTACATTGGCCGCCCCTCCAATGTTCGGACTGGACTGACTAGCTTCACTGTATGTCGACAGTGTCGCTATATGTGGTGCTGCTGGTGGTGTCGGAGATATTGTCTGTCTCTTGTGCAGTCAAATCTCTTTCCATCTGCTACCTCCACATTCTCGGACACGATCCCCAAATGATTTGGCCAGAATCAGCACGAGCTGCTGTATTTCTGTTTCCAGGGTGCACCGCTTAGAGGTACATTTGGGATCTTGGTTATCTGCTAACCCTGGGTCCGCCTAGAGCAATGCGTTCCCTTTGCACCCCATGTCTGTTGTGACTCTGCAAGCAATTCATGAGCATTTTGGCTGCCTCTATTATGGCTTCCATTTCTGCTTTGAAATTTGTGGAATGTTTGCCTGTGGGTATGGATTTCTCTATTTCTTTTCCATCTGGTGTTACTATATATCTTCCTGATCCTCCATCTAATACTGCCTCTTTTGCTGATCCATCTGTATATAAATGTGTCCATATATCCTTTGGGTATGCTTTCTGTATGTGATTCTTGGTTGTCTCTTTTAGTACTTGTATAGTAGTTTCTGTTTTCAAAATAATGCTTGGTATATTGTCCATAATTTTTGGGAAGTTGTTCCTGTCCCAGGTTGGATATGTGCTAAAGGTGTTTTGTGGTTTTAGGTTTTTTAGGTCTGTGAGTGATTTCTGGAGCTGTTTAGCGGACCGTAGAAAGCTTCCTCTTTTGAGCCGCTCTTTTGTAGGTCTGCTTAGTCTTTGGTTCATTTGAATCACAATCCATAATGATTTTAATAAAAATTTGATAAAATAGAAGTCTATAAATCCAAATTCACCGTCATGGTGATGCTTTTGTTTGAAATTGTCAATATATTGTGAAAATATTTACCGTCTTCAAGTGTAATTTGTGTGTGCAATTTTGTATGACTGCCCAAACCATCATCTGATCCACTTACGCAGAAAATGTTTTAATACGAAATGTAGACCACACTATACTGTTCATGCTGATGTTGGCAATAATCAAGACATTTTCTAAGAAAAATTTTTTTTTAGATTCTCATTAGAATGACCAGAGTAGTTGGTCGTCTATCACAAATTGTGGTGACCATTTGTTACATCATCCACTTTTGAAATTCCAAAAAAGAATCACAGTTGAATGTCCCTATCATGATAACGGTCTTTTTGGTCAAAATGTTGGTCTTGAGTATTTTTCAACATAAAACAATTTTTATTGCTAAAAACTGAAGGTCGCTATCATCATTAATTCCTCCAAGTAAGAAGAATGACTAAGTTTCATCACTCAGCTACATTTGTTATCTTCTTTTAGCAGCATGATAAGTTTCTTCTTGTGGTCCATGGAATTGGTTAGCATGTCTTTCCATGTCCATCTGTCTCATGTGCTATCTCTGATACCGATGTTTTCCCATGCCAGGTTGTCAAGAATAGTCTCTCTTAGTCTTCCTCTACCTTTCTTGCTCTTCAACTTGCCTGTTGTTATGATGTCTGCCATCTTTTCTCTTCTTGTGATCTGTTGAAAAAAATGTGGACTGTCTCTTTCTGATGCAGGTGAGCAGCTCTCTTTTTTTAATTAACTTCTTTCATTATATTTTCATTAAGCTTTTTATCTGCCCAATGTGTTCTTAACATTCTCCTACAAATGCCTCATCTCTGCTGCCTTTATGTACCAATAATTTTTTACTATTCTGCTGATTGTCCAATATTCACTTCCATACATCAATATTGAGTCAATATAACTTCTAGGAACTCTCTTTCTCATCTCAATCATCAAAGATATATTACATAGGATGTTCTTCTTCTTGTGAAATGTTGCCTATGAAATTTTTTTTCAAATTCAGACAATTAATTTGGTATTAATTTCTCATTAGAACGACCTGAGGCGCAGCTTTCACCCCTGCCAGTTGTCGAACCAATCAGAGCTTCTTTTACAGTGCAGGCTCCACCCATTATTACTATGCAGACATTGATGGAGATTAAGACTGCTCTCACAGCAGATGATGATGGAGACCTGTAAGTATTTGTTTATGTCAAGTCATGTCTTTATATTTAGAGCGATTCCATCCAAACTTCCTTATCTCCATTTATCTTCTTCTTTAGATTCTTTATCTGTTTCTGCTAGTCATTACTTTAACAAACCTGCTTTCCTGTTTTCTTCTGTCTGAATCTTTCAGTCTGCTTATTCACATCATCATGTGCTGGGTGGCATAGACATCCATTGATCTCAGCAAAATTCTATTCGCAGTACAGTGTATCCACTTCTAACTCTGCCATGTTTTGAAATCAAACTATCCAGTATTTTTTGTCTTTACCATTCTCCGTATCTTTTCTCTTAATCTTGCCAGTTGTTATATTGTATTCCAAATAATTTCCTATGGTGTGGCCAATAAATGTGAACATTTGTTCTTGTTGTCACATTGCATTCTAAATTATTTCCCATAGTGTGACAAATAAATGTGGACATTTTTTACTGTTATTAATATGTAACTGTCTTTTGGTGTCAATCTCCCTCAATATCTCTTCATTTGTTTTCTAGTTTATGATTCTCAGCTTTCTTCAAAAGAATCATGTCTCCACAGCTTCTAGTTTCCTACTTTGTCTGATATCCATGATTTACTTCAGTATGACAGAAGTGACTCTGTAGTATTGAAGGATGTATTTCTTTACTTCCAATGATGAATACCTGTTGCACTTAACATGTTTCATTTTATGAAAAGCTGCAATTGTCTGTCCTATTTTGTGTTTGTGCTGTTTCAGAGTTCCCAGGTATTTAAGTTAGTGAACTTATTTTATTGTTATTCATCAGTCCAGTAATTTTCTAAACATTATAATTTATTCAGTAGTTTGTCATTTATTTCTGATGCACAATTGCCTACTGTGGGATTTGTATCCGGTACCTTGGCTGCCATAGACTCATTCTGTACCATGCCACCACAGAGCCAGATATATATATATATAAATGTGTATTATGTATTTATAACCAAATGACACAAAACATAAGTCATACACACATGAAACAAAATATGCACACATAAAGCATAAGTTATACACACATAAAAGTTCTTTACTCAATATAACTTATCAAAATTGCAGCCCACTACATATTGCAGTTGTTCATGAGAATATGCGTATGGTGATTAAGCTGATCAATCTCATGAGAATAGCTGGGAAAGGAGTAGACAAATTCAATAAACAGCAACAGGTAAGATTTCATATCATCATCTCTCTGATCACTGTTGACTTTCTGTTTATTTGTTACCTTACAAACTCTTTTGTATAAGTATCAATCAATGTTCCCTCTAATTTTCTTCTCATCTGAAGATGTCAGAGCAGTTAATATTTCAGTATGAAGGTTTTTTACTACCTAAAAAACATTCACTTGTAATTATGTACACATGTGGTACATTAGGTGAGCATTACCTAATAATTATGTGCACTGCCGCTCACCTGCACATGTTAGAGAGAATATTGGTATCAATGTGTATCTTTCATTGTTGGTTAGTAATAATAATAAGACTTATAATCCATCGGGGTCAAAGGGGTGCCACACTGGAGAGAGCACCACAAAAAGCCCTCTAAACACCTTTGTCCTCAGTCATTCAGAATAGTATGAAAAAATTATGCCTAGACCATTCCTAGATGTTATCAATCCAGTATTTTCCTTTACCGCCTCTTCTTCTTGCACCGTGACTGTTGCTTACAAAATAAATGTAGAAAATGAGTTGTGTCTTGCAACATATCCAAACCAAACAAGTTTGCCCCGTTTCACCACAGACACAAGTGGTTCTTATTAACCTGCAAGTTTGAATATTTGCTGCTGGACGAATGTATTTGTCTTGTGTTCTAAATAACTAGTTCTTAACATCCATTAATCATTATGATGATCAAGCATCCATTAATCTACAGTTTAACTAGGATAAGATGGTACCAGAACAAATCTGGGAAAGTAAAAGCAACCAGCATATTGTTCATTTATGTTAGGATATTGATGACTACATAATTAATGTAATTCCCTTCTATATTGGTACCCATTTGATTGTTCCTATCTTGATAAAGGCCTTTTGGTTGAAACATCAATTTTTTCTGTTGTAGACTCTCTGTAAAACATATTTAACCAACTTTATATTGTTTTAAAAATAATTATCTACTTTTATGTGTACTCTGCCAGACTCCACTGCATCTTGCTGTCAAGCTCAACTTTCTGGAGGCCATTGACATCTTACTCAAGTCTAATGCTAACATCAATGCTGTGGACTGCACTGGGTCTTCTTGTATTCACATGGCAGTCCAAGGAAGATCAACAGAATGTTTGACCTTGCTGTTGGAAAGATGTCCGCATGCCGATCTCAACGCTCGCAACTTTGATGGTATATTGTAATATAATTATTATAAACTATTAATAACTTTCATTGCAGTTTTACGTGTCCTATTTTTAAAGAGTTATGCACAATGGCTTTTTAACTTATCAGAAAGGCAGATGACTTGTTGCTATTACCGATATCCAATCATTGCTGAGCCGAATCATAGATATGTCTTCAATAGGTGTTTAGCTTTTTGAAAAAAATTGGACATTTTCATGTATAATTCCCTTTTTCATGTATAATTCCCTTTTTCATGTATAATTCCCTTTTTCATGAAAAGTTGATTAAGAAAAATCATTGGGGATGGGGGTGGCAGTTTCTATATCATGCTCTGATTTCTTACGGGGAGGAAGAGTGTTTGAACACACACCCCCCCCCCCCCCTCCTCACCCACAAATATACAGGTTTACTGCTGAGCAGTTCCACTCTTGGTAGCTCAATGTCATTCTTTAAAAAATTGCAGATCTTCTGAAGTTTACTCAGGGACCTATACAGTGAGTTATGGGCTATAAGAGTTTTTTTTCCTAACAGTTGTGAGGGAAGAGCAGTCAATAAGGATATCTTCAGTTGTTTTGATGGGACAAGTGCAGTGTATACACTTGGGCATTTACTGATGCAGTGTAAATGGCTGTTGATACCAGCTTGTGTTGTTTGAGACTGAAAGATATAGATGGATGTTAAACTTATCATCTGATAAATGCGTCTGTGGCTATGTACTTACAGACAGTGGCAAAAAGGTCAAGCATGCATCAGGTTGATGTCCAGTGTACAATGTGGGAACCAAATCTCTCGTATGACTGGCTGACTATACTGTCGATATGGCTACAGAAGTCTATTGCTCAGTAGAAGTGGTAAAAAAACTGAACATATAAGTTACCACACTGAAGTCAGATGTGTTGGGTCATAAGTGCAAGTAAAATGGTGACACAACACATTTCTGTTCCCTGGACTACATCCTGCTAGTAATCCACGAGGGCCACTGTCCTGCTTCAAGAGAGATTGCAGTAGTTAGTTCTTTGAGTGTCTCTTTACATCCGGTGAGCTGCTAACATCACTAATTTATTCTACAAAAGTTTCTGTAATTCATCATTTTGATAACAACCAAATTCTTATCAACTCAGAAATTTCCCTCTCAACTGCCGGGAAACACTTTTACTGACACAAAATAAGTCACTAACTCACTGTATGGATCACTAAGTCAACTGCAGAAAACCTGCACATTTTTAAGAATGACATTGAGTTGCCTTGGGTAGAACTACTCAGAAGCAATTGAAGGTCAGCATAGTGACTTGTAAATGTGTTACTACAGGAGAGGGAAATGTTTTCAGAGATTATTAGCTAATATTAAGACATTGTATCTTAGTTCACTAACTGAACCATGCATCCAGCTGAAAGTAGGTACTACTCACCGTTGATGACCTTCCAGCCGTGATCATGCTGGGGTCCGAGGAAACAAGAGAGCTGACTTATTGGCAGGAATGCGGCGATAGACGGCACAATGCTGAGATCTCCAAAAATGGCACCAGTCTTTCCCTATCAGGTCTAGTTATTTAGATACAGACATACATTTAAATGTATATCTATATTCCCAGAACTATATGGTGGGTTATCAACAGTACTCTCCTTAAACAGTCGATCTGGTCTCTCGTTTCAAGCTCTTGATTAGAAACTGGCTTAACAGCACGTGGGGCATTCACATAAGTGCTCCACCCTTCATTACAGCAGCCATCCCAGTGTATGTAGCATGATGTAGTATGTAGCACCTTTATAAAGCACACTTAACATGTAAAATGCTGTGTTTACATTTACGTAATTTCTGCCCTGCCGCTGAATTAATTTTCGGACATGTTACTCAATCATCGGTGGCTGTTTTGAAATTGTGATAACTTTTTTGTTGTTAGAGATATTTAAATAATATTTGCACATATAAATAAAGAATAGAATTCTGCATATATTTGCACCCTAAACTAGAAGTCCAGGCCCCTGATGCCATACTGCTTATATTTGTTTTTAATGTTTTATGAACTTTTCTAATTTTTATGTGTATGTTCTCTGATTTTATCTATAGAAATAATGTTAAATCCATCAATGAAAAATGTTCAAAACATTATATGTGTGTTAAATAATACTTGCAGGTCTGACCCCACTTCATATTGCAGTAGACAACGGTGATTTACACCAAGTGGAAACACTGTTGAAGTATAATGCTGACATTGATGTTACAGTAGGTGATGAGTTATATTTTATTTTACATCAAACCTTACACATGACTGAAAACTTCTTCTTCTTTTGATCACATGAAACATGTCTATATCTGTAATTCTGTCTCCTGAATAAAACTCACTGTCTTTTGTAGTTCATACAGTGTCCCATAGAGCTTTGATTCCAGTGTTGTTTCCTCTGGCCAATATGTCTGCCTCAGCGTTTCATGCTCAGAACATTCTTGAAGTGTATGTTTGGCAATCTGTGCTGCCTGTCCACATGTAAACATGGCCATGTTGCCAATCTTGAACTTTGTATAGTATACATGTGACTGCGGAGTCGGTTGTGTCCTGTTCTGAGGCGTAGAATTATAAACTGTTCTAATCTGTTCATAATGTGATAGTCATCTTGTGTTGGTGTTTGTAAAAACTAAGACTGGTCGGGCAGGACCATAGTCCTGCCCAAGTAAGCAGAGTTGTGAAGACGGAGGCAACCAGCCAAACGGCGCACATGTAATCAGGATGCCATGCACAAAACACAATGGAAACATGTCTGAAAGGTTCTAATATAGCTAATTTTTGTAACCCTTTCTAAGGCAGTGTCAATAGCTTTTATACCATTAAATTGTGAAAGTTATAACGCAAAAACTTTAATATTGCCACAGTAAACATACTGACACAATTAGAGTTATCGCTTCGAAAAATATACTGACACAATTAGAGTTATCGCTTCGAAAAATATACTGACACAATTAAAGTTATCATATGAAGTTGTTTTGAAAATTATTACTACCACCCCTCAGCCTTCATTGTCATTATAAAGTTAAAGTGAACCAGCATCTGACATTGCTATTCAACTATTTCTGTATTTTGCAGTGCTACTAATACATTGTATTACCAGTACAATGTGGATGATCAGTGTTAGCAGCACAAACCTAGCTCAGCAAGTGATGCCACTTCTTCACAACTCTCTCTGTCTCTTGTGTTGTTAATAAGTTCAGTTGGCGACTTCTTTTTGTGTCACAGTGACAACCTATCCAGAAATTTCTCTCTTTGTCTTCCTGTCTATTCTCCCCTTGATTTTTCCAGTGGTTAGAAAATGTTCAATAACACCAATAATGATGTATTATTGTCACTGATTACTAATATAACTAATGAATAGCAAAAATACCAAATGTAAATTATCAGCTCCACTACTAAGCAGACTAATATTATTAGTGACTATATTGTGATTTTTGGGAAAATATGGTGGTGATCCTAGAGATAATAATTACCAAAAAGCCAGAGAAGATCCAACAATCAGGTATGGGCTGTGGTAACACAAATACCAAAGTAGTAATAGTGAATAAGTAAATATGTGTTTACAAATACCTACCAGTACTAATAAAAAGATGATAAAAACAATTGTAATACAATGAATAAAAACAATTATATTAAGATATAAAAACAATTACCTTAAAATAAATAAGGATGCAAACTGTTCACGTTTCTGTGTAAGATCTTTGTCTAAATTATCTTAAAATAATATTTTTAAAAACGAGTACAGAACAAAGAAGCAATAAAACCAATGATAATATATTATTCTTTCTGATTACTAATATAATCATTCGAGAGACCAAACCAGAGTCTCATATTCCATATAAGAACATGCCATGCCCCCATTAATAAACACTTGAACAGAATAAATTCATGACAGTCTATCGTTAAGAGACAGGGTGAGGAATGAGGACATCCGACAAAAAACCGACACACCTCAATCTTAGAATACATCAAGAGACAACAGATCAAATGGTTTGCACACATCAGCAGACTACCATCAGACATCATACCACAGCAAGCTATGCTACACAGATACAGTGAAGGCCGACCTAGAAAACAATGGACTACTGAAATAAAAGAGGTGACAAATTCCACAATACACTCCGCACACAAGAGGGCCATCTCCAGAAAACTCTTCTACCCCTGACGCTGAAAGGCAATAAAGGATTTAGCGAATAGATAGATAGACAAAGCAAATTACAGACACTGTAATGCACAAGAGAAGACTATCAAACACCTACTACTGCAGTGATATTTATCCTGAGATAAACATTTTTTTTAAATCCAATCCCTGGGGTTGTGAGTTTTCACTCTTTCTTCCTTGTGCCTGGTGGTGGTAGGTGTAATGTCTTCTTCAGCTGTGTTGTGTCTGTGTAAAGGGTGTTGGTGATGGAGGGGTTTGGTGATAGCAGTTGTTTTCATAGGTCTTGTAGTGCAGGGCATTCAATAAGTTGGTGTTTTACTGAGATAAACAGACTGAATTCATTTAAAATCCTAAGTTAAACTGGATTCATTTATAATCCTGAGATAAACAGTTAAACTGAATTAATTTATCTTAGATATTATCTTTGTTATCTTAAATTTCAGGATGGCAAAAGTGGTAGAACGGCATTGTTCAGAGCTGCAGAGAGCAACCAGAAAGCCATGGTTGAGCTGCTGTTGGGCAAGGGAGCTAATCCAGATGTTCCGAATTATGCAGGCGTGACAACTGCCATGGCTGCCCAAGGCAGAAATTTACATGGTGTGCTAAAATTGTTGGGATCAGCAGCAACTGATAAGTTTACTGAGTATGACACTAAGCCTAGTGGACTGGCCTTAGAGGTATACTAAATTTTATTAGTAATTATAAAGAGGTTTACAGTGTGCTATTAAATTATGTTGAGTATCTTCATTTAGTGAATTCTCAATGCATCATCATTACACACAGGATACATACAGTGGTGCTCTAATCTCCTCTCAGTATATCCTTAATTACACAATGACTTACAATTCCAAGTTCTCGGTTGGTTGAAAAACAAAATTTGGAACAGGGTAATGAAGTTGTGCTAATCACTGGAAACATACATAATGCGCAAATTGACGTTTCATCCAAAAGGTCTTTATCTAGAACACATTCACAACACAAAATGACAAGTAGGATCGGCACTATTGAGGTTCACATGACAGAGTTTAATACAGATATAAACAAGGAGAGGTGAATCATCACAAACAGAAAATATACAAAACACACCCAAATGTTGGTGAAACAAGACAAACAGAAAGATGATGAACCTCCTTTCACAAATGAGAAGTTCGAACGGAATGAAAATCAGACAACTAGAGACATGTGACCACAACTAGCATCAACGGTTCTAAAAACTGGGTGAAGACATGTACCGAACAACCAATAGCAAGGGAACGGGTAGATATTATAAGAGTACAAGAGTGAAGATAGAGATAGGGGTATTAAAGAAATTTATGACTGACATTTTTTATCATTGTTTCATTATTTCTGTTATCAGTATATTATTTCTCTTCACAGTCAAAGCTGTACCTTAGTTTACCTTCCTCCGACAGTGTGACGGGGGGTATTAACTTGTCTAAATGCACCGAACCCGAATTAACATACCTTACAGAGCCAAAGATCAGTGCATCCACACCTGAGATGTCTTCTGATGAGACCAAAGTATTTCACAATGTTTTCGTTGTATCACAGGTATTTCTAGATTTGTCAGTTGTCTGTTCATTTAATTCTTCTACTTCTGTGTTAGTTATCAAAATCCTGCAGATTAGCAGGATGTATTTCGGAGAATATAATGCTTTATGTTCACACTCCAGATGAATGAAAGAAGAAAAGTATATGTGATCCTAAAATAAAATCCAACTTTGAAAATGTGTTTATACATGTTTCCATGATGCAGTGCAGTGTGTCTTGCTTAGTAGCGTGAATACATGTATACAAAAAAAAGTGTGGGTACTCTTAATATTTATATTTCATTGTTTTCTGTGTCAGTTATGCTAATAGTAAACAATTTGATAATTTGTTGCTTTTTATTAACTGTGTTACAATTGTTAGTTTTGTTTAGTGCCTCAATTTATAAAATGCAGTATTTTATATACATAAACCAATCATTTACCACCAATTTGCATTCTACACAAAATAGAAACAAAAACACAGGGAAATATGTCATCTGCGCTTTACAAATTTGTTCTGCGGAAATCCATAGACATATTTTCAAAGTCAGGTCTTATTTTTGTATCCCATACTGAAACAAAAAGAAGAAATTTAATTGGATGATAATGTTTTAAAAAGTTAAAATAACTCAGAATAATACGCACAACAATAAATATGAATAAAATTCAGTAATAATTTGCATGGAGATTACGACAGTTTTGTGATTGTGAATGTTAAATTTATTTACATCTTATTTTTACATCTAACAGAGCAAAGATAAGAACATTGATGTCAAGTCCAAGTCAGAACCAGCATCTCCAGAAGTAAAGATGGAAGTTATTGAAGACAAAGATAGGGAAAGAATTGGTCAAGCTGGGCTTATGTCCCTTCCTGCTGGTATTTTCTGTAATTCTGAGGAACAAAGAGGAGATAAAATGTTTATCAGACAAAGAAGTGTCGATGCTGTTCAACAGGATCGTTCATTAAAGATGTCACAGACGAAACTGTATGTTCCCATCAGCTATTCGAAATTGGTGAAGAATACGGTGCCTGTCGTACAAAAAAATGAACAGAAATCTATCATGTCACATTCTGTACCTCAATCTATTTCCTTTAGTGCTTCCAGAACTGTGGCTGGCACATTAGCCTTGTCGTCTAGCACTGTGACATCAGATCTGTTGTCACGATCATCCAAGCCAATATCTTCAGCTGCATATGTGCCATCAAGTTCTAATGACACAGTGACCTTAACTGGTATGCAAGCAAGACTCTTCCAAATGCTTCTCAAAATGTATAATATTGACCCATCTAATGAAATATCTACTAGTTCCACTGAAAGTTGGCCATCATCATTGTCCCCAAAATCAACAATTCCAATGTCTTCGCTTACACCATCTCTTTCAACTACTATACCTTTCTACCAGAAGCAGGAAAGTGCTGGAAACCTTAACATCCATCAAAACTCAAAGAATACTGCAGGATTTGTTGTTTCTGCACTTGAGGAGAGTCAAACATTGGTTGGAACCCCTCACAATCAAATTCCTTTGTCTCAACTCAAGCCAAAGGAAGTAGGAATTAGTTACAGTAGCAGTTCAGAAAATGGATTCCAGAAAGGTGGAGACCATGAGAAGGTAGATGAATCACCTTTAAATTTATCTAAAACATCTAACAGACATGATAAAAGTAACAAAGGAAGCTTGACCCCTTTTGTCAAGAAATTGGACACTGCGGATTCTTCTACTGTCCACTCATCTCCTGCAACAGATAGTGGCATCACAGTTGTTACAGGGATCAGGCCTGGTTTGAGTCCAGTTCATTTTGGATCAAAGGGAAAAGTGATTTCAATTGGAGTTCGCAGGATTTCTGATAGTGACAAGAATGTTACTATCAAGGATTGTGATGATGGTCAGTTTGAAGTGTTTTTTCTGCCAACATCAGAACATTCAGAAGTTCCTGTTACTGCATCAACAAGACATTTGGAAACTGCAAGTCTCACCACCATACCTGCAAGAACAGTACGTATGTCAAGTATATCTCAGGACAAATCTGTTGCTAAGCAACCAGAGCATAAACATTCAGTGGAAATAACCCAAGTGCCAGATAATCATAACATCACAACAAGCATCTCACAGAAAACAGCTTCTATTGTTCGAGATTATTTGTCTCAGCAAAATCAGATTCGTTTTCAAAATCTGTCAGCATCACCACTACCATCATCTGCACCACATTCCCCAATCCAAGCATCAGTTCCAGCCGTTTTGAGCTTTGCTGCAGAAACGGGAAATTCACTGCTGAAGAAAAACTTGATTTCTTTGAATAGAAGCCAATTCTCTTATGGTTCTACAGGAAAGGCATCACCACTTTCAGGATCTCCTGTGTCTAGTGCTGTCTTATTACCTGCAGTATCTACAAGTCCTATTTTCCTTCATCAAGGGCAAGTTATTGACCTCAGTAGAGGCAAGGTCACAGAGAGCAGTATGGTATCTACTACAAACCAATCATCTTTATTAAGTTCTGATTCAGGACAGGGTAAGATCATTGGTTTTAGTGGAGCTATTTTATCTGTTGTACCACCAACATCGGACCGATTAGAGAAACGTCTGCCAAAAGAAATTACACTTAAAGAACTTCCTAAAAAACGTGGAAGGAAAGGCCAGAAATCAGTGGAAAGTTCCACTCCATCAGCTGAGAGTGTTTTAGGTAAAATTAATTCAGAAACTGATGAAAAATTGAAAAAGTTTCTGGGTGCTAGGAAAATAGAAAGTGCTTTCGCAGTCTCTCCAGACACTGTGGATGGAATTCTAGGACAGTCAGATGAAAAGGTTAATGGTGTTGACCTGGAGGAAAGTGAGAGTCAAGAAGATCAGCCAAGGTTATCTGAAGGTAAGGCCAACCAGACATATAAAACTGTTGGTATATTTTCTGGTAATGTTCAGCATGTCAAATATGGGAAGAAGTTGCTTGTGCCACCTTCACTGACAAACATTACATCAACATTAACTTTGTCGCAGTCTGCATCTTCACCAACAATTTCATCTTCTATAGACAACAAGCTATCAGATAGTTCAACACCTGGGAACAACTTTGAAGATCCAGCAGACAACACAGATATCACAGTTGTGTCATCACTGGTCACCAAGACAACAGACACTGCAGGATTATCTTGCAACAGGCAAACCTTTCTAAAGACGGCAACAAATAACACATCAAAAAGTTGTACAGAAATCAATGATAATAATGAGAGCAATTTTACAATTCACAGTTTGGATAGCCTGCCTGAAATTGTGGATACTAATTTATCTGTAAGTTCTGAACTACCAGGCCTCAAGAAATCTGAAAGCTTGCTAACACCTTCACTCTTTGTAGTCATTGAAAGTCGTGACCCAATTTCCACCGTATTAGATCAGCAAGGTCAAAGTTCACAACCTGAAATTGTCTTTGAGAAAAACTCAGATACTAATAGTAGTAGTTTTGTTAGTGGTAAATTTGAAAAATTGAATTCTTCAAAAATTAAGAAACAAATGGTAAGTAAAGAATTAAACAGTCCTCAGGATCAAAAAAGAAAAAGTAAAAACACATCATTACCAACAATGAAATGTCAAGAAGTGACAGGTAACATTGTGCAAAATGTAATATATGAAAATGAATCATCTGAAAAAGAGATACGACAGGAGAAAAAAAAGAAGTCAGAACTTCAGAGACATAAGCAGATTAAAAAATCATTTTCAGTACATTCTAGTCAACAATGTTTAGGTCAGAGTGCAGTGGTTTCTGGTCATGATAAACAGCTTCCTGTTCTTTCAGCTGAAACAGATCATAACCAGTCAACTAACATCATCAGGTGTACAGACAATCAGAAAGTGGTTTTTACTGGTGAAGGAAAGACAGAGATTTTGCATATGGAAGTTGATGATGATTATGATGAGCCTCCAAACCTCTGTATCGAGGAATCTGAAGTGGACTGATTCTGTGCAATTTGAGTTTGCAAATGACTGGATAACCATTGTACCACATGTGTGCCCACCTTATGTGTGGTCCTTAGACTTGTGACTGTACCTACCAAACCTGTTTTCTAATACAAATCTTGTATGATTAGCTATTGACAAGGCCAATTGTACTGTCCTGCTAATAGTTACTTGGTATGTTTTATTGATACTGCCCTGCCATACACTGCCAAAGTCCAGAAAGAGAATAAAGAATAGCAACACTGTGACAGCATGGCCAAGAAGTTAGCATTGGTCTGAGAGATGCGTGGCCCAGATTTGACTCCCAGTACATACTGGGTGTTTTTTCTGTCAGAGGGTAAATTAAAAAAACCCACCCTGTATATATTGTGGTATGCAACCTTTATCACACAGCCACATGTACCCCCTGCACTCCCTAATGGGAAAACACATAATAATGACATTTTTTAACACCGGTACTACCAATTATACCATACAAAAAATTGAATGAACGAATGTAGTAAAACTGTACCAGATTATAAATAAATATAAGCCCAAAACATGCAGTTTTTTTCTTGATAAATACAGTCAAATCCCATTATAACGACTTGGTCCAGACAGACGAAAGGTTTATGTAAAAACAGAAATTCTCTATATACAGTTAAAAATATTATATATAATTGCGGGTTTGAAAAGTGTTGTTAAATAGAGAAATATGTTTTAAAAGTATGTGCTACATACAGAGGGATTCCACTGTACATGGAAATGACATGTCAAAACAGTAAAAGGTTTTTATCAAAGTAGGGACAAACAAAACAGTAGGAAATTTTTTTTTTAAACAGCTAGACGACTACGTATTTGGCTACTTTTTTATTTCAATATCTGTTCATTACCATTACAATGAAACGTAGTTTATTCCCCATATTTCTTCAACATAGAACTGCAACGTACCTTATTTTGTGTGTGCTTATATTTCTTTACCATATGATACACAGATTTACTGCCATCTCCCATTTGTTAAATAAGAGTCCTGAGTGTATTGAGTTCTCAATCATATATATGGTGTAAATGAGCATGCAATAGAGATGTGGTTCTGTAGAAGAAAAATTGAGAGTGCCATGGGCAGCTAGAAAACCTAATGAGGAGGTGCTGAAAGACAACAGAGATGTGGTTCTATAGAAGAATGTTGAAAGTACAATAAACAGCTAGAATAACTAACGAGGAGGTGCTAAAAGACAACAGAGATGTGGTTCTATAGAAGGATGTTGAAAGTACAATAAACAGCTAGAATAACTAACGAGGAGGTGCTAAAAGACAACAGAGATGTGGTTCTATAGAAGGATGTTGAGAGGACAATCTGCAGAAAACAAAACTGCCTATTGTATCACATCACAAGAAGAAAACAGGGCCAACTAAAACAGCTCTGATGGATAAGCTTTACAGTTCTGTCTCTGGGCTGCTGACCAAGCACAGTTCATTGAAGAAATCTATCATCAAAACATTGTCGCAAACACAGGTGGATAGATTGGAGAGAGTTCAAAACGAGGCCATGAGAGCTGTCCTAGGATGCACAAGAGATAATCTATCGCGACCATGAGGTTTCTCCAAGACCTGCTGAGCATCAAAGCAAGACATAAAATAGCTCAGGTTTAAGAATACTTCAAGGCCACCAATAATGATCATCACTTCTTACACCAATCTCTAGACAACACAAGGAAGGCATATCAAGAGAGGAAGGTCTTGGATGGCAGAAGATACCCTACTCAAAGTATGTGAGCTGGAGGAAGTGATAAGAGGCTGTGAATGGGTGACATTTGGCAAAAAGAGAATGTTATTGACAACAGTTGTGATACAAAACAGAGGGAATGATACAAGAACGCATACTGCAGCACTCAAAGCCACATGATACAATAATTTAGACAGACGGCTCAGTAACACAAGAAACAAACAGGTGTGGTTGGTCTACTAAATCATGGCCTACCATAATGGCAAGAAATTAGCTGAGAAGTCAGTTGCGTAGCCCGCTACAACATTGATTATGAGAATGGAAATAGAAACGGTGATAGCAGCTCTCACTTGGCTGACGACACAACCACCAACAGACTCAGTGATTCTATCGGATTCTCAAAGTATGCTGCGCAAGATAGGAAACTATGATTAGAACTGAATGGATCACTCTTGTCAACAATGTGCAGAGCATTACATGGATCTACTGTCCAGGTCATGCTGGGGTCAGGGGAGACAAAAGAGCCAATGTGTTGGCTGGTAAAGCCTTGGTGAACGGCACCAAGATAAGAAGAGACAGTATTGAATTAATTAGAGCAGTCATGAATACCCTATGAGAAGACAAGGTGGAGGTTGAACAAGACAATGTACATATTCAGAGAATGGTAGAAATGGAGTGACTAGAGGCAATGGAAGAAAGTGCTCCCTCTGCGCAAAGATCAGAAGAACACGTAATCAGCAACTGACTGGGACACTAAGCTTATACACTTTTAGATGGTGACGGAACGGCAAACAGAACATATATGGGAATTCCTCCAGTGCTGCGACACTTTTTCGTAATCAAGAATCAAGTCTTTAATATTATCAATCCTTATTGTTTTCTGACTGCTTCTTCCACCCTCAACTGTTCCCTGTACAATTGTTTTGGAAAGGGTATCTTTCACAAAATTTGTGGCGTTTCACCACTGCCATGAGATGTTCTTCTTGACCTGCAAGAGTATTTAATTTGTTAAATCTATACCAATGTCTGACTCCGAGGGGGGGGGGGGGGGAGAGAATGAGGAAGAAGAAAGTAATTGGCTTTTTCTTTCTCTGCAATTGTTCTCATACGGTCATTCTAAGTTTCCATGTAATTTGAACAGTTTGGCATGAGTACAATTTACTACTAGTTTTACAGAGATTGATCATAAGTAGACCACAGTAAAACTGTATAACCAACTGTATACTTCTGCAGAACACAAGATAGTGAGTTTTACCATTCATAGACTATAGATACGAAAAAATATAGATGGTAGTATGTTACATATATTACATGTCGGATAGTCTGTTTGTAAAAAGGTAGAACTCAGTATTTTGTGTTCTGCATAAGTACCTTATTAGTTTTACAAGGAGTGGTATGTTTGCGCCTTTCAGCCCAGCTCATTTGATTTCGATGTGATACATTAACTGAGATGTTAGAATAGTTGTCTCCTTATAAATTGTAATATGTAAATTATGAAAATGGCATTAGATGTAAAACGTGACATATAAGGTTGCGTAATTTATGGTATTATTGCAGGGTTGCCAGATAGTAAAACTGTTTATGGCAAAAATTTAGTAGATTGTAAAAAAAATACCAAACTCATAAATTGTTTACTAAAAAAAAAGATGGTACCTACAAGATTAACCTTTTAGCTATGGGTGCTAAGCTAACCTGTTTTATTTTATCGATCCCCCTCATTACTAAAAATTATTTTAATCTGAAATTGGTGAGTGCCAGTACACATAGAACATCCCATCCATGCTATATATTTTATGCTGTCAATAAAAAGACAATACTATTCAAGATCTCTTATTTTTGTAAGACTAGAGACGGATTCAGAACCGAGGAAAGTCATTGGGGAAAGAATTATCAGCTAAAAGGTTAAAATGCATTCTATTTCCTGGTTGTTTTGTGACAGCAGCTATGAGGGGAAACTATTATATCGACATTACATGCTTGTTTGTCACCTGACTTTTCATATGATCATCAATTTGAGAATATTATCATCAGGTGCAGTGTCAACTGCCTTAGGCAATTACAGATCTCCACAACTTTCTGTTTCTAGTATCTTGTATCATTACTTGATAATTTACTCATTGCTATGCCATCATGTTAAAATATCGAATATTTTCTCACACTCCTAATTCTTGCCTTCAATCTTTCCCATTGTAATTATGTTCTCCAAATCACACTCTCATATCTTGTCCTAAACTTAATGTCTTCTGTGATCAATTGTTAAACATTCAGTCCTCCAATATTGGTCATGTATAGAGCGGTTTGTTTTAGGTTATCTTGGGTTCCCGACAACTTATTTTTCAGAGAAGCTCCTATGAACCAGATTGTCGTTCTGTGAACAAGGTGACTGAAACAATTCTGTGGTATGTTTTTTTTATATCTGTGTTGCTACTCTGCAAATTCAGACCACAGATTTGAGCAGATTTTGATTTTATGATTTTTCAAATAATATCTGTTTCTGATATTATTTTCTGATCTTACTTTTAGCTCTTTCAGCACCTCTTTTTTTAGTTTTTCTAGTTGCACATGGTACTCTCAACATTCTTCTATAGAACTACATCTCTACTGCCTCTAATTTTCCTGAGAACACATATGTTAAAATCCAAATTTTTAAAATTAGTCCCCAGATACAAAGAAAAGTTGCGGTAAAGAATTATGCCATTTTTTATTATGAACTTTGGTCTTTGTTCACTCTCAAACTCCTGCAGATTAGCAGGATGTAGTCCCGAAAACTAAATGTGCTGTGCCATGATTCTTCTTGATTAGAAACTGGCTTCACAGCACAGGGGACATTCCCATAAGTGCTCCGTCCTCCATTCCAGCAGCCATCCCAGTGTATGTAGACTCAGAGATCCGGTCACAAAATGGAGACCTCTATGTGTTGATGTACCTCAGTACCCCTATAATCCTAGAGAGTTCTGGGATAAACTACTACTAAAAGTGGCTTGGCCATGTTCAGAGGATGAACATCATTGCAAAAGAAATATTGTATAGGGAACTCTTAGTGGTGCAAGATGAAGAAGGCAGAACAAAGTTGTGATGCAAAAACGCATACAAAATATCAAAGAATCACCTTGTCACCACTTCAGGCAATGATAAAAGCTAATGGAAGGTCATGTCACATGGATAATAAGCCTATTAGTGGTGCTAGAGCATTTGAGAAGTCATTATTGTATTGATTAAAAGAACAACGGATCAGATGCTAGGAGCAACACTCCATAGGTGTAACTCTTCCTTGCTTCTTCTGGATCAAATCAATCATGGATTGACATATTTAAGCTATGAGAAGACATGTTTGACTTGTGCCCCATTTTTCTCTTTCCTCCCCATCCCACCCCCCCCCCCCATCCCAATTTTATGCAGTGGAATCTCATAACACTTTGGTCCAGACTGACAAAATATGTATGTAATAATGAAAATTTGCTACATGTAGTGCAAACTATATAGAATAAATATAATTGGGGTTTTTGAAAAGTGTTGTTATATAGAAATTGTTATAAAAGAATGCACTATAGAGGGATTCCACTGTACAAGTTTGCTACAGACTTTGTCAAGATGAATAAGACTAGATACAGTGTGTCCGGCAGAATCACTACCAATAACAAATGTGAATACTTTCTGAACCATGTAAGCTAAAACATGTTTTATGGTTACTCTCCTATAGAAGCCATGAAATTTTAGGAGCAGGGAAAAAAAATTGTCCAATAATGTGCAGATTGTGCCGACAAATGCACAGATGCAGAATGTGATAATGCATATTGTGAAAATGCCATGGCAGAGTTCACAGTGCAACAGAAGATCAATGCTGTTTCGGCTTTGAAGAATTAGTTTCCCTTTTTTGTGCAGCGGAGATTCAGGCAGGAATCTCTGGTTTAAGGATACCAACAGTGTTCACATTCCAAAAAAATGGAGCACTTTCACACTATACCAATGAAGTAACAAATTACCTTCCATAACAATGTCCAAGCAGTTGCAATGGAAGATTAGGCCTCATTAAATTGTCATCAGGGTCACCAGATTTGACCACCGTAGATTTCTTTCTATGGGGATATGTAAAAACCTTTTTGAAACTCCAGTGCGGTGACTGAATAATCTTCGGCAGCAAATTATTGATGCTTGTGTATTTATCACACCTCAGATGCTTCAAAACACATGGAGAAATAGAGAATGCTGTTTCTTGACATTATTCATGGATGCTCATGTTGAGATTTACTGAAACTTGGTGAGTTGCTACTGAACTTGTGTTTACCTTACAGAAAATCAAAAATTGATCAGTCTGCCATTAATTATCTAAAAAATACCTGTATTGACATTTGTTATTGGTATTGATTATGTTGGTCAATCTGTACAATGACTTTAGTGATATAATTAATTGCAACTTATGATAATGATATGTATTATCATGATAATCAAGTTCATAAGACTATATGAGGTTGATGATTCTCTTGATAACAAATCTGATACCAGTTCTTTCATTGTTGTTTGTTAACATATGGGTATGCTAGATTGTTCTTAATATGTTGGTATGCTAGATTGTTAATATATGGGTATGCTCGATTGTTGTTAATATGTTGGTATGCTAGATTGTTAACATCTTAATATGCTAGATTGTTGTTTACATATTGTATGCTAGATTGCTGTTCACATTTTCGTATGCTAGATTGCTGTTCACATTTTCATATGCTAGAATGTTGTTAACGTATTAGTATGGCGGATATTAAGATATTACTGAAGAAAGCAAAAACACTCATTAAAAGAAATTACAAACATACATGAAGCCAGAAAACTGGCAGTTCTGCGAAAGATCCTATCCTAAAGCTGCACCTATCACAGCAAACTACCACCTTCAGGTTCTGCACAGTACACTGTAGACTATAAACATATTTTCAGACACAAAAAACTTGCCCATACTGACCAATGTCCATGTCAAAAGGATGGACATATTCTGCAAATGCGCACATTTTGGTTTTTTCGACTTGATAACTAAAACCTGGTCCCAAAACAAAACTGCAAGTGAAGCTGTGGGACACCACTAGGGCCTCCTGCTGACAACTGAATTCAAGGAGGTAACCCGGCTACCTGTCAATATTTCCTTTTTTTTTCTAGTGTTAGCAAATCTGAAGATGTTTGAGTAGTGAACAGGGCCATATATACCGTAATAACTGTATGGTTTTTG
Organism: Meghimatium bilineatum; assembly: GCA_034231615.1. Lineage (NCBI taxonomy): Eukaryota > Metazoa > Mollusca > Gastropoda > Stylommatophora > Philomycidae > Meghimatium > Meghimatium bilineatum. The sequence goes on from CM067304.1 coordinate 41,236,624, forward strand.
CTACCATGTGGACCAAAAATCATTCTCTCGTTCTTTATGTGCGGTAGGTACATGCACATTTCATGTGCCTCTAATTACGTACCTCCCACCAGCGCACGTTAAGAGTGAATACTGCTACCTGACTGCTGAGCATAAGAAACTGATCGCAGAAGTTAGTATGCCAGATGATTGTAAACATGTTGGTATGCTAGATTGTCATGCAACGCTGAATTTTTTTAATTTGTAAAATATTTAAACTCTTATATCTTGTCCTACTCTTAAATGTAAGTTGTTTGAGAATGTGTGATATTTATAGATTGATATTTTTTATTGTTATTATGTGTGAATTGTGTATTCTGTGGAGTTCCATTACAAAAAAATTTTCCGCCCTGATAAAATAATTATGTCATAACAGAATTTCACTTTATACAACAAAATTAAAATAATCGGGGATTTTGAAAAATTTGGTTATATAGGGGATTTGTTATAAACATGTGCACTGTAAGGAGACTCGCACTGTAAATAGATCAAGTCCTTCTTCGGAATAGTCCTGTGCACTTACCCAAAACAGCGTCACTTATTTTGGCTGATTTGACTTTTTATGTGCTTTTTGTTGGCTGGCAAAACATAAAGTATAGTAATAACAAGACTTACAACTAGTCAGGATTGTAGGGGTGCATTACTGGATATATCTGCACAAAAAGTTATATAATTCTATCCTCAGCCATTCAGAGGAGTATAGAAAATCATGTCCAAATCATTCTTTGATGTTATAAATCCAGGATTTTCTCTCTTATCTTCCTTCCATCATTGACTGCTATTTGCAAAATACTTTTTTAAGCAAGTCGTGTCTCATTAAATGTCCAAACCAAACAAGTTTACACCATTTCGCCACTGCCAAAGTGGTTCCTGATAACCTGCAAGTGTGTTTATTTGCTGCCAGACGAATATGTCTTGTGTTCTATATAACTAATTCTTAACAAACATCTGTAGCACTTGTTTTCAAAAGCCTAAATTCTTCTTTCTGTATCTGCATTGAGTGTCCAGCTTTCATATCTGTATTTAAGTATACTTAGCACTAGCGATCTGAATAGATTGATAATTACTGTAATGCTGATCTTACTTTTCCAAATCATATTCAACCTTGCCATGGTAGCCATCTCAAGTCTTAGCTTAATCTCATTTCCTGAGTTGCCATCATCACATACTTTGGACTCGAGATATTTAAAGGTGGCAACTTCTTCACGTTTGTGACCGGGTGGGTATTCATGGGATCGTGCTTGGTTTCACTACACACCATTATCTTACTTTTATCAATGTTAATTTCCATGCCATATTTTTGACTAACATCTTCCAACTTTGGAAGACAAAGTATACAGGTGACTTATGATCAGGACTATTCTGGAGAAGGGCTTGATTAAATACACTAAAATTATCTCTTTTTTCTGTCTTTAACATACACTCATTCTTATAAAGTATACTGACATTTATGTGACAGAAATATGTTGTTCGTCCATCACAAGTGATGATGACCACATCATCATGGTTACATCCACTTTTGAAAATTCAATTTTAGTTATGTCCTTGATTATGAGTTCGTAGGTGGCTAATGAGCCCTATTCGAACTGTAAATGTCCTTGGACAGTTCGGACAGGGAATGACGACTGTAGACAGATCTTGGTCTATCCGTGACTTTCTTCTAGCTGCTCTTCGCTGTTGAGCTGCTGCATTTCTCTTCTTTTCACAAGATGATGCGCTCTTTTTTATTTTAGAACGCCATGTAGATCTATTTTGTGCAAGTTCTTCCCATGTATCGTGGTCTATTTCAAAGGCTTTCAGTGAGTTCTTTAACGAGTCCTTGTAGCGATTCCTTTGGCCACCTTGAGATCGTATACCCATCTCTAGCTCACCATAGAGAAGTATCTTTGGCAGACGATGGTCTGGCATATGCACCAAATGACCTGCCCAATGAATCTGTGTCTGCATCAGGATCGTGTCAATGCTGGGTATACCAGCTCTATCAAGGACATTGGTATCTGGAATCTTGTCTTGCTATCTGATGTTCATAACTTTTCTGAGACAGTTTGTATGAAAATGATTGAGTTTTTTCACATGACGTCTATACACAGTTTATGTTTCACTAGCATATGACAGCACTGGAAGTACCACTGCTCTGTAAACTTTCAGCTTAGTCTGTAGGTTAATGCCATTTCTACGCCAAACATTTGCGTACAATCTTCTGAAAGTACTGCTTGCTTGCCGATCCTTGTATACAATTATATCATCAACGTTGGCATTTTGTGATAACATACTGCCTAGATATGTGAATTTATTCACAACTTTCAGTGCAGAAATATACAGAAACAGACTGAAATATACTCTCCTGCACAGAGGTTCATATTGGACTGTGTGTATACTCATTACATTCTTGGTTAGAAACCAGCACCATAGCACAGTCTCCCCGTTACAACAACCATCTAAGAGTGTGAAGACTCAAAGTTCCATTGGAGCAGCCATTCAAGAGTGTGCAGACTCAAAGTCCCAGTCAGATGTCCCATCACAGCAGCATCCAAGAGTGTGCAAGCTCAAAGTCCCAGTCCGATGTTCTATATGTGATTTTTGAACCATTTCAGCAAAGAAACTTGAGTTTGTGTTTTTATCAACTTGCAGAAATAACACGACTACAATCAATCAGCTGAATGTGGATCAGTGGTTCATGTGGAACATAATAAAAATACTGACCTGAAAATGTGTCCCAATCTGTCATGCATGGGTTTCCATAGGCGCACTGTCATTTCATGTTGAGAGAAAAATATTATTAATATAATTGTCATTATTTCTGTGACTTTTCTGCTACACTTTATAAAAACATCTAATCGTAATTTTACAACTTCTTCATTAACAATGTCTAACTGCTAGCAATTGTTCTTATGAAAGATAAATGCATGATTGTGCTCTTTTTATATTATTAAATACATTCATTCACATGAATAAATCTGCCATTCTGTGTCCTACACAGAACACAACAAAAATGACCACGGGAAATTATTATATCATATCTGCTAATACAAATGACGGAAACCCATGTACGCCAGATCCTGACACATTTTACAGGCCTGTATTATTTTGTTTCACATAAACCAGATCATTTTCTTATTAAGTCCATCTCTTGTGCACACAGACTGTAAATTAATTGAAAAATTAGGTCCCTATGTAAGCACTCAAGTTCGTTTCAGTTGGGGGGCTGATGTATTATGTTATACCGTCAACACGTTTTAGCTGGCTAAAAGCAAATGTGCAACTATGTATGTGTTACAAAAATGTACTGCTAGTAATAAAACAATAATAGAAACAGTTATATTTTTTAAACAATAAGGACAAATACAGTTGATGTTTAGATCAAAGATATGTCAGAAAAAACACATAATAATAAGAACAGAATAATTTTAAAACATGCTTAAAATATAAGGGGTGATCATAAATAGCGGCAACAATTTTTGAAAGACACACATCCTCCCATCAAGAAATCATAGGTGTTGATCTCACACATCTGTTTTCTGTGCTTTTCATTAGCTAGTGGCACCCTAATGACCTTTAGGGGTTATGGGTTAATGAATAAGACAAAGTATGAGCAAAGTTACCAATTATCAGACAGCATGTACAACCTATGTTCTGGATATAGGGCTTAGTCTGTCAGGCGGATTGATGAAAATTAGTTCTTTATTTAGTGGATGTGATGTCCATTTATGATTGTCTGAAATAGCTACCTGTGTATATTCTTTGAACTTTTATTTTATGAGAAGTGTCATACCAGAAAGAAAATGTTACTCAAATTGTGAATGGAGTTTACAAATAAAATAAAATATGACATGTCAGATTGTGGGAATAGATGATTGCTGTATGAAAGACCTTTGCATATCTATTGAAACTAATATTGTTAAGTCAGAATAAAATAATGATTACTTGTACTAAGTTGACATGTTGTTCTTAATTGATTCCTAGTGTATATAAAAGGATAGATGTCCAAGAATATTTGTATATGTGTATTTTGTTAAGCTCAAGCTAGTACGAGATGCACACTTTTTCCCTGTACCTGGAAGTAGTGTTTAACATTATACTCCTATTTTTGTGATACTAAAGTTTAACTTTCTACTCTAGTTTTGTGATAATGGGATTGTTTAACTCTCTACTCTAGTTTTGTGATAATGGGATTGTTTAACTCTCTGCTCTAGTTTTGTGATAATGGGATTGTTTATCTCTCTACTCTAGTTTTGTGATAATGGGATTGTTTAACTCTCTACTCTAGTTTTGTGATAATGGGATTGTTTAACTCTCTACTCTAGTTTTGTGATAATGGGATTGTTTAACTCTCTGCTCTAGTTTTGTGATAATGGGATTGTTTAACTCTCTACTCTCAGTTTTGGGAATTAAAACTTTCATTATTGCATGTTTTCCTGTTAAGGAGTGCTGGGAGACTTTTTAGGCTGTGAAAATTTATTTATGTTTTACTATGGTTGCTTTGCCATAGCTGTTGCCGCATCATGTACAGGAAGAATTTTTTATTGAACCTTAAAAGACAAAAATCCTTGTCCCAACCGTGGATTGAACCCGGGATCTCAGGGTTCTGAGACCACTGTTCTAGACATATGGCCAGGCACTCCGCATTTGTGTTACTCCGCGTTTTGTGTTACTTAACACAAAACACTAGTTTTGGGAATACTAGAGTTTAATTCTTTACTCTAGTTTTGTGATACTGGAGTTTAATTTTCTACTCCAATTTTGCAGCACTAGAGTTTCTACTTCAGTTATACTAAACTTGTTTGGTTAAGACATGTACCGAGACATGACTCACATTCTAAAATTATTATGCAAGAAACAGTCGAAGGAGGAGAGGAAAGAAAAAACCCTGGATAACAGCAAGGAGTTTTCTGTGTGTAATGTTTCTCCATTCTTCCGAATGTCTGAGGATACAGTTATTTGGAGAGATTTTTGTGCTGGGAATACTAGAGTTTAATTCTTTACTCTAGTTTTGTGATACTGGAGTTTAATTTTCTACTCCAATTTTGCAGCACTAGAGTTTCTACTTCAGTTATACTAAACTGGAGTTTAACTTTCTATCCAATGTTTTCTTGTAAATGTTTCTGAGTATATTTCCAGGACTTTCTTCCTGGAAAAGGACTTTTTTCGAGAAACTACTTGATTCAATGTTTTTGGTTCGAGTTCATTAGCTTTATATGACTGTATTCCTTTGGAGATTTAAAGATTAAGCTTTTCTTGTGTCCATCCACATACCCATGACCCCTCATGGTGGTAGAAGTACTACATTGGATTCAACCATCTACACACAACCCTTCAGCTATCTCTATCATCAGCGATGCAGATGTTTTTGGAAAAATCTTTATCTATCCTGTTTTTTTTTAATATTGTCTGCCCATGTTTTCTTTGGCCTCCTTTGGCCTCTTCTGCACCTTCAACTGTACACCCCTTTCCTCCCTTCCTCTCCCCCACCCCCTCTACCCAAGTTCATTTTTATCATTTAATCATATTGGCATATAATATATCCAAACCATACCAGTTTTTGATGTTTAACTATTGTAAGTAGTGAACTTGCAAGATTCTGTATTTTAATTCTTACCTGCACATTTGTATTAAGCTCTCTATTGGAAATATGTAAAATTAATCTATTACACTTGTACTCAAAAGCTGGTATCAGTCTCTCGATGTCTGCAGTGAGTGTCCAACTCTCACAACCATACAGAATAATAAATAACAATATGAGTTATAAATTTGAATCTTCACTTCAACACTGACTTTTCTTTTCTTAGTAGATTTAATCTTGACATGGCAGTTAGAGCCATCTCCAGCCATAACTTTAATTCAGCTTTGGATTTTCCATCATTAAATATGCAAGATCCTAGGTATTTGACAGTATTCACTTCTTTAAGTCTGTGCCCATCCATCATAATGTATTATCTGTGTCTCTGTTGCTAAGATCTTGCTCTTTTCAGTGTTGACTTCCATTCCATTTGTAACTTTTTCTAACTTTGCTGTTAGCTCTTGTAGTTCTTGTTCTGAGCCAGTCATATGGATTAGAGAAGAGTTGTTCTCTGCAAATTATACCTGCGGCCCACAGAAATATTACATATGTCAAACAATGTATAGAAAAAATATGTCTCCCATGTGCTTCCCCTCCAATTATTCAATATATATTTATGCTTGCTAGTGCTAAGTATGCTTTTACACAGATGTGAATGTTGGACACTCAATGCAGACACAAAAAGGATTCAGACTTTTGAACACGAGTGCTACAGACATTTGTTAAGAATTAGCCATATGCTATATAACACAAGACAAACATATTTATCTAGCAGTAAATAAACAAACTGAATATCAAGAATCAACTTTTGGCAGTGGTGAAACGGCGGAAACTTGTTTGGTTAAGACATGTACCGAGACATGACTCACATTCTAAAATTATTTTGCAAGAAACAGTCGAAGGAGGAGAGGAAAGAAAAAACCCTGGATAACAGCAAGGAGTTTTCTGTGTGTAATGTTTCTCCATTCTTCCGAATGTCTGAGGATACAGTTATTTGGAGAGATTTTTGTGCTGTTGTCTCCAGTGTAGCACCCCTACAACCCTGACGAGTTATTGCTCTTATTATTTATGCAAAACATAAGTTTTACAGTTCACAAGACTGACATGAAACATTATAGTGAACCAACAGTACGACAAACTAAATTGACATTTCAGCCATAAAGTTTTTATCAAAAATAAATACAGGATAAATGATAAAAGTAATGATTTTGTAAATGGACTAGATGGCAGACATTTCATAACGGTTTTTTTATAAATGATGTACGAAACAACATGTGGGTCTATGCCTACAACTTGATAATCACCTGAAATGAATGCAACACACTCCATGTTGTCGGATGTACACTCATCCTTACGAAACTGTTGACCATCACCTATTTAAATGTCATGCACTGGATGATATTAGGAAAAAAATGCTTCTCCATCCAAGGCCAGAAAAATTAACACCCTGTATGCAACAAATCAGTAGATTATAAATAAGTGCATATATCACACAATATGGGTCAAAGGAGTGAGCCCATGAACCAGCAGCCAACCAGTGTGCCTCATGTGTTTAATACCCTGCCCACAGACGAAAAAGCTCAATAAATATATCTAGAAAGAAGTTAACTCACAAAGAATACTGGTTTCTTACATAAGAAGATTACAATCCACGTTCCTTGGATACGTCATGAGAATGGAAAATCTAAGGTACTTTACAGCGGACAAGTTGCAGGGCAAGAAATGTAATAGAAGATGCTATTCGGCACAGTGTGAACATAGATAACGGAAATGATTGACAGTTTTTGAAGCAAAAGGCTATACATAGACATGGTGACCAATATCGTATCGACTATATGGTGGTAGTTGGATATGTATATCAGTCGAATTGTCTTCTTCTGTACCTATTTTCCTTCAGCACCGAATAGGGTAGAAACCAGAGCTCTCCAGTTCGAGCGATGTGATGCTACTGTGGGTACTTCTTGCGCGTTGTTGAGACCCATAGTCGTATCCTCTTTGATGATTATTCTGCAAAGAGCCTATCTTAGTCTTTTTATTTTGCCATTTTACTAATTAATTTAATTTCTTTGTCTATAGGGTAGTTTATATATTGTCTTCATAATTTATAATTACAAACGCAGAGTGGTCAGGTCGACATAAGCGCAAACGACGGCAAAATATCAATCGAGTGTTACCGTAATGAGCATTCAGATTGGGGACCAAGAAATGCTCATGTAAGGGTGCGACATACAGCTGGTCTACTATTATATAGATATATGGCTACGGACGTTCACCGTTCTGTGGAATTGGTAAAATCACTATTAGTTACCACCGCCGAAGTATGATAACCTATGCTACGGCGCATATCCTTTCTCTAAACTAATCCTGCTGGAAATCTAATATGACCATTGTTCTTATACAAGTTTCGATGGGCATTTGAGAAATAACGATAAAAAAGAATTCTGAATATAGACCAATCTTGCTGATCTATGTATATATATATATATATATATATATATATATATATATATATATATATATATATATATATATATATATATATATATATATATATATGATTGATTGAGAATCCCAAGAATTGCGAGCGATTAGCTCTTACTTACTATTTGCAGTGGGGTGGTTTTTCAGAGCTTTCTTTCATACCCATGAGACTTCAGCTTTCGGCTTAGTGCAATGTCTCGTAGAAATGTTCTACTCAGAAGAGGTATATAATTTTATGAACGACATACTACAAAGCTTCCATAAGAGATCCTCAATATAACGACATGTCATCTACTAAGGTTTTCTGTTGCATGGGTGGTCTGTCTAGTGGGCCATTGGTGAGACCCACAGACACAGCCGTATGCGTATTATATAGATATAGATATGTAATATGTTGTCGTTTCTCTGCTATTGCTGTTAGGCATCGCAGAATTTATTTACGATCAGATTTCCAACTTTATTCGATTCTTGCGCTTTATATGGCATGAAGTACCAGAACGTTCTTCTTCTTTCTGTCCTCGTGTACCTTTCGGTGTTGAGGGGAGAGTGAGTGTACGGTCTTTTACCCTTCTATTTGCCTCTTCCGCTGTTATAGTTCCGAGTGTCTCTAATACACTATCCATCCACCTTTTACGAAGACGTCCAATATGTCGACTGTTTTCGTATCGTTTGTTAAGTGTTTTTTGGATAATACTTTGCTCTTTCTGACTGGTTATGTGGCCATACCATTTAAGTTGTTGTTTCTTGATGTATTCAATTGCTGACTTGATCCCTAATTGTTTCCTTAGTGTTTCATTCCTAATTCTGTCTCTCAAGCTAACTCCAATCATACGTCTCACACATTTCATTTCAGTGGTGTTAATCTTATGTATTGTTCTAGAATCTAATGTCCAAGTTTGACACTGATAACAAAATGTTGGTAAGAAAATGGTGTTGAAAAGCGCTTTCTTTGTTTCTAGTGTAATATCTTTGTTTCTTAGTAAAGGTGTTAATTGACCAATGACCTGACAGGCCTTATTACATCTTGTTTTTATCTCCGCACTTGTACCAGAACGTTGAAAACTTCAGTACGCCTTTTTTTAAATCTCATCATCATCAAGTACCGTGCCGAATGGCGTTGGAGATCATATTTCTCCATGTACATCGATCTCTCATAAATTGTATGTCATCATCTCTGTTTGTGTCGTCAATAGAAATCATTTAGTCAAACTGTCCAATATCTTTTCTCTGGGTCTTCCTCTTGATCTTTTCCCTTCTATCTTTCCTGTTGTCACTATATTCTCAATGCCTCCTCTTCTCATATGACCAATAAATGTTGACTATCTTTTTCTTATATTATCAATAATGCATCTCTTCACATCCATCCTTCTAAGACAGTTTTCATTAGTAATCTCCGCTGTCCAAGGAATGCGTAATATTCTTCGAATAAACCACATTTCCGCTGCCTCTAATGATTTTTATGATGTCTTATGATTTTTATGATTTGTATTGTCCATGCTTTACTTACATAGAGTAGCACTGGTTCAATGTAGCATTCGAGGACATGTTTTCTAGTATCCATCGATATTGGCTGGTTGCATGGGATATTTTTCATTTTATGGAATGCTGCTTTTGCTTGTCCTATTCTGCTTATAATTTCGGTCTTGCATTTACCACCTGAAGTTATTAATGTTCCTAAATATTTGAAACTATTCACCTGCTTTAAGTTTTTCTCATTTAATACTATTTTACTATTTTGTGGGGTACTTCTTTCCTGATATTTGCATTGTTTCTGTCTTTTTTATGTTAAAACTAAGACCTTTTTGTTCACTTTCTATCAAAGTAATGTTTAACACCTGTTTTATCTACCTCTTGATATTTCCATTCTCATGTTGTATGCCCTTGTTGCCAGCCAGTATGGGTTCATTGTTATTAAGTGAACTAGCCATTCTTGAGATTAGCCACATAAAATATAAGCACTTGGAGCTATGAAATATAGTTACACGGTTATTTAACGGCATATAATGACATGCCGTTATATTGAGGTTATCTTATGGAAGCTTTGTAGCATGTCGTCTATTAAATTATATACCTCTTCTGAGTAGATAACTCCTACAATAGGCATTGCACTAAACCGAAAGCTGAAGTCTCCAGGGTATGAAAGCAGGAGCGTACCGAATGTGGTGCGTTGGGTGCAGTCGCACCGGCATCAAGGCTTGAGGGGCATCAAAATGCCCCTCATAATAATGAAAACTTTGAAATGGGGTTTAATTGCCTTTGCAGTGCCAAAGAGGCAGAATCCAGTTCTACTTACAAGGCTAATTTAGAAGGCGCTTTGGATTTGACCGATATCGAGCAGTGGCCAACGGTTATTTCGGACACCGTTAGGATGCACCTAATTGTGAGTGGTTTGGAACAATTCCAGAACATAAACCACCCGTTCGAGGAGATTACAACTGCAGTCGGAGGAACCTGACCAAAGCCTGGGTCTGAAAATGCCGAATGGCGAAAAAGTATGCCGTATATGGTTGTGTTATTCTCCAACAATAAAGTTCTTGTTCTATTTCTGTTATCGCTTGTTCCCGACCCTGACCCAGTCTGAACCTGCTTTTGTTTCAGAAGAAGGTTTCAGAAACTGGAGGAAACTCTCGATCCAAGTAACAGACCACGAATCCAGTCCACCGCTTCAACAATTGCTGATGAAATGGAAGGAACTTGAACTTCGGCATTGTACTGGTTACACCTTCACCAGTACCACTCAAGTACAAATTCAGAAAGAGCAAGAAAAATAGAGAGAGATTCTCAAACGAATACTCAATATTATTTATATAGATATAAATATAGTTTCTTGTGCAAACAATACTTGGCTCCACGAGATCATCGGGAGTGTGACCCATTCAAATCAATGCCGATCAAGGGCAATTTCCTTGAGCTTGTAAAGCTTTTGTAGAAATATGATTATGTTCTCAAAGAACACACTCTTCGGATCCTAATAAGATCATGATGGCTGCAGATAGCCAACAATGGTCACAATTGCAGCAAACATTAGTTAGTTAGTTAGTCATTGGATCATCGTCGCTGTACTCCGGATAAGTCCATAGGTGCTCAGATCTCTCCTTGAGTGTATCCGTCGTTATACGTTGACCGACGGCCCCAGTACATCATTGATTGACCATCATTCTTTCTCGCCCACGAAACCGCTCCTTTCTAGCGACACCACATTTCAAACCAAGCTCCATTATTATAGTTATGGAACAATGGTCATCGTCAATTATATAGTCATATGTTTGTGCGCTTTCCAGTAGGGCGTTCAAAATGTCTGCCTGATTCATTGCTCCACCAACAGCTGTAGTAGCAGCGTGTGCGGCAATTCTATCTGATCTCTCATTACCCCGGACTTCTGCATGTCCCGGCACAAAATAAAAGTAAGTAACACGTTAGTGTTATCTGTTATCGAATATGGCTTCGGTCTGTTCACACTGTCACAGACATAAGTAGAATTTTTTTTAAAATCCAAAATTATCCTATGCTGGCAGCTATAGGATGTACTAAAGATACCTCCCAGCACTGCCATTAGAATCTTGTTATATTTGCGCATGATTATGGTACGGCGCAAGTGATGCAGATAAGGGCATACCTCAATGTAACCAGCAATGAACACAATCCCTTACACCAACATCTAGATGATGCAAAGGAACAATTAATCAAAAGCGGAAAGTCATGGATGGCAGAAACATGGTTGCTCAGAGTGTGTGAATTGAAAGAAGTGAATGGGTGGAGGTGAACAATGAGAAAAAAATCTCTGACAAATGTAGTAATAAGGGCCTACAACTGGAGAAAGCGTGTAGGAATCATTGGAATCACAGATGTGATGGGGCAAGAACTCGTCCAGTTTCAGTAAAATCCACAAAATACAATATATAGGCATATAGATGGTTAAGTCGACAGAGAAATAAGTGCAGATAGGGCTTTGTTGCCTGTAAGAATGGTAGAAAGCTGCTTGATAAATCGTCTTTTTACTCCATTATAACACCCAGCACGAAAATGGAAATAGAAGCGGCGATCGAGACACTCGGTTAGTGACCGAAATGTCAACCCACGTGGTCATACTTCAGACCGACCTAAAAAGGACGGTGATTGATTTACTACAGAGTGAAGAAGACGATCTGTAGAAGTGATAATGTCGTCATTCAAAGAATGACAGATGGTTGACCAGGGGTGAGAGGAGAAAGTGTGTCCTCTCTGGAAAGTTACGAAGATCACACAATCAACAACTGACTGGGACTTTTAATCTGCTTAAGCCTATTCTTGGATGGTTGCTGGAGCATTTATGGGGATGTCCCATGCACCAGGATGCTGGTTTATAATTAATAGTCATATAGAGTCAAATTTATCCGAAGCCGTGCTAAAATCGGATGCGTCAGACCGAAAGGAGCAGATACTGTAGCAAAATTGTAAGCCATGTTAAATCGCATTCTGTTCTCTGAACTATATCATGATAATATGCGGGAATTTGAGAACGAAGACATAGAGAGCAAGAGAACAGAAGCAACATTTAGATTATGCAAAAGAATCGTTTCAAGTTCACGTCAATGGTCGCAATTAGCCAGAAATAACATAGGAGCCCCATTGATTTCTGTGGAAAACATCACTATGTTAGCGAAATAAGAAATTAATTGGGGAAACAAGTTAAAACTATTCCCCAAATTAACGGTTATATAGTCAATGGCCCGAACAGTAAAATATATAATCTACATTTAAAAAACAAAACTAAAAGGAAACTATATATGTTTATTAATATCATATTAATTTAGAATAAAACTAAAATAAAAATTAATAATATTATTTAGAAAATATTTTACACTTTTTAATTGCAATATTTTGATGTGCTATTAAAATTAATCATATATATTATTCTGTCGTATGTGCATTGAGGTTATTCTTTTACACTTGGTATGGCCAAGAATTTTATCGATTAATTAGACAGCTTTTGTCAACAGTAAAACACATCAACAATTGCAATTTTTGTTGATGATATGGCTTTTTCTCACAAATTTATTATATTCTGCAAATACTTTTGCATATTGTAGTTCAGGTAAAAGAAAATATAGTGTTATAAGACTCAGGATATCGTAATTTAAGTTTTGCACAAATTCCCTTCATTTTCAAACATGAGAACAAGTTGTCTAGTCGTTGTCGTCTGCTCGATATACACATCACAAACCAATCTTACAAATTCCACCTAGCAATAATATGAGATCTTGCACATTGCGTATATCATTCTTCTAGTTGTTTTTTTTTGTTTATTTATTTGGGTTCTATTTATTTAGGATGTTTTCACTCTTATCTTATTTACGTTTGGTCATTTGCAGATTTCTCCCTCTGGCCACTTGTTGGGGTACATTTTCTTATAATATAAAAATAAACTATTCAGTTTGTTATTTGAAGGCCCTTAGCCTACCTAACGTTAGGTCAACCTACATCTAATGATTTAATTAATTTCATACTTATAATAAGATAACAGTTTCACTTGAAGGAATTACTGCACATAAATACTAAAGTGACATGAAATAAAAGTAGGCCCAACTGGCTAAGGTTACTCAATCATAATATTTAACGCTTAATTTAAAGGAATTAAAACAAAAATACTAAAATAGGCCTTCCTAAACTTCAATAGGCCTAATACTAATGCCAATAGTAATTGACAAAGAATCATATTGTAAATGATGGTTTTTCTTCATCATTTTAGTCATCAGGTTACATCATCAATAGTTTTTATGAACTGTATGATTTGCTTTCGATCTTCCATGGAGCCCCTCAGGTTCAGAAGTGCTGTTTCAGTATTATGTTTTATTGTGGACTATTCTAACCTGATTTGCAACTGAATGTTTTCATTTTGAAATTGTTTAGTGATTAGTTATTGACATTGTCATATATCATATTGCTAAGGTGTCTTAGCAATTTAGCAATGTAAGGTGCCTTTCCATATCTTGCATTTCTTGTCATGAGAAACTGGCACATTGTTTAATGACGTATTATTTGCAGAGAAAGTTGAATAGTTACAATGGTGTCCTAAATTGCTACGGCAATTTGTCCGGCTCTGTGGTGAAGTGGTACAGAGTATGTATGTAACGGTCAAGGTACCGAGTTCGATCCCTACCACAGGCAATTGTACATCCGGACCAATCAGAAAGCAATGGCAAACTACTGAATGTATTTATATTGCCTCAAAAATCGCCACAACTAACAAATGCTGGGTTGATAGCTAAATCCTGTAAAGGATATGCTACCAATGTGCCTTGCTTCTTTTGCACTGTGACTTGTCATAATTAGTGTTCTCTTCTTTCATTTAAATCTTAAAATACAAGGTGTCTCTTGAAGTTTACTAACGTTATCTTCAAAATGTGGTTTTTGTAGTTCTTCATCTTCTTTTGTTCACTTAAAACATGTCTATATCTGTAATTCTGTCTTCTTAATAAAACTCAATGTCTTTTGTACAGTGGCCCATAGAGCTTTGATTCCAGTGTTGTTTCCTCTAGCCAATATGTCTGCCTCAGCATTTCATACTCAGAACAATCTTGATGTATATGCTTGGTACTCTGTGCTGCCTGCCCACATGTGCACATGGCTGTGTTGCCAATCTTGAATTTTGTGTACATGTGACTGCGGAGTTGGTTGTGTCCCATTCTGAGGCGTAGAATTATAACTTGTTCTGATCTATTCATAATATGATATAGTCATCTTTTGTTGGTATTTGTGGCTTTCTTATTGACTTGATCATCTGTTTTTTTCTGTTGGTAGGTGATTAGTACATCTGGTTGGTCTTCGGCAGCACCTTCCTTAGCCAGTTGGTATGCTTTTTCATTTCCTGGTATTCCTCAGTGAGAGGGTATCTACATACTGGTAAGACAGTTCATTAAGTAGTTTTTGTAAGTCCGTTAGTTTTCCAGACTAGAAATCTTAAAGTACTGACCTTGCATCTGTCATGGTTTTTTTATGTACTTCTAGTTCTTCTGGCATCTCATTTCCATATTTCCTTTGGATACGTTTGTGTGTTGTGATAATTTCCCTTTGTTGTCTTTTGATGTTTTGTATGTATCTTGATAGAAGACCTTTTGGTTGAAATGTTGAATATGTTTTGTGTATCGTAATTTGTATGTTTTCTTGTTTGCACATCATTACCCACTATTTTTAGTGATAGTCTGTCGTGTCTAAGTGAAACTTTTAAAAACCTGTGTTTTACGTAAGTACACTTGTTGTTACGTTTCACGCAGTTACCTTATATTGATTGTCATAAATTTGGTATAAAATTTGGCATCACAGGATAATGTGTCCATACATTCCAACTTTTAATATTAGACTTGATTTCATACAGCTTCTGTGATGGGGGGGGGGAGGGGGTAAAACAATGCAGCGTCTACTACAGATCATTAGATTTGCACGCAACGCACTGAGAGCACCCCACCCCAAGTCTTCTAGGGGAGGGGGCTTCTCAGTGCGTTTTGTGCAGATTAATGGATGCTGTATTGTATGCGCCTTTAGCGAAAGTTCGTTGTGTTAAATATTGTATGGCTTATTTTGTTAAAAGCGTAATAGATTAAAGTATCTAAAATGTTATGTTCCTAGACTTAGTTGCCTGAGACATGAGCAATCATTGATGCCCATTATATTCCTAGACCCATTGTGCCTAAAGCATAAGCAATGTTTGATACCCATAATGTTCGTAGACCAGTAGTGCCTGAGACTTGATTGACGTCATAATGTTCCTCAGTTCTTTGTGTCTAAAGTGTAAGTGATGATTTATGCCCATAATGTTCGTATATTCTTTGTTCCTACAGCATAAGCAATGATTGATGTCCATAATATTCCTAGACTAGTAGTTGCTGAGGCATGTGTGATGATTGATGCTCATAAGGTTCCCAGACCAGTAGTGCCAATGCATGAGTGATCATTGATGACCATTGCAATAGATCTTTCAACAAGTTTGTTAATTTATCAGTTGTTAATTGGTTACCTAGTTATCAAAACAATATCATTGCACACAGAATATGTCAATAGATGCTCCAATCTCCCCTTGAGTATCTCTGCCATCATACAGTGATTAATATTTATATTTCTCTTTTCGTTTATGACCATTCTTCTAATCCAACACTGATGCTCATTTCTGGCAGATTTCAAAACCCAGCTTCCTCATTCAAGACATGGAATAGAAATCCTAGCACTCACTAATTGTGTTTGCACTATTTTTTTGTTCTGAATTTTGCTGTGCAGGAACATCAGAGTTCATATTTGATTGAACTGAAAAGTTAATGTATATCATTAAAATGACAGGATCAGTAACTACAAAACTAACTCTATTACACTGACTAACCCAATAATGATAGGCTCATAAATAACGTATATGGAATGTCTGAAGGTATCATCAGGGGCCTAACCACTATGCATTAGTAAAAACCTAGTATCACATTCTTTGATGCGCCTATATAGTGAGACTTTCTGCTTGTGGAATTCCTATGATGATTCATCTATAAAACTATGTTTTACCACTTCTGAATAGGATGCTTCTTCTCAAAGAATTTAACATGACTAAAAGTTGGAGTCTTATGGTTAAGAATAAGGCCCAGGAGAAATTCCTCCATTGCACTGAAGGATACAAGCTTTCTATTGTTCATAACTCTTGTGATTGAAACAAACTAATAAAAATGATGCGTACGTAGCAGTTCTTAACATTATGTTCTTCTGTTTCAGATACATCACTTTCCATTTCTTGTCATGAGAAGCTGGCACATTGTTTAATGACAGTATTATTTGCAGAGAAAGTTGAACAGTTACAATGGTGTCCTAGTAACTTCACTGGCTAAACTCAAAGATGAAGAAACACACATATTTAAGATCAGTTTGAGAGAAGCCAGTTTGGCCATGTAGCATTAGTTGAAGAAAGAGACTTTATCTTACATACTACACTTGATCAATATTTGTGTCATTAGAAAACCAATAGTAACATTTGGTAAAATCTTGAACTAATGATTTGGAAGTTATTTGTGTGCAAATAAAACCTGCACATTTCAGTTTTGGCCTGATTACTACCAAGTATTTTTGTGCCTACGGGTGAAGACCCGACCCAATATGGCAGCACTTGAGTGCAACAATGGGCAGGATGGGTTTTCACCCACAGAGAATAGAGAAGCTCTTCCAGAGGAGAAATCATTGAGTATAGACTACTCTGAAGATTTGTGGCTGGCAAATAGTGAGGATTCATCAGGTCCATACGCTCAACAGCCAAGTAAGGTAATTACACAGGATCTGCAGAACAATCACTCAGATAATTTGGAGACTTGTGAAAATTATTCTGTCACTTCAATTGTTCATCAATCCATGGATTCAAATGCTTTGGATGTAGAGAGCTCTGAATTCTCTGAACCCCAAGTAATGAATGCACAGGGCCAAGTGTGGAGTACTGTTATACCAGATGATGATGATGGGAATTGTGCTACCACACTCCATCCAGCAGCAGGTTACATGAATGGTTCTGTGGAACAGAATGGCATGGATTTTAACAGCAGTGGAGAGGAGAAAGATTTTACTCAACTTGTTCCAGCTGGTAGCTTTGTAGAAGGTAATACAGTAATAGGGGTCGAGAATCAAGATAAAACTTTTACCTCCCTTATGCCAGCAGTTGCAATTGGAACAAATGGTGATATTCAGTCTGGTTACACTGCATTGTTAGGTACGAACCAGGAACAGTTAGTATATTACAGCACAAATGACCAGATGACTACTAATCCTTCTAGTCCAATGGTCACACATGACAATGTGGCTATCTCTTATGACCAGTCTGCACAAATGGCAACAATTAATGGGGAGGAAACTGGAAGTGGAGAGGAGGGAGGTAATGCTGTGTATGTCTCATTAAATAATATGAATTCTGAGGGTCAGACAGTAGTTGATGGTGCTAATTTCACAGTTCTCTCTCCTGCTATGATCACAATGTCAAATGTTAGCAGTGAGGATCAGTCTTATTCTGCACATATAACAGGCAGCAGTTACCAGCACATCTCTACACTTCCATTTGTCCAGAATGGTGCCTACTCAAATCAAACATCTTTTACATCTTACCATCCTACCACAACTGCTACTGTTGTCAATAGTGGAGAAAGTCAACGGCAACAGATCCTTCAGCATTCAGATTACAGTTCAGATCAAACAAACTTTGGAGCTGAAGGTACAGCATTGGCAGCCTCATTCCAACAAAGTGCCATAGAGTACAATGAGGATGAAGATGAAGAGGAGGATGATGAGGACACAAACCAAGACATGGAAGATAACTCTGTAGAATTCTCAGAATTTAGCTGCCCAGTTTGTAGTGAGGCATTCACTGAGCAGGCAGCATTGGATGACCATGTCAGCAACCACCCTCCACTTAAGACTTTTGTGTGTGAAACTTGTGGTAAGGGCTTTGCCACCAGGCGTTACCTCAAATATCACAGAAAGAACCACTGCAAGAGAGCAGGATCATATGAAGGAAGAAATGATATAGATGAAAATGATCCTAATGGAGAAGTGAAAAGATTTGCATGTAACATGTGCAGTCGGCCTTTTCGTGTTCTGAAATGTATGAAAGTTCACAAGAAGAAAAAACATGGAATTTTGAAAGAATACACTTGTCAGAACTGTGCTGTAACCTTTGGCTCATCTCAAGAACTCATTGATCATCCTTGTGAACCAAAAAGTGTGTCAAACACTCCACGGGTTATCAGATATACTCCACCACCGCTCATCCTGCCAAGTCAGAAGAAGAAGAAGAAACTTAAACAGGCTAAACCATCATGTGACATTTGTGGTAAAACTTTTTCAGATAGAATTAGTGTGGATATACATAGGGTCAAACATATTGAGGAAGAACTTTATCCATGCGACATGTGTGAAGAGGATGATGGAGCAGATGCTAGTCACCTAGCTGTTCACTTTAGAATCCGGTTCTTCACAGATGACAACCAGCATATTCTAGAAGATCAAAAGGCAGCTGTTGCCACTCATGATCCAAACAGGTCTGAAGATGGCAGTAGCGTGTCTGCTACTTCGGTACACAATCATGGTTCATCCACACCTCACTCAGCACCAGCCACACCCATTTATCTTCCTGCCACACCTACTCATCCACCAGGAACCCCTGTCTCCATTAACAGCATCAACCCACCAGATGTGGTTGTAGACATGGGCGTACAGTTGTTGGAACGCTCTACAATTAGTGGTCAGTTACTCGACCACTCAGGTTTCGCACAAAAATACACAAACTTTACCGTAACTCAAGCAGAGGATGGGACGCAGACTTTTACTGTTTCCAACTATGATGTCAATGATTCTCTTCTTGTGACTGAACAATCCTTGCTCATTGACCAACAAGAAGAACATCAGCTTGATTTAACACAGCATGAACAGCAACATGTCTACAGCGCTGACTATGAAGAGGGTGAAATTATTCATGATGCTAGTGGTTCAGTTATGGCTGTCACCCCAAAGAAGAAGAAAATGAAACAGTTGAAAGTCCACATGTGTGACATCTGTAACAAATCATTTGGTGATACTGCCAAACTAGAGCTTCATTATAAGAGCAATCATCTACATGATCGTCCGTACCAGTGTGACGTCTGTGAGAAATCTTTTTTTACAAAATGGAAACTGCAGCGTCACATGCTCAGTCATCTGGAACAGAAACCTCACTCTTGCCCAATGTGTTCAAAGTCATTTGTTGAGAGGGGCAAACTGGAAGCCCATTACCGTACTCATCTAGGAACCAAGCCCTATAAATGTGACCAATGTCCTAAAGCATTTACTGTAAAGTCTCAACTGTCCATCCACCAGCGGCGTATCCACAGCACTGATCAGCCTTTTGGGTGTCTGGTTTGTGGAAAAGCCTTCCTCTGGAAGAGTGGATTGGACAAGCATATGAGAAAACATACAAGGGAAAAGCCATATATATGTGAAACCTGCGGGATGAAGTATTCAAACAAAGCCAACCTCATTGTCCACATGTCAAAAGCACACAGCCAAGCATATGTAGATAAACAGGGTTCTTAGATAAGACTACAAGATATTTCACATTATGAGATACTAGCACAGTTTGTGTACTTAGCTACCACATTTCAAGTCTGGACCTGAAATGGACTTCAGGTTTTTATGATTTTGGAATGTCACCAAAGCTTTGAAGTATATTTGGGGAATTTCCCTTATATGAAAGTAATGCCTTAAGTCTGGTATGAGTCACTATCTTAACCAGCAGAAACAAAGTCCTGCAGAATTTAAAGTGTTCCACAGTCAGAGACTTTTAATTTACCGATGAAGATGATAGAAAATTAAATACGGTAGATGGTTTGCCAGATTTTCAGTACAAAGCTGCAGCATTCATTAGTAATGGAAAGAGTGATAGTTGACTATAGATGAAATAGTTAACAGTGTAGCATTTTATCTGGCAAGATGTCAATTCTAGCTATCAGGGAGCAGAAGTAATGTAAAGAAATATCATTGCCTACATGCTCCCAAAAAAACCCAGGCAATGAGTACACTGTATACACCAACCTTGAACAACTGAAGAGAACAGCACAGTTCCATGTTGTGGAATTGAAGTCATCAAGAAATGATGATCAGTAACTGGTGGATTAAAGACAAGACAATCATTGCTTATGCCTGCTTGCATGTAAAATATAGGTAAATACAAAAAAAGAATGGATTAAACACAAGCAGGCAAAATACAAATACTATTAGTAAGAAAGAATTTGAACACTGGACAATCAAGTCTGTCGGTGGTTACCTCCATAACAAAAAATTTTGAGTTCTGGAGATCTATGTCAGCTGACTTTTAATGCAGAGATACATTAATCTGTTAAATTATAAATTATTGTGTGTGTAAGATTGAAAGTTTGGAATATTATATGAATTGATTCACTCTGTGGAGCCAATCAGTTAGTGTTACTATTTTCTCAAACTGCCATGAAGCTGATGATTGCCTTTTGAATAATTTATACATAGACAGCTGTGTACAGAAGCTGCAAATACAACAGAGCAAATCAGTTAAATGAATTACCTAGTTAGATCAGTATCATCATTTATTAGATTGTATAGGCAATTATTCATCTCCACAAATGTTTGTTTAGAGTACTGGCTCATGAACAATCTACACAGATAAAAATAAATTGGGCATGAAAATAGAGCAGAAATTAAGACTGGAGATATGGGAACATTATTAATAATCAACTCTACGGGTGAGAGATTGTGATGCGTCTCAGAAGCCCATGATAACATGTTTGAATTCAACTGCAGACTTTGGGGTGGCTGGACCATTTATAAAGCAGTGGCAAACAACTGCAAAAATAAAAATTGCCTAGAAATTACTACAGCCCAAAAATGGTGGTTGGTTGATTCTTAATATACAACCACCTTTAGACAGTAGTATAGGGCACTTCATGTTTATCGACTTAGGGGCTGGCCATAAATTACGTCAACAATTGGTGGGGGGGGGGGGTGTTTGAAAAAAGTGTGACCATTGTTGGCCGGGGGGAGGGTGGGTGACAAAAGTTGACATAAAAAACTGTTTTTTCATATACCAATTAAATTGTTTGAATTTGAAACATTTTTTGGTGTGTTTTATGCTAAACAAATTTTTTGAGGCAAGGTTAAAACATTTTTGACATTATTAAGCATGGAGTTCCCTGACTTGTTGACAGTTTGTTGATGGGAGGAAGTAAACATTGTTGACATAATGTATGAACAGCCTCCTATGAACAACTTTAGATATTTATATATTTAGACATTTCATGTTCAGTGACATATGAACACAATGAAGCCAAAAAATTTATTAGTTCATTAATTGCTAACCTCTTCATAAATATACATACCCAAGGTTTTGTGAGATATGTTTTTATAGTTACAATTTGATATGGTAAACAGTCATAATCTCATTATTGTTTTTAGATTGTTCTTATTGTTGTTGAATGAACGTCATGTAAACTGAAGATCCAAAGTGATTTGTAGATATGTACAAAAAAATTATCAGAATGTATGAGTGAAATTAACTTTGATATTATACACAATCAAATTAGTTTCTTGAATGTTAATTGTGTTTGTTTTTGTTTGAATGTCCTTCTTAAAATTTTGCTGACCAAATTTGACAATTGTTAAATTTCCGGTATATACCTATTGTGACCAACTTTGACGATTGTAGAATTTATGGTGATATTTTAGTAGTATGACAACTGTGGCAATAATCTTATTAAAATTAGTTCATTCAGGATGCTACTGATTTCCTTTATGGATGCGCCCATCAAATATATAGTGTTTAAAATTGTTTTTGGTGTGGGTGAATCCTTTACTAATTTGAAAAGGTGAGTTTGTGTGATACATTGAAAGTAATTTCTAAAGAAAACCATAATTTTAAGAAATATTATACTGGTTCTTAGAATAAACCTGGGACTGAAAAAATTCATTCAGATAATGCAAATATTCATCATTCATTATGACACATGGAAAATGTCTAAGAGCTATGCCATGATTTTTTGCAAATACATTTTTCAAAATAGTTATTTTTCACATACTTGCAAACTATCTTGGTAATGGGAGATAAGTATACTCAGGATTGCTGTCAGCAAAGTCTTAAATCTTTCTTCTTCTTATGCTTTAACTGTCATACTATAACAGTGATTTCTGTTATAAAATTGAAGACCACCCTTGTTGCCATATTGCTACTAGCCTGGAGATATATATTATGTGTGATAATATATGTCATGTCATACTAACTACCTTTTTGGGTGATCCAAGGTTCCATTTGTAGTTGACGTGGACTATATTTTTAAAACTATTAACGGAACCTAGATCAATTCAAATAGGTACCAGATATTCTGGGAAAATAAAGGCTGTGGGCATTATGCTTATCATGTCATCCCTAGGTATACCATTGGTCAATAAAAGATAGGATCTAACCATAGACATTTAGATACATAGACTAAGCACATGTAACATTTAGTGGGTAATCCTTCAGGATTTTCAGTTTTTAAACAAATTTCACTAGTGTAATTAAATAAAACAAGCACTTCTCCAGGATAGTTTTTCTCACTTTTCTTTTAAAGTCTCACTTATTTTGGTATATAAAATTTTTTCTGCGCTTTTCATTGGCTGGAAATACAAAATATACACAAAGCGATAAATGATCTGTCACATCGCTCAAGATGAGTAACATGTAGGACTATTCTGAAGAATTGATAAATAATGTACGTGAAATCCCAGCTATTGTTACCAAATTGGTAACAATTACCCTTTTTGTGATGTCTGTGCTTCTTCCTTGTATTTAGATTCCCATGTCTTAACACTTTTTTCCTCAATATGACTTGGATATCATGGCAAACTAATAATAACTATGCAGTCAAATCCTATTATAACAACTTGGTCAGGACTGGCATAATAACAGAATATGTAATAACAGAAATTAGCTATATACAGTACAAACAATAAAGAATAGAACAAATTGGGGATTTTGAGAAGTGTTGTTAAATAGGAAAATTTGTTATGAAAGAAGGCGCTATAGAGAGATTCCACTGTATATGATTTTTACAGATCTTATTTAACTATACCAGTCATATCTCCATCAACCTAGAGAGAGACAATAGACAAAAATAGTTTATTACTCTTTGTAAGTAAATTTGCGTAGATATATTCTATCAAGACTTTATTTTATAATATTACTTTCCTTCTTAAATTGTAAGTTTTCAACTTTAAAACTTTAACTCTGCATTTAGGTGGCATTCTAATTGTGGCTCACAAAACATGATAGTTCTTCATCTTCAGCATTCTTCTTCTTCAGCATTCATTCTCAAACTCCCACTGGATCTCTCTTGCAGCAGGACAATGGTCCTAGTAGATCTCCAACAAAATATAGCCCAGAGAATGGAAATGCATTGTGTCACCATTTTATTTGCGCCAATGGTCCGACACATATATCTTCATAAGTACATGATTAGTTAAATTTTCATGTAAGATAACAAATTTGTGGAAGATAATTTTTGGTTGGTTTATTGGTTGTTGATTCAGTGGTCTGTGGGCTCATACCCTATAACCCATTGTCATTGTGTGGTACATGCATGTGTTTGTAAGCTGTTGCTTTGTTTTATATTTGGTGTTCCATTTATCTGACCTTGGAGGTGGACATTTTTTCTAATAAACATCTGAAGAAGGATTTGGTAAATACTGTATGTGAAATCCCAACTATTTTTGGTAACAATTACCCTTTCTGTGGCGCCTCTGCTTCATCCTTGTAACTAGATGTCCATGGCTTGACACTTTATTAATAATCATCCAGCTCGGACTTTCAAAAAGGTAATGGTCAACAATTGTGTAAGAAAACGGACATTTTTAAAGAATATATTTGTAAGCTCAATTTATGCTTGTAATTTGTAATTGTGTTATTTCCTTTCTGACAATCATGATGACTAAAATTTGAATCATGGTAACGACTGGATTTTTCTCTTTGGTAGGTACAATTAAAAATCTAACCTGTATGTGTTGTAATGACTGCTAGAATAAAGAAAATTTTGCCCATGTGTTGGAAGGGCCCAAAAGGAGAGCAAAGTATAGCGATACTTTTACCTACTAGGCATGTCATAAGAGGCGTCTAAGGAGGTTTTTGGGGGTGGAGTTGACTGTCCCATCCCAGTCTGAAAGGTGCGAATATCACAGCTAAGCTGTAAACTACAACACTACGCAATCCAATGTAATAAATCTCAGACACAATAAAACTATGCTTCCACCACAGTCGGATGTGCCTATCCATTGGCATGATTACATGATTCCTTGTCAAAAACAATATTGTAGGGAACTGTCGAAAGTGGAAGAAGCAGAGGATGAAAAATAAAGGCATGGACAGACAACATCAAGGAATGGACAGGACAAGATATTTCCACACTCATCCGCATCGCTGAGGATAGAAATCGCTGGAGTACTCTGTGTGCTGAAGCATCCAATGTGGTACCCCTATGACCCTGAAGGGTTACGGGTTTATTGAATGATACATTGGCAAAAATAAATTTTTGACATTGTACTTTTCCAATCTCTGGACTACCTCCTGCTGAAAATCTCATAACAATCTCATATCAATCTATGACCATTATTACTTGAATCATAGTCCAATTATGAATTTGATTCAGAATCATAGTCATTTAGGACATAGGTATAATCTGCTACATTGCCCATTTTTAAGTTATTGACAAAACATAATGATCAAGGATTACCTATGACACCCAGCACAACACATGATGACGATGATGCTACTAATTGTAGACAAAACTAAATTTTTCATCAGTTTGCTAGCTATTTCAAAATAATTTCAGGATTTATCTTATTCATTTTAGGAATTGACTCATTGTTTTTTAAGAAACATAATTTAACCTTTATTTTTGGCAATAGGTAAAAAAAAATCAGGTCATGGTAAACATTGTCAATGATCATAAGAAGTATCTACCTTGTATTTTTTTATTCCTTAAGTAACTAGCATAAGTTTGTTTATTCCTAAAGTATAGCACATTTCACCAGCTTTGCCCAACTTTAAAATGATGTATCTCAGCAAATATGTAAAGCATATAATTGAAATTATGTGTGAATTTGAAATGTTATAGACACTATGTCTGGCTCTGTGGCGGAGTGGTACTGTCTGTGACGTCCAAGGTACCGAGTTTGATCATCACCACAGGCAATTGTGCATCCGGACCATTAAGAAATAAATGGCAAACTACTGAATGAATTTATATTGCCTAGAAAAATCACTACAGCCAAAAATTGCTGTGTTGATGGCTGCATCCTGAATAGGCTACGCTACAAATTTTTTTTCAAACAGACCATTAATTTTTGCATTAAAATGCAGCCATTGGTTTTAATTTTTTTTACCAGTATATGCGCTATAGATCAAAAGTCTACTTCTTAACACACTTCACAAACATAGTTATGAGATGTATTACAGTAAATTATAAGATATCATTTACACATGATTGATTTATCAGTACACTTGGCATGATTTAAACATGTAATTGCACTATTGTGTACAAGACAGATGATGTTTAATTTTGTATTTGGTGTTACACTCAAATTCTCCATCAGAGGTATTTCAACATAAAGTGTGTAGTTAAAAAAATTAATTTGTGAGTAAAGTTTATGGCTTAATAGCTCTAAATATCAGTGCAAACAATGTTACGAGTATCTCTCATACTGATCATTCAAGAAATCATCTTCAACAGGTATTATATCCAAAAATGTTAGATACATTATTAGAATAATATACACTCCAATGCCTAATCAATTCACAGAATCTATGTCTGAAGCAGTAAAATTTCTTTTCTCTGTACACAATAATTAGTATGCCGGCAAAGATCAAAGTATTTCATCTGTGTATAAAACCTAGACATAATACAAAATATAAAGAATTTATTGGGTCTAACCAAAAATAACATAATATACAAAAAAATGGTGTTAATATGTTAGATGGTTACTCAGATAATTACATTTACCTGAGGGTGAAGCTAGTGAAATGTACTAGCCATATTGTATTTGTGTATTCCTAAAGTAGTCATCATGTGTTTGTTTATTCCTGAAGTAGCTATCATGTGTTTGTTTATTCCTGAAGTAGCCATATTGTATTTGTTTATTCCTAAGTACCCGGTAGCCATATTATATTTGCTTATCCCTGAAGTAGCCATCATGTGTTTGTTTATTCCTGAAGAAGCTATCATGTGTTTGTTCTTAAACTAGCCATATTGTATTTATTTATTCCTGAAGTAGCCACCTCGTATTTGTATATTCTTGAAGTATTCATCTTAGACCCTGTACCAGTATTTGTTTATTCCTGAAGTACCGGGTAGCCATTTTATATTTGTGCATTTTGAAAGCAGTCATCGTGTATTTGTTTATCCCTGAAATTGCCTCCTTGTATTTGTATATTTCTGAAGTAGCCATATTCTTTTTGTTTATTTCTAAAGTAGCCATCTTGTATTTGTTTATTCCTGAAAATTTACAAAACTATACCCCTTGTTACCCATGGAACAAAACTCTAAGTGATCACATTGTTTTTATCTACATTTTGTCAATTTTGAACATATGTGCTGACATCATTTGTAAGTGATACATGTGTTTCTGTTTCTTTTATGTTTTTATATAGTTTTTTTCCCCAGAAAATAGTTCGTTTCTTCCATTACAAAATATGAAATAGGCATGTATTTACATTCATAAGCTATTATAATAAGCCTGTATAAATGATAAAAAAATATGATGTTTTGTATGACTTTTTAAGTTTTTGCTGTGGTAACTTATTTGTAAAGACATTTTTATGATGCACTCAATTGTGAAGATTGTGAGCTTTATCAAATTACTGAATCCTGAAGCATTTTATGAAAATTTTGCAATGTTTTTCTTTTTTTTTAAGTTTAGATTTTCCTCAAATCAACCCCTGATTCTGAGTTGATTTATGGGCTACCAAATGTTTCTTAGCAATGTTATCACTATTGCCTGGAACAAAATGATGGAGTTGGATTGGCTGTGTTGTCAGAAAAGAACCAGACGAGCTCGCAAGAGTTAAATTGACATGGACCCTGGAGGGCAAACATAAGATGTCGGCGGCCAAGGATTTGGTGATGTGGAACAGAAGAGTCAAAAGTGGTGGGGTTGGAATTGAAGAAAGTGGGTCATAATTGAAGTTTGTGAGTAGAAGAAGGGATGCCTATGGAGTGAGAAAGGTGGATAGAGCCTTTACCCATGAGGACCTCTCAAGGCATAATAACCAGTCTGCTTTGATAGACTGTTCAAGAGAATAGGAAGAAATATTTCCTAAATATATTACCTTGTATATATAAATATATGAATGTCAATATGTATATACTGCTGTAACACTAAGTTAAATATGGTGTAGAGGGCAGCACTTGTGTTTTGTTTAATTGTGGTGATATAGTTAGAGTGATAGCTATACCTCACTTTGAAAGAGGAATATTAGATATCTTTATACCTCATATAAAGACAGCGAAGGGAGATGAATAATGGAAACACTTCTACTATAAGCATGTATAGCAGTAAGAAATCGCTTAGTGCACAGGATTTCACCCAGTTCAAGTCATGACCCATTTTTAAGAAACACTGACCCATGACCCCATTTTATAGAAGCAAAGTAATCCGTGGCCATGATACATAAAAAAACATTTTTGAATGGGATTTTTTTTAAAATTGATTTGTCCATGTAATATAATGATAGTGATTCAAATGAAACCCTTAAAACTGTGATAGAAATAAAGTTACAGGTAGTCTGAGTAATCCGCCTCATAGCACATGGTGTCCCGTAAGTGCTTAGGTTTTTAGGCAGTGGTTGACCAGAAACCACCTGACTAGTATCCCCTATTGAACTTGCTCAGTAGCGGTGGTGAAATTTCTTGACCTTCCCAAAGCATGAGCCCTGGCACCGTACTTTCTGATGACTGGGTGAATCATGAGTGTAATTGTTATTTCAAACCACAAATAATGAGTGGATTAAAAAACTAGGTTTACAGGTCATCAAGAGAAGGACTTAACATTACACTGCCATGGCTCCCTAAATCAAAATTAGAACAGCAATGGCATTGTCTTGTAACCTGTCATTATTGTTGTTAAGGATATCAAGAGTGTCCTGCACACTCATTTTGATGTAGACACACAGCCTGATATCATAATAGCAGTTTCAAGATTTACTTTTTACATGTAACAAAGAGGAGAAGCATTATCTGTTCTTTTGATGAGGTGAAAATTTGAAACTTGTGGAAGCAATTTTCTAATGAAGGTCCAGTATGGTATTGCATACCTATCAATCCAGCAAGTGTATGAATGAAGCAGGATGTTTCAAAATGGATTACATATTAATTTTACCGATTTTCTATAGACAGCATAAAACAAATGCCTACATAAGGAATACATTAGAGATGCATACAGGTTCATAAAAATCACTACTTTCAATAGTAAAACGATAAAAATTTGCATGGTTTAGACATGGCAGTTGACATGACTCCTTGTCAAAAATTTATCTTACGGTGCAGAGAACAGTTGTGGGTGGAAGGAGTAGAGAAGTGCAGACAACATTAAAAAATGGATAGGTCACAATTTTTCTACACTCATCTGCATCAGTGACAATACAAATCATTCAATGACTAAGTATTGATGCATCCAATGCAGTTCATCTATGACCCTAATTAGTTATGAATTTATGGATGATTCAAATACAAGCTAATGTAATCTGATAATTTCTACCAATTGTTGGTGTGTTCCCGATGAAGGCTCAAGGTTGTTTCCATCCCTTTTGCATGTCCAAAACTAAATCATATTCAATGTAAATATGCATCCTTCATTCATCTGTTTATACATTGTATACATGTATCACTAATGGCAACAGAACAGAAATTACTGCTACTTGTATGATAACTTGTATGAATTTTGTGTGCAGTATTCTTGATGCAATGCATTTTACATGTTCTCTTTAATTATGCATACTTGTCAACCTTTTGGAATGGGAATATGTAGGAAAGGTTTATAAAGTTGTAGAAAAACTTTCCACAAAACATTATCAGGTTCATTACGGGATAATGTGTCCACACACATTCCCACTTTTTAATATTAGGCTTATTTCATACAGCTTCCTTGTCAAGGAAATAAAAAACACACAGTGCCTGCTTCTGATACTCGATCTGTGCACAACACACTGAGGAAATCCCCTTCCCCAAGGTGGTGCACTCTGTTAGATTGTTACCTGCCTATCCTGTGATCTTTCCCTCCCGCTTGTATCTCTGCCTACCTCTTGCTCACCTCCTCTCATCTCTATCCTCAAGTAAGGCCTTTAACAAGATATCTTGTCTTTTAATATGTCCAAAATACATTATTCCTTATATTTTTGTTTCCTTTAATAGTTCTTTTTTCATCAACAGTGTTGTCAGAACATCATTGTTTGGTTCTTCACTTTCCATTTTCCCTATTCTTATATATATCCATATCTGAAGACACCAATTCTATCTTCTAATTGTTTGTTCATTATTCATGTTTCTGAGCCATACTACTTCTTCTGTATTCATTCTCATATTCCTGCAGATTAGCAGGATGTTGTCCACAGAACATAATGTTTTGTGTTATAGTTTAAAGATTAGCTGTACCTTTTGGCCGGAAACATCTGACTTTAGCATGGCTTCATTCACTTTGACCTTATATGTAATAAGACAACTAATTCAACCCAAGACCCATACATTAATGTAGAATAGACATAGCATTTTATAATAAAATATTAAGATCCTTAATGAGCAGATAAATATATTTATAAATTATAATAAATATGTATAAATAGAAGGAATTAGGATTCAATTTGAACCATGTCCATTCAGCTAAAACAAATTTGCCATCACATTTTTCAATTTGGCTAATCAGCATTCTCTTTAAAAAAATATGATATTTTAGCCCAGACATCTAATATGTGTATTCTCGAGTCACTATGAGTAATGTTATACAATCATTCACTATCAAGAATGTTATATAATTATTTAGTATAAAGAATGTTATATAATCATTCATGTTATATAATTATTCAGTATAAAGAATGTTATATAATCATTCAGTATAAAGAATGTTATAATCATTTAGTATAAAGAATGTTATAATCATTTAGTATAAAGAATGTTATGTTCATTCCTTATAAAGAATGTTATATAATCATTCATATAAAGACTCTTATAAATTCATTGATATAAAGAATTTTATATAATTATTCATATTTCTTCTTCAGTATTCATTCTCAAACTACCGCTGGATCTGTCTTGTAGCAGAACCATAGTTCTACTAGATTTCCAGCAGGATGTAGTCCAGAGAATGGAAATGTGTTGTACCGCCATTGTATTTGCGCCAATGGCTCGATGCATCCGTCTTTGGTGGAAACCATTCATATAAAGAATGTTATATAATCATTCATATAAAGATTATTATATAATCATTCATATAAAGAATGTTATATAATCATTTAATATAAAGTATGTTATATAATCATTTAGTACAGCTGAAACTACTTCACGTCTGCCAACTGGATGCAGACACAGAGATTGACGAAACATCAAAGCGGAGATTTAAGGAATTCGGTATTAAATATAGAACTATTAGAAATGGACATCTGCGTGACTGAATAAAAAACATCAACCAGCGAGTCATGTAAACCATCAGTATACATACTACTTGTCATCTGCTAGGGGAGACTGAGCACCAATGGTTCTGCCTGGAGTGCAATGATGTTGGCTCATAACCAATAACAATCAATACAGAGATCGAAATTAATTATTAAGAATATGTTTAATTCTTCTTATTAATTTTTTGGTCTTAAAATGTCCTTCAACTTTTATATCTCTTTCATACTTTTCTTGCCATAATAAATAAGACGCTGTGCAGGCTTGGAAGAAATAAACACAAAATCATTTTTTGATTGAGAACATGCCACAACAGATTCAAACAAGACATGTATGGGAAATTTGGAGTTGGTGACAACGATATGTGACCCTGTTGACAATCTCCAGATACTCATCTTTTTACTGAACTGCCAACTGGACCACTCCACAAGAAGAAAACTATATGTATCTGAAACAGCTGTGATGGACAAGCTCAATGGTCCTGTCTCAGGGCTGGTGATCATAGTACAGTTCATGGATGAAATAAGTGTCAGTTGACTTTGATTGGAGAATGAAGAAGACACTATAAAAATTGAGGTATTTACCAGCAAGATAGGTAAGTTTCATTTGCATTTCTGTCTGCTTACTGGAGATGAAGAGTTCAGATCATACTGAAATCACATCATTATTATTCTTGTTACTGACTTTACAAAATTATATGCAGATCCTGCTTTAGAATAGATGTACAGTTCTAGGAAAAGCTTTAATTTAAAATTTTGAGAAAATATGTTGCATCTGTGGTGTAAGAACATCTTCACATGAAGATCAATACAGAAGAGACAGAAGTAATGTCTATAAACAGAGAACACAGTACAATCAACATAAATAAAGACAAATGATCAATTACTAAAACAAGTGCAGGATTTTAAATATCTTTGGAGCATTTTTACACATGACAGAAGAATTGACAGAGATATCAAGAATTTAATAAACTATGTAAATTATGATAATCATGTAACATACATCTATTCCAATGGAAACCTAAAGGCAAATCATAAACTCAATCTCACTCCAACATTGTATTATCAATGTCAGATGTGGACACTAACTAAATAGAGAGAAAACTTACTATATGTGAAATGAAATGTCTAAGAAATGGTTCAACCATATAATGCAGATTAACCCATATTGGCCAGCAGCAAAAGCATACAAAATTAGAACTGAAATGTCAATAGGCAGAGAAAACCAAGAAGATAGATAGATAGATAGATAGATAGATAGATAGATAGATAGATAGATAGATAGATAGATAGATAGATAGATAGATAGATAGATAGATAGATAGATAGATAGATAGATAGATAGATTGATTGATTGATAGATAGATAGATTGATAGATTAGATTAGATTAGATTAGATAAGATAGATAGATAGATAGATAGATAGATAGATAGATAGATAGATAGATTATTATTAGATAGATAGTGCTGTAAGTTTTACATTGTTGAGTAAGGCTGAAAAAATTACACCGTAAAGGAAAACTCTACATGTCAATATATATAAGATTAATGGTTAATTTATTTTTCAGTGTATGGTAGAAAGCATACACTACCACACATCATTCTTGTATATACCATTTCCAATTTATCATTCTGATTTATTGTAATATCTTATTTTACTGTATCTTGTCAGAAGTGGATGCCACACAAATATTGTATATATAGTGTCCTATTTATCATATTCATTACTGTAAATGTGAAATGTTTAAACATAATATACTACAAAGCTGTGTTGTGTTTTTTTAAATTATATTGATAGGTTTTTAAAAAGATTTTCACTTGTTTATTTGCATTTGTTTTCTGATTATGTGATGAACAAACTACAAATTACTGTTTTTAATATGTCCTTAGATCAGAAATTTGCTGATGGTCAGAGTTTTGTACTATTTATTTGGGTCCTGGTGAATGATAGGTGCCTAAGATTTTAATTGTTAATTTGATTAAATATATGAGTAAATGTAGCATAATTAGGTACAAACTTAAGTCATGTAAAGATGGAAGGTTACATGTCCAGAATGTAGCATAGCTACAAATGTAAGTGTTGTACAGTTCAGAATGTAAACATCTTCATTGTTCCTCAGTCAGTTATCAGGTTACAGTGCTAATAGCTTCAATGAACTGTGTAATTTTTTAATTTGTTTGCATTTACTCTCAAACATCATGAAATTTGTGTGAGTTCTATCAGGGAGTGTGAAGTATGTTGTGTTACCATTCACTTTGCGCCATGTAGGCCTAGAAAACTGTGTATTTCACTTCAGATCACCTGTGGAACCACTTAGGTTCGGATGAAGTGACCTGTCTTAGTAAGCCAGATTTTTAAATCAATTTTTTATAGAGTTGATATGCATGTAGAATGTGTTCTGCAGTCTCTGACCTTTACACAGCTCTTTCTAGCCAAGTGTGAGCTTTATGAACATATGACTACTCAGTGTTCTGTGTCCAGTTTGTAATCTGATAATTATCATGTGTGCTTTGCATGAATTTTGTGGTAGGGATCATTAGGTTCTCAAGTTGTGTGTATCTTTTCCCACTTTGTCTTTTATTCTGCATTTAACATAGATAACCTTACACTCATGCTATGAATTGTCACTTTCTATTTGTTCTAGTAATTCTCTTTCCTTTGCCAGAAGATCAGCCTTTTCATTTCCAATTATGCCAAAGTGACTAGGTATTTACTGCAGTACTGTTTTATTAGTGTTAAAGTGCAGTAAGCAGGACATGAGTTAATTCATTCTTGTGTTCATTGGGTCTTTCATTGCCTGCAATATCGACATTGCATTGGTATGAAACACAAGACCATTATGAGTCTGTAAACAATCTATGAGCATTTTGGCTTCCTTTGTTATAGCATCCATTTCTATTTTAAAGTTCATTTGAAGAATGTAAACTAAATAGATACACATCTCATTGTTGTAGAGCTGAAAGGTTAGAAGTTCAGAATGAACATACAAAATAAGTACAAATCTATTTTGCAGATACAAAATAAAGTAATCAATGAAGTTACAGA
The DNA here is from genome assembly GCA_034231615.1 of Meghimatium bilineatum. NCBI lineage: Eukaryota > Metazoa > Mollusca > Gastropoda > Stylommatophora > Philomycidae > Meghimatium > Meghimatium bilineatum. The sequence goes on from CM067304.1 coordinate 41,270,902, forward strand.
AATGTGACACACAGTTAAGAAAAATCTTGTAATCTGTATTGTTTGTAAAAATTTTGGAACACACATTACTTTGCTAATAGAAGTAGTTGTTTAAAACATTCACAGTTATTCAAAGGACTATAATATCAAACATTTTTAATTTCTTGGATTTGTTGTCCTCTGATTTTAACTATAAAACTCTGATCTGAAAGCCTGTTATCTCTTAACATTTCTCAAGATATATCTGCATATTTTGTATATAAGTATGGTGCAAGAATTGAACCAATCTGTGCATTGAATCATCTTAATTTTTCACTATCTACTTTTACTGCTGTTACTTGTTCATGATATGGCATCATTATAGGTGTGTAAAGTCATTTTGAAATCCCATTCTTTTCATCATTGAAATAAGTTGGTGATGTTGTATGGAAGGTGTATCAGGGGTCAGCAACCTTCTCAGATTAGAGGGTCTAATGCAGAAATACACAGCTGGACATGAGTCGATCAAAATAAAAAGCTAATCTGAAAATTTAATCACACCTGTTATACATATATTAAAGGTAATATGGAGTTCAGAAAGAGCATATACATGATGAATGTGCATTAGGTTACAGTAAGGATCTGTTAAGATGTCAACCTTAGCAGCAAGAAATGCGATCAGCCAGTTTCTAGAACCATATTAATGTTCTAAAATATACAATATTTTTCAATTTGTTGACATTTTACATATCTAGTCTATATTTAGGTGAAGTAAAATTGATACAATATAGTAAAGTCATAAATCCCAGACAAGGCTCAAAATAAGCACTTGGTTTATTTTTTTTTTACGAGTGCTGGCAGCCAGCAGTCACAATTTTTGTCTAAGGACTGGCAGGCCATGTATGTATTTGGACAGGTGTGTTGGTGTTGGCCTGTAGGTTGCCAACTCCTATTGAAGACAGTTGAGAACCTTATAAGTTAATGAAACAGGCATAGATATCAATATCTGGAGCCTCTAACGGTAGAAACCAGCAGATACTTCTCTGATATTTCACAACCTAATAATTTCATTATGGAATTACCTTTTTCTGGTATGTTAATTCTGCATAAACTGCAATATAACTGACAATTTGATATTTAGATATGCTTGTTAATAGTTAGGAGCTTACAAACAATTGAGAAATGTTTACTTTCAGTTTAGAAATTGTTACTGTCATTTGAAAAATGCTTGCAATCAGTTAAAAAATGTTTACTATCAGTTGAGACATATTTGGTATCAATTATGAAGTGTTTATATCAATTGAGAAATATTTAGTATCAATTATGAAGTGTTTATATCAGTTGAGAGATATTTGGTATCAATTATGAAGTGATTGCCATCAGTTGAGAGATATTTGGTATCAATTATGAAGTGATTGCCATCAGTTGAGAGATATTTGGTATCAATTATGAAGTGATTGCCATTAGTTATGAAGTATTTGCCATCAGTCGAGAAATGTTTACTATTAGTTGAGAAATATTTTGTATCAAATATGAAGTGTTTAATATGAATTAAGAAATGTTTGGTATCAATCAATAGAGATATGTATAGTATCTATCAAAAAAATGTTTACTATCTTTTGAGAAATGTGTGTTATCTGTTAAGAAATCTATCTATTGTCATTTCCACATGTTCCGTTAAGCGTTGTGGGAGTAGTTGGAGTTGTATGTCTTTGGTCATTTGGGTCGCATTGGCCATGGCCAGCCCATGTCTCTTTAAGTTTTCTTTGTTTGTCTCCACCCTTCTAGTTCTTGGTATTCCTCATTCCTTGTAGTCCGTTCTTCTGCAGTTGTATGTACAAAGGGCTGGTTGCATTGGTTCCATTCTCATCATGTGGCCAAACCACCTGCCGGTTGTTTGCTGTCTCTCTATGTAGCCTGGACTTGAGATGGTCTTTATGTCTTTCCTGATATCTTCATTTCTCTGTCATTCTCTTCTGGTGACATTTGAAGGCCCGTTGGCCACTGTAACCCTGAGCAAATAATGTGTCCATCATGTTAAGAAATATTCAGTTTATATTTAGAAATGTTTATTATAAGTTGAGAATGTTTGGTATATGTTGAAAATTGATATCTGTTGAGAATTGTTTGTTATCTAATGAGAAATGTTCACTATTAATTGAAAATTATTTAGCATCAGTTGATAATTGTTTGCAATCAGTTGAAAGATGTTTACTGTACTAAGTTGATAAATGAATCATGTTGAGTGATGTGTGCTATCTTGTTAAGAGTACATTTGTCATGTTGTGGCAGTTGTACAGAAATTCATGAACCATATCTGTTAAGCATCATGACAACATTATTAAATTAACATAAGAGATTGTTATATGTAAACTACTATGTAAAATGGCATGTGTCATGTTGAGAGTGTATGTCATTTTGCGAGTTAGTGTATTTGTTATTTTGAGAAACATATTTTTTGCTAGTGTTATTTTGACATACCCACTGCCATTTATTGCCATTTTTGTGTGCAATGTATGTACATTTATTGGTTTGGTTTCTTTTAAGTGGACACATGGTGTTAATAGGTTTGTTTGAGATGTTCATTGTGTTGTTTGTGTAAGATTTTCATAAGACTGTTTTAAATGTTGAGAAGTTTGTTTGTTTAAGATATTTGTAGGTTTCTTTATTTTAGACATTGGTAGACAAATGAAGTCAGATGTCTCAGATCATTGACTCAAAATAAAACAGTAACACAACTCATCTCTGTTCCCCTTATAGTGTGTGGATGTAAAATCCTTTTTAATCTGATACCCTGATTCTGGTATAATATAATAATAGTAATGATAACAATAATAAGACCCATAACCCCTCCGGTGCCACACTGGAGACATCAGCACGAAAAAGCCCTCCAAACACCTCTGTCTTCAGCAATTCAAATGAGTAGAAAAAGATCATACACTTGTTCAAATGGCTGTATAGGAAACGACAGTAGAACTGGATTATGGTTGGGTTGCACTTTTAGCCAATGTTTCATTCACTGACATCATAACTACTGTGAGTTTCTACACATATTTTTCAGCAATCTGGGATAGAATTGCTGCCTCATATGTTCTTCTAGAAGATGACTTGAGACTCGTTCTCATCCATGAGCACTGCTTTCATCATGACTTCCTCATTTTGTCATCTCGAGTGTACTGCACTGTGTACTATACAATGCTCTCTAGCACTGTGCTTCTTTTACCATAGACATATTCAATAAATGGGTTATGCTTTGCTGGAGAATTGTTCAAATTCTTTCATACTTGGGCTATGGGAACAGACAACTTGGCTATTCAGGTCAACCATTGTTGTTCATGCACAATTTTCTGCAACAATGTTATGTCCGTGGTGACTGCCATGTGCCAATCAGAGATATTGCTTGCCGTATGTGTAATAAAATGTCATTCTGTTACGGTCTGCACTGCCTGATCTCAGACCCCACTACATTAGCCAAGTATTTCACATGAGTTTTGAAACTTTCTGTTACCATGATGAACCATAAGGACATACCTTTAGTGTCTTTCTTGACTATCTGCTAACTCTGGGAGTCACATGAGACTAGTGTCGCTACCTTTGTATCCTTAACTTCTTTTGTTATTTTTTTTTCAGTGTCTTTATAGAGGGCAATTTCTTTTCCCTGTTGTTTCCCACCAGAGAATTTGCTTTGAAACACTATAGTTGTTTCTTCTCATCATGTGCCAGCATATACCCATCTTCATTTCTTATCTACTGGTTGCATGTAATTTTTGTGTTTGCTACAAGATTCTGCAACACATAGGTTGCCACACACAGACATGCCTGTAAATGGGTCTCAAGGTGAGGCTGTTGATTTCACACTATCTCCCTAACCTGTTGGAGTAATATGTACAATTTTGTCTGATCATAAGAACTTGCAAACCCTTCCTCCTTTCTTCTATCACATCAAGGCTCTTACACAAGGGAGAGTGTGTTGTGTATACTGTGTGTCATGTGACAAGACATAGTGGGACGAGACATGAAAAGTGTAAGACTGTCCCATATAATGTTGAATGCAAGACTGCCCAATGTAATGTTAAATGTAATACTGTCCCATGTAATGTTAAATTTAAGAGTGTTCCATGTAAAGTTAAATACAAGATTGTCCAACATAATGTTATATGTAAGACTCTGGTATAATGTTATATGTTGGACTCTCTGATATAATTTTCAATGTCAGACTGTCCAATGTTTTCCATAACAGATTGTTATATGCCATTTTAAATTGTGTCAGATTATTAGATGTCATTTCAAGTGTCATGTAATGTTAAATGTCACTGTCATGATGTTTTTAAAGTTGGGTGTAATGCTGAATGCTAGACATAAATTGAAATGTAAGACAGTCATTTGTAATATTAAATTTAAGACTGCCAGATGTATTTGTAAATGGCTTTAGATTGTCAAATGTCATTTGGTTAAATGTGATATTCAAGATAGTTTAATGTCATTTTGTTTAGTGCAGTTGTATGTAATATTGAGTGATGTTTCACTTTACAAACATCAGCTATCAGAATTATAAAACAGTATAAAATCAATGCTCCCTCTCCCCAACACCCTCCAAACCAGCAGGTGCAATATGATCTCTTTTTAAATGTGCATACATAATGGTTTTATTTTGACAAATTTTTATTCACCATCTATCATTGATTATATTATTTATTTTATTTAATCATATTGTGTATACAAATATTACTATTGTTATGTATATTTGCCTTGTCTCATTTTTGCTTTTGTGTCTTCTGCTTTTCTGAGTTCACTTTTCAAACTGGAACTTGTCCCCCTGACTTCTACTGAAGGGTTGCCATTATTTGTAATTTCTTGGTCAAATTGGACAAAAGTGTGGATTTTGCCACTATTTTATATACTTTGGTTATATAACCCTTTAGCTGCTAGAAACGAGTTTACTCGTTCTTCTTGCTGACTGGCAAAGACATTAACTTGTTTTCCTTTTTTATCCCCCACATTACTAAAAATTATTTCACCCTGAAATCTTCAAGCACCAGTGTGTGTTAAACATCCCATCCATACTGTATATATATTCTGGTGTCAATAAAAATCAGTACCATGGAAACTCTTATTTTTGTAGAACAAGAAAAGGAAGTAGAACACAGGAAAGTCATTGTTCAAAAGAATTTAGCACAGCTGGGATCAGTTACTGAGAACAATGTAGCAGCTAAAGGGTTAAAACTAGTTATTAGTTTCTACATATTTTCTTGTTTAGAACATAATGATTAAAATATAAAAGGTCTGGTCATAAGTGATATTGTTTCTCTCCTAAATACTATTAAAACAACAAAATAACAAACAGAGTTCATCTTAATCCTTTAGATGAGTACCATAGTTGTCAATTTATTTTTTAAATGCCTATACTTAGCAATTGATTTCCGTATGTCAATAAAAACGTCCATATTAGGCACCAAAAAACCTTTTTCCCCTTTTGTGTGTGTGTGTGTGTGTGTGTGTGCCCATCAATAAGTGAGTGGTGTGAAAGATATATGAAACGTTCACATTAGTAATTTTTAGTGAATTTAACACTAAATTACCTAAAAATATTTTCTATTTTTTGGGCCCGAAATCCATATCAATACTAAATCCGTACTAGCTGACACCTATGCAGTACTTAGTATTAGAGATCTTTTCATTGAATTTCACTCATACAAAATTGTTCTTTTTTCAGTAATTTTTGCACACAATTTTGGAGTTTGACTAATTTTTTTAAATATAAATATATCAATAAACAATGCTAACAGCTATCTGGCAACCCTGCTCTATGGTTCATTTCCTTATATGTCTTATGCCTGAATCTGTATTTGCTGATCTTTTAAACTGTTCACTGCCTCATGTTTCTATCCTGTTATATGACAAGTGGGTGAGTGAGTGGTTAGGACATAGAACAAAAATTCAAACCACTGTACAGTCAATATTTTTTTGGGGGGTACAATTAAAAAACATTAAGAGCAGGTGACATTTAGTCATGTCTTTTGTCAATTATATAGATCTGTACGTTTATCAGGAATCATTCTTCTAAAGTGACAAATTTGACTTTTTCTGTGATTTTCATTGGCCATTTTGTGTATACTTTTTGTTGAGAGTCAATGAAGATCATGGAAAAACTAAAATGATCCATTTTAGAAAGATGATTCTCAATTTAGCCCACATGTCCTATAGTATCGATATGAACACGATTTAACTCTCATTCTAGAATATTCTCCAAAGAATCACTTAACCTTAATTAAGCTATACAAAATTAACTAGTTATTTGATGTTAAGTTTTTGGCAATTTTCTGTTGTTGTCCAGTAAATACAGTACGTTATCTTCTCCGGTATTGTCTTCTTCATTCTGTAGTAAATAATGATTACTCTTATTAGATCTTTCTTATCTCTCCTCAGTACTGTACCATCAACCACATCATTGCCTATCAATGAGTCTGCTATTTTGATGCCTTAATCCCTGCAGTACCAGAATAGTACTGTATATACATGTAATACTTTAGACAGCCGAGTTATCCAGTAGTATGATCCACTCCTTTCTTAGCGTTCATCTTTCTATCTTGCATAGCATACTTTGGGAACCTGAGAGTAACACTGTGTGAATTGGTATTTCCGTCACAAACCAAGTGCCACTATCACTGCCTCTATCTCCATTTTTGTGCTCGATGTGATAGTGAACTCAGCAGACGATTTCTCGAACACCTTCCTGCCATTCCTGTAGGTAGCAAAACACCACCCGTACTTGTTTACTCTGTAGACTGAGACATCTGTGCATATGATTGAACTGTGCATGTTAATTTAGACAAGGGTCTCACAATAAAATACATACCAGTCATTACATAGGTAGTTCATAGAACTATTTTTGGTTCAATTCAAGCCGGTAGATTTGGGGGGGGGGGGACAATTTCAAAACTCTCTCTCCTCCCTTTGAAATCAGAACATGGCTTTTAGTACGAGAAGTTTAGCAAAGAGGTGGATAAACCCTCCTCTCTTCCCCCTCCCCAAAGATTAAAGATTGTTCATAGAATGGTAATCAAATTTTTCACAAAAAAGAGTGACATATGCAGTAAAATGGGCAAGTGACCTTTTTTTAAAATTAAACCTTTCTCTCTTTCCCACCCTCCTTTGCTGAAGACGTATCTACAACCCTGGAACAATTCCATATATAAAATATTTTTGGGGCATAATTGCTAAATAAAACAGGATCTCAGCTGAAGAAATGTATATTTCTAGAAGATTCTTGGTAACGAAAAAAATTAAGTTACTAGTTTATGAAATTGTTGTACAGTTAAGTCTGTAAATGGTCATTGGTTAAGTCAAATGGACCTCTTATGGTGAAGTACGCTTCTTTCAACCGATGATGTTAGTCCAATTAGGTTATATGAGAGCTTTACAACCATAAAAATAGTTATGGTCGCAGTTCTCGTAATCCAGCCACCACGACCTCTGTGATAACTATTTCTGTAAAAATCTTTTTCAGAAGTTTACCATGTCATGAAAAGAATGAATGAAAGTGCGAGTGGTGTAAAACTGTAATATATAACAAATGAACATTGAAATACAAAACATTTGTTAAAATTCAGTTTTAGTTGAACACAAATACTTGCAGTTGGCATTCTGACCACTTTCTTTATCAAGATAGGAACATACATCACGAATGGAGCAATTTGAATTTGTACAATGTTCTAGAATATTCAGAGTAGTTGTTACTTCACAAATGATGTATCTGTACGCAGATTAACCTGTGCCATTGACCACATATCCTTTTATGAAATCTCCCTCATCTAGATTTTAATTCTTACTGGTTAAATTTTAACCTTCGTAGTCAACTGTTAACTCTTAGAAATGTTATCTCTATCCATACTCACCTTGTGATATTCAAGATGATAATTGATTGTGGTACAGAGTGCGTCTGTGGCGGACAAGGTACTGGTTCAAATCCCGTGGCAGGGAATTATGCATCCCGACCGTTCAGAAAGCAATGGAAAATTACTAAACGTATTTATCTTACCTAGACTGATACAACATATACTAGAAGATGATTAATTAAGCATACTTTACTATTTCTTTGAACTGTTTCTTCTCAAATCAGGACTGAATCTCTACGACAATGTGACTTCCGAACACTGTCAATGCGATATGATGAAATTTGATATTTTCATGAATTATATATGATACCTTGTTGTCAGTGTGTGTATTTTAACATTTTAAAATAGCTATCTCAAGAAATTGTAATTATTTACTTTATCGTTTGTGTGTCTTTATTCTGTATGTTGTGTTGTTCTGTTACAAACTTTTCTTTTAATGAGAAGAGGAAAATATTAACATCCAAACAAATCACTAGCATGCCACAAATGGTCATGGCACATAGACATAACGGTTATAAAGCCAGACGCAGACCATGTATAAGATGGATCACAGAAATCAAAGAAGCCACAGGAACAAGCTTACAAACAGCGCACAAGAAGGACATCTCCAGAGAACTCTTCCACCCCTGAAGAGGCAAGAAAAAAAAATGGCCACAGCGTATAGATAGATAGAAACAAATCACAAACTAAATACGAGAATTATAAACTGCTACATCTATTGTACATTAATATATGGCTCAGAAACATTATAATGAACAAACAGATAGCAGACACATTTAATACCTACGAGATGTGGATATATAGAAGTATAGGGAGAATTTCAGGAAAAGGAAGAAAACAGGTATTGACAACACTGCATATGAAAAAAGCACTATTGAATAAAATAAAATATTTTGGATGTATTAAGAGACAAGACATCTTGTTGAAAGCATTGCTTGAGTCGAGGTGTAGCGATCAAGTAGGAGGGAAACACGAGATGAACAGGTTATACCCTAGCAGAGTGCACCACCAAGGCAAAAGACAGAAGACAAGATCCTTTGCATCCTACCTCCAATACGGAGACCGCACCTCATGATAGCTATACCAATGTCCAATCTATATCATTATCCTACCTATAGTCCTGTCTATACTGTATGGTAAGCTAGCTCCAATGGCAACAACCTGCCAGCGGGAATGAAGATACTCATAATTAACTATGTAGTAAGCCACAGCAACTATTTCGTGGAGTGGTCAGTTTCCTTCCTTATTGTGTTTACTTTCCCCAACCTATGTGTTAGGTACACTTTTACGGCTAGATCGAGTGGAGGAATGGTCATGTCAGGTGAGAAATCACGGCCCAGATTCTTTTTTTTATATCCTGACGTGGTTTCGAACCTGGCAAGCTGTAACCCGATGATAGTAAACAGGCTCACTATATACTTGCATACGACGCTCCTCACTGTACCGTTACTATACTGATAAATTACTATACCATTGTCCTATCTTTACTATCATTTATACAGTACCATTGTCCTACTTATACGATTGTCCTATCTATATTGTACCACTTTATAAGTGTCCATCAAAACGACCAGTCTAAGTGAGTTAGTATGAAAGTACTTTAGGCTAAGAAAGCAAACTCTGACAAAACCCCCACTGCCTAGCGGGTTAACAATGGAGTGCCCAGGCTAAGGAGAGTAAACCTCATTAAAAAACCAGGAGGGGAAACCCTAAGGCAGTTGATGATCGCATCCAATCATCCTCTGGCATCTCCTGAAGTTTTGCTTGATTCCATGTGTACCGGGTGTGCCTTTCTTTTGAACTACATTAACGGATCCGAGAGGGGGTTATTGTAAAATGGACAGTACCTTTCTCCATATAAACCGTCTGGACTTAGCAAAACACGTCAAGAGAGAAGCAGAAACAAACAACAACCATTTAGATTTAGAAAATTCCCAATGGGTTGATTCTTCTTCATTTTGTGTAATGACCATCTGCAAGACGCAAAAGGCCAAATACATATATACATATACCTACATACCACTGTTTTTACGATAAGAGGAATTTTCTTTAAAATTTATAAATGGTCTTTAGCACGGAAAAAGCCCCTGAATACCGTGAATCTCGGAGATTAAGTTGAATTCCCCGCCGAAGTCGGATGTCTGTGCCATTGTCCAATGTCGGGCCATTGGCGCAAATAAAACGATGACACAACACATTTCCATTCTCTAGACTACATCCTGCCGGAAATCTAGTAGGACCATTGTCCTGCTACAAGAGAAATCTAGAGGGAGTTTGATTATGAAAGCTGAAGAAGAAATAGAATTTGTTTATTGATTTGTTTATATCGTCACTTCAGACGATAGTACTATTGTCCTGGTACATCTCCAGTTATCTTCATTTATCTTGCTACTGGAACATTGTTGGATCAGGAAGAGAGAGTGTGGTCGACGAATGGCGTAACTCCCCACACTATAACAAAAAATTCAGCGCTAGTCATAACGCAACTGTCATAAGAAAGGCAAGAGCTGCTCACTGTCCCACAGACTCCTACCTCATAGGCTCACAGTGCGGTAGACTATTCCAGGCACACACATTACTCATTATAAAGTAGAGATGTGTGCAGGTGTTCAGGAGCCATTGCTTTCAATAGTGAAACGGCGAAAGCTAGCATGGTTCGGACATGTTTGCAGGCACGATTCCTTGTCAAAAACAATACTGCTGGGAACTGTCGAGGGTGGAAGAAGCAGAGGAGGACAAATAAATACATGGACAGACAACATCAAGGAATGGACAGGGCAAGATATTTCCACACTCATCCGTATCTCTGAGGATAGAATTCGCTGGATGACTCGGTTTGCTGAGGCATCCAATGTGGTACCCCTACAACCCTGAAGGGTTATGGGTTTATTGATTGATTGATTACTCATTATTATAAATGCTATAATAATGTATAAATGCTACAGAAGAATTATACGAATTTCCTATAGGGAACATAAGACCAATGTGTACGTAAGAAATAAAGTAGAGATGTGTGCAGGTGTCCAGGAGCCATTGCTTTCAATAGTGAAACGACGAAAACTAGCATGGTTCGGACATGTATGCAGGCACGATTCCTTGTCAAAAACAATACTGCAGGGAACTGTCGAGGGTGGAAGAAGCAGAGGAGGACAAATAAATACATGGACAGACAACATCAAGGAATGGACAGGGCTAGATATTTCCACACTCATCCGCATCGCTGAGGATAGAATTCGCTGGAGGACTCTGTGTGCTGAAGCTTCCAATGTGGTACCCCTACGACCCTGAAGGGTTATGGGTTTTATTGATTGATTGATTGATTATTAGTTACAGTTGGGCATACCACAGACATCATCATTCCAGATGTGCTGAATGGTCATCGTTGACTTTGATAAACGAACACCATTATTATACTACCAAAAAAATATATATTCCATGGCAATGATAAATGTGATTCACAGACCAATCTGAGCCACATCTTTCACAGTAAAGTATGCACACGGCACCACGGGCCCACTTGTACCATTGTGTTTCTTCTTAAACTGCAACCCCTGAACTAACTGATATTGCTTTATCCTTTGTCTTTACGCTACTCCTGATCTTTTCCCTTCAGCACGCAATGGGATTCAACTCTCTGGTTGAAGAAGCTTCTCATTCTACCATGCATGCGTCCAGTTCTACTAATTCCATGTTCTCCAAATCTCAGCATCGATGTATCGTTAATGCATCTGTTTGCATCCAGCAGACATTTGTGAAGCAGTTTCTGTACAACTCTTTATCAATTATCAACTCATTGTCTATAGGCATGAATGGGAAACAAAATGCAATAAGATATACAGTTTACAAAACACAGACTAAATCACGCGAACAAAATATAAACTCACGGGCTTATGCTGCAATTCTTCGAAATGCTGACTCCTAAATGTTTTTTTTTCTTTAAAATAACCTTTGATTGTGATATTTTTTTTTCAACTGCAACAAAATGTAATGAATACTATTTTTATTTTGAAAATATAAACTACTTTAGAATAATGTTATTATCAGATGTTTTTTCCCCTTTAAAATAACCTTCGATTGTGATTTTTTTTTCAACTGCACAAAATGTAATGAATACTATTTTTATTTTGAAAATATAAACTACTTTAGAATAATGTTATTATCAGCTACAACAATCTACTATAGTTTTACCCTTCTAATTTGCTAATTTAGGGATGTGTAGCCTAGGTAAAGGTAAAGGTATATCCCATGGCCGTTGGGGATGAAGATAACTCTTCATGTACTAATATATATAAGGTGCAGCAACTATAAGGTGGGATGGCCAGTTCTCTTCCGTGCTGTCTTTGCCTCCCCTAACTCATGCGTCAGGTATTCATTTACAGCTGAGTCGACTGGAGGAGTGGTCATGTTGAGAGAGAAATCACAACCCGGACTTTTTTTTAATCTGGACGTAGTTTCGAACCCGGCACGCTGTAACCCATTGATAGAAAACAAGCTCCTATCAACTAGGCTACCACGCTCCTCGTGGCGTCCTCTAGCCTACAATGGCAGCCAATGTAGAGTCAATAGAAATTAATGACTAATTTCTAAATTTTGCTTTGGCTTATTAAACTTCTTAAATAGTGTTTTATTAATATTAATTTGGAAGAACTTCTTTCATCACTAGCTACAGAGACAGTGTTATAAAATTATTAGAGCTACAATAGTATTCAGATACAAAGTAAAGCTATTGTGGCATAAACAATATAAAACATCCAAAGGTTTCATAGAAAATGGTAGCATTTGGGATACAACAAAATATTCTTCTTGAAGATCATTTGCATTTATATCTGATTCATTTTCGACCGAAAGTATTGACTGGAGACTTGTTCAATAATTTTCTAGCGTTTTGTTATCTATATTCCTGAGTTTTAAAATGTCATAAAAAGTTAAAAAATTTTATGGGTTTCCGTGAATCGTGCATTCAGAGAATTAAGGGTCAATGTCCAGAATATAATTGAGAAAGTGTATTTTAAATTTATTCTTCTTTGTTAAGGGTTCATCGACAGCTTCTTCATAGTCAAATTGACGTTTTTTTTCATTTCCTAACTTCAATTTCAGCAGGAAATTATGTAATACATTCAAGGTTCACTGCAATCTCATTAGCAGCAATTTTCATCTGATAATATCCAGATTGTCTGTAACTTTTCACTTTTTATATGGTTTCTGATAACATCCTTACACAATCTGACAAATTTATTGTTACAGATTGTAATAGTTTCAAGACTGAATTTATTTCAAATTACATCGCCAAAGAATTAAATATTTAGCGATTTTTGTTATTTCAACAATTTTCCTTAAAATTACATTTCCCAACAAATATATCAACTCATCTTGTATATTATTTCGTAGATAAGTCACATACAATATTTCAGACTCGTGTTAAACTTTCCTGATGTGTTCTTCGATAAATGGATCAATTTTCAATAACTGGATCAGAAATCAATTCTACCGACTTGATGAAGTTTTCGTTATTAGGCTGAAACAAATGTTCAATTGTTTCACGAAAAGCTAAGCAGTATGAGGCCAATAGTCTAATTATTTACAATTCATTTTAGAAGTCCAACTGAAATCGGAATTTCCGTACCCATAATTCGTTGATATTCAGCGTCAATAGTTTTTTTAATGCTCTAATAAATTTCCAATTCATTCCATGCTCTAACAGTATTTCTGTGATTTACAGATTTTTCGTGCATTTTGAGGGCTCTTTGAAGATTTCCCTAGCCAGAATAGCTTTTTTTTTTGGCCCAGTCACGAATAGCACACGAATTATCAAATAATATACAACAAAAGCAAAAACAGCATCATTTGTAACAGAATAAATGAACCAACTTCTCTCAACGACTTCACCATTGCTCAACACTGTCAAATAATGCGAGGGTGAAAATCTACGCCTTCATTTATTAATTGAAATTTGAATTCTTTAAATGTGGACCTCTCTCAACCAGTATTTGATGAGTTTCCGATGAAATGCACAAAGAATTCCATAATTCAGGATCAGAAGAAATTTCATTTAATATCTGCTGGCTGCTACCAGCTTTTGATGAACTAATGATGTTATGTTGTGGCTCTCTTCAACAACTTCTTCTGGAAGTGATTGGGCTGACACTGAGTTTTTATTTGCTAAATCCATCAGTTATTGTTGATAATGTGCTCTGCTCATCTAAACAGGAGTTTTGTGCTAAGAATTCATTCTCACCATAACTTAGAGTTCTTCCTTGTTCCTCTTTCTTTGTTCTTCATTGTTCACCATTCTCACCATAACTTAGAGTTCTTCCTTGTTCCTCTTTCTTTGTTCTTCATTGCTGATCATTCTCACCATAAATTAGAGTTCTCACAATAACTTTGAGTTCTTCATTGTTCCTCTTTCTTTTTTCTTCATTGTTCATCATTCGCCATAAATTAGAGTTCTCACAATAACTTTGAGTTCTTCCTTGTTCATCTTTCTTTAAGCGTTTAATTTTATATTGACAGTGTTGTTCTACTCAATCTCCCAAGAGATTGAGAACGTCTTCTGAGATAAGAAACTGGTACTAGCAGCATGGATAGACCTAACGAAAGCATTTGAAAAGGTTTGGAAAGGAGTCTCTTAAAGAAAGTGCAAGGTTAACTAAAGGATGTACAAATGGGTAAAAGCATACATGCATAATAGAAGAGCTAGGGTACAATTGGATGGTCACAAGAGCAAGAAAGTCCTACTGCGTCATGGAGTCCCACACTTTTCTTGGTTTACATCAATCACCTAGTTGCCGAAATACTACACAGGAACAAAGTGTGCCAGAGTATGCTGGTGACCTTGTAATCTGGTGCACGGAAAAACATGTGACAGTGGCCACTAAACAAAGAGAAAGAACTATTGATGTCTTAAACTTATGGGCAAATAGATGGTGCGTCAGCGTTAACACAGATAAGAGCAGCACTACACTCTTTACCTTCTCACCAAAACAAAAACCCGGTGATATCCAGATAGATGGAAAGCTTTTAAAAGAAGACAACAACCTACATACCTTGGAGTTACTTTTGATGATAAGCTGACATGGAAGAAACATAAATATAAACAAAGCAACACCATAAGCCAGTAGAAAGTTAGCTATCCAGAGAAAACTAAGTAAAACCACATGGGAAGCTAGTGGTAATATACTCCGTAAAGTTTACCAGAAAGGCATAAGACCACACCTGGAATATGGTTCAGTTGAGTGGTGTCCTGCATCAAACACTACATTACACGATCTAGATAAAGGTACCACCATGCGCTTGCCATGGGATAATGTTGGGAGTAATAAAATTAACACCCATAGTAGAGATGCAGAAAATGGAAGGAATGCAAACACTTGGCGAACGCAGAGACACAAGGTACTGATACAAGCAGAAAAGTTTCAGTGTATCCTAAGTCATCCAATGAAGGAAAGATTCCAAATTTCTAGCAATAGGACGATTGAAAAGAAGCAGCTTTATCCACCAAGCTAAACGAGTTCGAAGACAACTTACAGACTTACCTGAAGTTGACAGCCCCTTAAGGCTTGTACCAGAACAAACCCCTTGGAGTGAAAGATCAAAAATATGTACTCAATGCGCAAAATTGAAATCCAATAGGTAAAGCATGAAAGAAGATAATAAAGTTTTGCTAATTGTACGAAACAAACATAGACACACACACAAATTGACGTTTCGACCGAAAGGCCTTTATCAAGGATCACAAACACATATAAAAACAACAAATAGGGACGACACAACTTGCGTTCACATGTAGTAAGTTGGTCGAAGTCCATGTAGTAATTAATGTAGTAAGTTCACATGTAGTAAGTTGGTAGGAGTGAAAAGTATGGAATACCTATATACATTCAGACCAACATGAAAGGAATACTAAGCGAGGACAAAGAGAATAGTGTGCAGCGAAGGACAGTCACCCTCAGTTTCTTGGACGAGGAATATCCACAAGAGATAATGGTCAGAGTATACACAAATAGGTCACAGAATGCAGTGAGGAATGGATGTGCACGTGTGTATATAGAATATACACAAAAGCCTAGCGATAACTTCAAAAGATACGATCAGAATACCAACAGGGAAATTCTGCAACAATTATGAAGCAGAAATCCAGGAAATTAAGGTAGAAGCTTAAAAACTAAAATCCATCTCTGACCCAGAGCCTGTGGTATTCCTGACGGATGCATGGTCAGTGCTTCAAGATCTCCAGTCTGTAAAACTAACAGACTTACAACAACTACTTAATGAACTGTCTTACCAGTATAGAGTAACCATGCAGTGGATACCCTCTCACTGTGGAATACCAGGAAATGAAAAAGCAGACCAACTGGCTAAGGAAGGTTAGCCGAAGACCAACCAGATATACCAATCACCTACCATCAGAAAAAAACCCAGATGATCAAGTTAATAAGAAATCCACAAACACCACCACAAGATGACTATCACATTATAAACAGATCAGAACAAGTTATAATTTACACCTCAGAACGGGACACAACCGACTCCGCAGTCACATGTACACACAATTCAAGATTGGCAACACAGCCATGTGCACATGTGGGCAGGCAGCACAGAGTGCCAAACATATACTTCAAGAGTGTTCTGAGTATGAAACGTTGAGGCAGACATATTGACCAGAGGAAACAACACTAGAATCAAAGCTCTATGGGCCACTGTATGAACTACAAAAGAGTTCACCCTGTTTTACTCAGGAGACAGAATTAGAGATATAGACATGTTTCAAGTAAACGAAAGAAGAATATTGATTTAAAACAATTTTTATTTTTCTGTTTCATACTGTAATGAAACTATTAAATAAAATTCAATTCTTCGCAAAGAAGCTACGGAAGGTGCTGGTTATTTAAATTATTAAATATTATGGTGTTTATCATGCTATTAAAATAGGGTGATCAAATAACGATACAAATAAGTTGCAAAGCTATACAGTTTTAAAAAAACGCAATCTTTTGGGAGTTACTTTTATAAAAGATATTCGTTGATTGGACATCATTCAACATATCGACTGTGTCCACCTGGTCAGTAAATGTTCGTGGTTACCTGAATTGTACTCACCTCATTATTCGGGAAGTCATAACAGAGGTCAAAGCCAAAATAACATTTTTAGCAATAACTCCTGACAG
Source organism: Meghimatium bilineatum (assembly GCA_034231615.1). Taxonomy (NCBI): domain Eukaryota; kingdom Metazoa; phylum Mollusca; class Gastropoda; order Stylommatophora; family Philomycidae; genus Meghimatium; species Meghimatium bilineatum. Next base: position 41,287,919 of record CM067304.1, read on the forward strand.
GTTTATGAGAATTCCGTCAAACTTCAGTCATTTCCTCTTTTGTCAAGTTTGGCACATAGAGCGGATGTCATAGTTCTCCATGCATGTCGGTCAGTTGCTAGGGATTGCAGGTCTTGTGCATTTATGCCTGTTGATATTAATGCATTCATAAATGTTCTTCTGTGCGTTGTTTTTGGTCGTTCCTGCTTTCTTTCCCGTCTGGTGTCCACGTGTAGGCTTGTCGTGGAATTCTGTCTTCCTTCATTCTAAGTACGTGACCGATGTCCAGCGGCGTTTTCTGATGATGTTCGTCACATATTCTTGTTTTGTATCCTTGTGACAGTAAATGGATCTGCACGTGGTGTCCTTGATAGACAAGTCGTTACAATCAAGTGTGACAGAAAAATATGATTGATATGCAGCGTCACAATAGTTTTTGACGGATGAAATGCCTTTTAGGACTTAATGGAATATCCTCTCTTAGTATGTCGTTTGATGTGAAGTCTTTCCAATTAGTATTAATTTTTTTTTCTACGGCATCCATTCTCGAAGGCAACTTCTTCTTCTTCTGCGTTCATTCTCAAACTCCTGCAGATTAGCAGAATGTAGTCCAGAGAAAGGAATGAGTTGTGTCATGGTTTACAGCATTGCTGCGATATCCGCGCCTTTCGGCCTGACACATCCGACTTCAGCATGGCTTTGGGTCATTGACCCTATATGGGATGGGACAGCCAACTTCATCCCATAACCTCCTTAGTCGCCTTTTACGACATGCGTGGAAGGTAAACAGTGTTGCTATTCTTTACTCCCATTCAGGCCCCGGGAACACACGGGCGTCGAAGGCAACTAACTTCTTATCCATTATTGCGGTAGATTTCCAACTTTCACATCCAGATGTCAATGATGGAATCACACTCAGATTGAATAGTCGCAGTTTGATGTGTTTTCTTGCGATCTTCGATCTCCAGATGTTTGAGAGTTTGTTAAAGGTTTACCATCAAACTTACTGAACACAAAACTCTCTGACCATAGTATTGAATGCCTTTAAAAGATTTACTGTCCTAAAGAAATTCAGTTGCAAATTCAATGAGCACGTATGGCTCATCTCACTACAGAACACCGATACATCATTGGACATTTACAGATTTCAATCACAAAGTTCTGTGGCCAGACAATTTAATGTGGTTAGAAGCACCATTAGTTACCTTTGGAGGCGATTTCAACAAACTGGCTCAGTTGCGGATAGGCCGCGCAGTGGAAGACCTAGAGTCACAACTTCCATCGAAGACGGTTTCATACAGCTTCGTCACCTCAGGAATCGATTTACATCTGCATCCTCCACAGTCCAGTCAATGTCAGAAACTGGTCGAATTTCAGATAAAACGGTTAAGGAATATCAGTAAAATTTACAGCGAACAGCTGTTTTGACATAGGCCTATGCCTTTCTTTAAAAACTTGTTATTCTATTGCCGTAACTATATAAATTTGTTAAAAATAGAGCAATAAATAATGAACCCAAAAGTAGATATATGTAAATATTTCTTAAGCAACTCTCTCTCTCTCTCTCTCTCTCTCTATACTATCACGCACACAAAACGAAACATTAGCATAATATTACCTAAATAAAACTCTATAAGACGCAGACACATATTTCTCACAAGATGTATACCCAGTCCATGCAAATGATACTTTTTAATTCGAGTCCCTATTGTCATAATCATTTTCAGTGCTAATAAGTAATTACAATTGCTGTAATTAAAAAATAACAATAATTTTCTAACCTTATCTACGTTTTAACTGCAAAAACTTAATTAGTATAGGGTCTAAATGCAAAAATATTATACTTGTACAGACATATTATATAATTGATTACTGATTTAACACAGGATAACCACTTGCCACTTCTCAAGACAAACTAAAATTAAAATCAAATATTGTCAATAACTAAGTACAGTTACAATCAGTAAGTAAAATCAACAGGTAACACGTGCAATTGATTTTTGCGATAAATTCCGCCTGAGAATTTAGGAGCGGCCGCACTTTATATTACAAACAAAAGTAATAGCTTCCTGGTGTCAGATCTAAATTATTTTGACTAGGGCTCGTAAATGAGTCACTTGCAACAGATACCGAAATCAAAGAGTACCAAAAGCACTTACACAGAGCAATACATAAGAAATTATATAGGCCCTAGATCAATATTGGAATAACAAAGATCAATATAGAAAAGCGTTGCGTAAGTATTTTAAATTATTAAATGGTTCAAATTGTATTTTGATTTCGCTTCTTATGCCGTCCCCCTCCTTACATTGCCGACAGATGCGGCCGCCTTTCTGCATCATAGTAATAGTACGCCCCTGTATAAAACTTACAGGTTCTTTCCTAGTACACGGGTGCCATTAATTTAACGAAACAGTCTGAGCCAAAATCCCCCCTCCCACCAATTTTTTTTCAATATACGACAAACGGAGAACACAAACCAAATATAATAGGGCCTACAATATTACAATATATGGATTTTGCACATACAAATTAATAGGGCAATGTCCATAAATTACAACAACAATTGCAAAGGCAAGTCTGAAACAGTGTGACAGATGTTGACAAGAGAGAGAGGTGGTTTAAAAAAATTAAAACATATATGTTTCTAAGAATCTGAATAACCATGTAGTTTTTTACGTACTTTCCTAGTAAAAAAACATTTTATTTGGGGGGGGGGAGATGTTTTAACTTTACCTGGGGGGGGGGGGGTCCCTGAGTTTACTCCGGTTTGTTGTACACGTGCAAAAAAAGTTGTTGCTGTAATTTGTGGACAGTCGCTATGGCAACCTTGATGGGGGTAATAACTCTAAAGAAATGTGGTGACTGTGCTGTTGAACTCTGGGGTCAACGGCTGCTAGTTTTTGTATCATTTTATATATCTGCAAAATTGTCAGACGAGAATGACAAGTAAGAACTTAAACGTATATAAATGACGTTTGATCAAGCATGTAATGTAATTCTAGAACATAGGTGCACTACTATAATTTAAAATGCCTAAAAATAATAACCTACAATGATAATGATAATATTCGGATTAATTCGTATTGATAATATTTTAAATGACTACTGAATAATCTTACTAAGTTACTTTTATTACATAAGGTATACTAAATACTTACTTACATTGAGTTATTACAATGAATATAGTCTAGTCTATATTATAGAGGGGGGCCAACTACTGTAATATAATATATTCTATAATACTACTATAAATATGAAATTAAAATTGTTCTGGTTGATTCTTGAGGCACCATGATGCTGATTCCATTGAATTGTGTTGTCCTATGATAACCTTATTTTGCTTACGGCATGGTGTTTGTTTCGAACCAAATGAATTATAAACAACGAATCTCGCGTATAGATTCGTTATATAGAGTATAACTGTTATATAGAGTAGTTGTATGATGGCTAGTGTTATCTGCGACGGAGGAGTATCTCCTGCATTCCCTGTCACAAATGGTGTAAAGCAGGGATATGTGCTGGCCCCTACTCTTTTCAGCCTGTTATTTACGGCCATGTTAACGGAAACACACCATAGTAATGCAACAGCAGGCATAATGATCAATTACAGAACAGATGGTGGTCTTTTCAATTTACGTCGTCTAAAAGCAAACACGAAAACTAAATCTAGTACTGTTAGAGAATTACTTTATGCTGACAACTGTGCATTGTATGCTGACTCTGTCGTAAACATGCAGAGCACCATAGACCGCTTCTCAAAGGCCTGCAACAACTTTGGTCTCACTATTAACACCAAAAAAACAAAAGTCATGCACCAAGCAACATCAAATAGCCAACATACTGCTACTTCCATCATCGTCAATCAGAAAAAACAGCAGGTAGTCAACAATTTTACTTACCTTGGAAGCACTCTCTCTCGTGATGTCAACATTGATGTGGAAATTAACAATAGACTGGCAAAAGCTAGTGCTGTATTTGGCAGATTACGCAACAATGTATGGGACAGAAGAGGTATAAGAACAAACACCAAACTTCAAGTATATCATGCTGCAGTTATACCAACCTTACTATACGCCTGCGAAACGTGGACAGTGTATGCTAGACATGCAAGAAAGTTACATCATTTCCATCTTACCTGCTTACGTAAATTACTAAACATCCATTGGTGGGACAAAGTACCAGACTACGAGGTCTTGGAAAAATCAACCTTAATAAGCATCCACACAATACTTATGAAGGCGCAGGCACGCTGGTCAGGCCATCTTGTGTGTATGGAGAACTCACGTTTGTCAAAACAAATATATTATGGAGAACTCAAGGCAGGATTTTGAAAAGCTGGTGGACAGAAAAAGCGTTTCAAAGACACGCTCAAGTCATCCTTGAAACATCTTAACATTGACGTAGGCACTTGGGAGAGCCTCGCTCAGGATAGAACAGCATGGCATTACAGCATTAGAATGGGAGCACTAGCGGCGGAAGAATTCAGACAAGAAACTGCAAGACAGAAGTGGACATGTAGAAAATAAAAAACATCTCAACCTCACACAGATACCTTCTATTGTTGTCAATTCTGTAAAAGAACATTTTGTGCGCGCATTGGACTTGCTAGTCATTTAAAAACGCACTATTAACTTTATTATTTTATTATTTATTGTTATTATTATTATGGTTGAGTTTTTGGTCATCGTCGATCACGACGGAAGAACATCATATAGAGTAGTACTGTAGTCTGGCCTAATTACTTGAGTAATATCAGACTCAATAATAGGCCTCTAGAGCCTACAAAAAAAATATCAATACTGCATTTTTTTCATTAGAGCGGTTTTGAGTTGCTTGTGTGATAAAGGACGCATGCCCTTGCTGTCGCCCCATCGTATTCAGGGTTTCAATTACGCAACAATGTATGGGACAGAAGAGGTATAAGAACAAACACCAAACTTCAAGTATATCATGCTGCAGTTATACCAGGGTATTACAAGGGATCAAATTCTAAACCTCATGCTAGGTGTGAGACCAAAGCTCTAACCTCTCTGCCTTGCACGACACTCTGCAAACCCAAAATCCTAATCACCATAATCACCAGACATGTTATTTGTTTGTTTGAGAACCCCAGGAATTACGAGCGATTAGCTCTTGCTTCCTATGTGCAATGGTTAGGTTTCTAAGCTTTCTTTCATAAGCAGAAGACTTCACCTTTCGGCTTGGTTCAATGCCTATTGGAGGAGCCTTCTACTTTAGGGGGGAGGGGTGCATGTTACAAGAGCAGCTGATAATTTTCTTGGGTTACCCATTGTTTATCTTTCCTCCGATGAGGAGCTTCACAGCCAGCAAGCTGTTCATCATGTAGGAAAACAATTTCATTACCACCCTTTGTGTCCCTAGGTCCCAGACTTAATTTCTTCTGTATGAGCCGTGTTGGATAATGGCGACAGTCAAATTAGACTCAGGGTTGATACACCTTCCTAGAGGAGGTGCAGCTGTGCCAAACACATCGGATGTCTGGGATTTGACCTGTGCTTTTTTCACATACTTGCCTCATCTGCTTGAGATGGCCTTCCAATCCATATCCAGGTGCAGTCTGTGTATTATGACTCTTTGCCATTGCGTATATTACCCATAGATGTAGGTAAAATATGAATCTCAGATGAGGAGCTTCACAGTGGGCCCTTGGGTACTGAACCCAATTTTCTCTGTATAAGCCATGTTGGGCAATGGCCTACTGTCGAGTTGGGCTAGGTTTGCAGTGTTGTTAGAGACTTACACCTCCCCCTACATTGCCTGCAGGGTCCAGAGTTCAAGTCTCAACACTGCTTCAGTCAGATATTTGAACAATGTGCTCCCCGATATTTGTTCAATGCTTGTCCTGTGTGCAATGAGGAGCTGTATTGAAAGCTTTTTTTCCATTCCCAGGAGTGCATGTTCAAGTTGCGTATCCAATACCTGAGTCATGATTCCTACTTTGAATGGGGTCAGTTGTGATGGAACATGTGGACTTCTGTGTGTTCTTAAGCATGAACAGCACAATTCTGCCAGTTGGTCCCATGATGGACTATTGTAGCTTTGTTGCCACTGGGTTGATTCACATTCACTATCCTGCCCTCTAGCGTGAGTTACCTTTTTCAGATTCAGTGTGTACTTGTAGGATCGCGATCACCCTATATTATGGACATTGACATTGGTCGCCCCTCCAAAGTCTCTGCTTTTTAGACCAACTGAGATGGAATGCACAGATGTCTTGCATCATTGTGTGCCAACAGTGATGTTGAATGTGATGGCGTAGAGCTTTCAAAGAAATTTCCTGTCTTTTTTCAAGCAATTCTCATTCCATCTACAGAATCCACAGACACAAGCCTAAAATTGTTATCCCGGAATACAGTAAGAACAGCTGTATTTCTGTTTTAGGGTGCACCACAGGGAGGTACTTTTAGAATCTTGGTTATCTGCTAACCCTGGGTCTGCACAAGAGCAATGTGAGACCCTTTGCACCCCAATCACTAGACATAATATATAGCAATAATTAATAATTCATCATCATGCGGTATATTCTTTCCAGAACATGGTCTTCCTAATGGATATTCTGAGAACTCCTCGATGTCTGGACAAATTGACCTGCCGCAGATAGAGACATTAGAGACATGTTTAAACAATCTGATATATCACTGCATGAATGTCATCTTGGATGCCCTCTTACCCTGTTTCCATTAACTCTGCCTTCAACTATTAATCTTTCCATGCTGTTATGTCTCTATATGTCCAAAAAAACAGCTTTCTTGTTAAGATGTTATGGAACCAGCCCTCTTTCACATTTATTAACTTAACACTTCTTTATTTGTTTTTTTAGCTGTCCATAGAATATGTAAAATTCTTCTGTAGCATCTAATTTTTAAAACAGTGATTCTCTTTGCTACTCTTTCATTTAATATTCATGCCTCACAGCTGTATATTACCACTGGAAATATGCATGTTCTGATCATACATAGTTTGGCTATGCTGCTAGTACTTTGCCAAATATTTTTAATTTGGACAAGTTTCAATATCACCATTGCAATTCTCTTGATTTCTACAGCGCAGTCTCCTGAGCTATTTATGTTTGTGCCCAAATACTGGAAATTTGTTATGTCCTCTAGTTCGAAATTGTCATTTATTATCTTTGGTTGTACTTTCACTTTATTTATTGTCATATTTTTTGTTTTCTTTATATTTAAGAACAGGTTTTGTACTTCACTATATTTTTTGTATAGTAACATTTTTTTTTAGATCATCTCCATTTGTTGTTAAGAGAACTATTTCATCAGCATATCTGATTTCCGGGATCTTCTGATCCCTATGGTAAGAGGTTGGAAATCAGCATATGTAATTTCATCTTTTACTTTTCTCATTATGTTTTCAGCCTACATGTTGAACAAGTACGGTAATATTGTGCATCTTTATTTAACTCCTTTCTGTACATTAAACCATTCTGATATTGTTCCATCCACTTTTACTGCTGTCTCTTGTTTGTAGTACAGCATTGCGATTAAATATGTGCGATGTTTTGGGAATCCCATCTTGACCATAATTTTCCATAATTGGTAATGTCGTACACAATCAAAGGCCTTGGTATAGTCAATGAAACCTGTGTAAGTCTATATTGAATTCCCTTCATTTTTATGTAATAATTCTCGTGTTGAAGATATGACCTCTGGTCCCTCTGCCGGATCTAAAACCTACCTGTTCCTCATGAACTTCTGTTTCTGTCTTATTTTGCATTCTCTTCTTTATGATTTGTAATAGTTTTTTTACTAGATTGACTTATCAAGCGGTAGTTCTGTAGTTATTGCATAATTGTAGGCAATTAATAATTCTATCTATCTGTTTGCTAAACCCTTTGTTGCCTTTCAGCATCAGGGGTAGAAGAGTTTTCTGGAGACAGCCTTCTTGTTTGCTGAGTATATTGTGGACGAGTCGCCTTTTTTATTCCAGTGATCCATCGTTTCTTCGGAAAACCCTCCATTTTACTATGAGCACTTTGAATTCTCACTGTCGGATTGCTAATCCTTATAATTAGAGCATAATAATAAGTAGGCCTAAGGCTAGTTGTTGTTTGTTAATTCAATTAACTAATTCCAGATAGCTACAGTAATCATTATCAAGTATTAAAGAGCTAACATAATTGTACTTTGGACTATCCCATAACTCCTCACTCTATTTGAAAACATTGTGAAAGAGCAGGCATATGTATGCTTATCGCTGCCATCACAAAGACTGTTTTTTTATGTGCCTAAATTATCCTCTTCCATACTACTCTATTCATTCCACACTTTATTGCAAATTCCTGCAGTCTCAAAGTCTACTGATTTATCCAATGCAGTACCATTATTCCCAACTAAATTAGCCTTTATTGTTTTGAACATATCTTTTTTGCCCATTTCCAAAGTAGCCACCACAGGTAGGCATACTCCTCTAACCAGCATATCAGCTCACTCATTTCTGGACAGTAGATCCATGCAAGTTCCTAAAGTCCAGAGGTATCTATGCACTGTCATTTCAAGCTACAGTCTTCAGATCTTCCAAAGCATGGGCTGAGTCAGATACAATAACTGTCCTGTACAAAGGATAGATAACTGTAACAGTAGTCCTGTATGCACAGGAGTGTTTTTTTGTCTCTGTACTAAGCCTTAATTTCTTTTGCTTGAGGGAGACATTGTTCTTGCTAAGAATTTCATATTATACATTTATCTCATGCATTATTACTACTTATTACAATATCTAGTTTCATTGAAATGAAACAGTCACAATAAATAATAGTGTAGATGTAATTGTAACAGAAATTAAATTCAAAACAAAGGGCTTACTCTTAATAGCATAAACACTGAAATAATGGTAAGAAACAAAGAGAAAATATCCTTCAGAATGCAATATCAAAGAAATGATGGTGTCAAGTGACAACTGGGTAATAAAAAAAGCACAGTGATCTAAAGACATTGTTGAAACAGAACAGGATCATTATAAACAATAATATGATACTCTCACTGAACTACTTTGCATAGATGACGAATGTCTTATTTATGATGAAAAAAAAAGATTTTTTGTTGTTGCCGTGGGGAACAAAAAATAGCAGCACTAGGACCATCTGTACATGCCATAAGAGATGACAAGAGAAAGGTTTCATTCCATCCTATATCTTAATGTGATACAAAAGTAATGCTGCCTTTACCTTTGCATTCATTCTCATATTCCTAGCAGATTAACAGGATGTAGTCTAGAAAATTAAATGCCATATTGAAGTTAAGTATATAAGGTTGAATGGTGACAGTTCAGCCACATGGTAAGCCATGATACAACACATTTCATTTTTCAGACTACATCATGATAACCATCAGGAGTTTGGAATAAATATAAAAGAATGAGAGGAAAAAACCTCCAAGAACATACCAACAGTCTACTAACATTCATTATGGAAAAAAAATACCAGCAAGAACATTCCAACAATCTACTAACATTATGCAGAAAAAAACCTCCACGAACATACCAACAGTCTACTAGCATTATGCAGAAAAAACCTCAAAGAACGTACCAAGATTCTATTAACAATATGCAATATATACATATATATATTTACATTAAAATACATAAACAAATAAACAACCAAATTGAACAAATCTCCACTGAACATATTATATACAAATCAACTTTTGGAAGGTTCATTATTTATCCCAAACTACCCCTAAAAGTATATATTTTTACCCAAAATTGTGTATAAAAAGTACTTTCATAAAGGGAAATACTTAGAGTCAGTATATGCTTAGTCAATTAAACAAGTATATTTTGTACAGAAAATCTGTATATGTTGACATAATTTCATGAGATATGTTTTGGAACCAACAACAACTATCTCCTACTAGTCAACAGATTCACTTATCTCTGTAGTACTCTCTCCAGAGCTGATGGCATTAATACTAAAATCAGCAGTAGAATCTGTAAAGCAGCTGTTGCATTTGAAAGACTGCAACAATGTGTGGGAATGGAGGGGCATTAGTCTCAGCACACAATTAAAAATATCAGGCCATTGTGCTCTCTACAATGCTGTATGCTTTTGAGAACTGGACAGTGTATAAGACATGCTATAGTAGCCTCAAACAATAATCCCCAGGGATCTCCAAAAACATACACTTTAGAAACAAGACGCTGCAGGCAGGATTTGAGCCCATGATATTTTTAGCACAAGGCAAATGGATTCACCCCTTTATCAGGAAGATACCCTGATTAAATGGGAAATATATATATATATATATATATATATATATATATATATATATATATATATATATATGTACCGGTATATATATATATATATATATATATATATATATATATATATATATATATATAATACAAAAAATATAGTGTATTAAATATCAATTTTATAAGGAGCAAAAGCAAAATAAAATGAATTGATGTTTTGACCTAACGGTCTTTATGAAAATAGAGATTGACTAACAATATTTTTATGAGACTAAGAGGGCACAGGAATTATTGTTTTCTATTTTTATTTCCTTTTTCTTAATTCTTACATTAGTTAGTTAGTTAGTTAGTCGTCGGATCATCATCACTGCAAACTGGACACATCCATAGTTGCTCCGATCTCTCCTTGAGTGTATCCGCCATCACACTTCTGCTGACAGTACCGGTCCTATGCTGGTTGACCATCATTCTTCTGCGCCCTCCAAAATGTTCACCTCTAGCAACACCGCATCTCAATCCCTGATCTTTAATCCTAGCCATTGAAAAGGAATCATCATCCACATTCGTCTCACTCTCGCGTGTTATATCTCTTAAGGAGTTCAAAACGTCAGCGCGATCCATTGCCCCATCGCCCTTTGCCACAATCGCACACGATGCCAGTTGATCCGCTCTTTCATTGCCTCGAACGCCCACATGTCCCGGCACGAAAATAAATGTAACCGCCTTCAAGCTCGCATTTCTCAAGGCCTCAATCCACTGTTCGCGAACGAGACCGACTTGTACCTTCTTAATCATACTCATAGAGTCACTCAAGATGCAGACCTGCATTACTTTCTGTGTGCGTAGCCACTCAAATGCCTTGGTCACCGCCATAGTCTCCATGGTCATACTACTCGTAGTGACCGCAAAGGCACCACTTTCCTCCTTGATCGTTTTACCTGCGCACTGAGCTGTAAAGGCCCATATTATTATTTTACATTATTTTGTAAAGAAAAAATGTCAGTGCAACATTCTACCACATTCTGCTATAAGAAAGCCATACCTTTAATACTTAATGTCATTTTTTAACTGCATGTATGTTGTATACAAACTTACAGAGTTTAAGCTGGCAATGATTCAGATGGTAGTTGGAATATCAAAATCTGACAACATTGCTCGTGCTGTAAAGTTAATCTCAGAGGCATCAAATCTTGGAGCAAACATTATCACATTACCAGTGAGTACTCTTTTTTTTAAATGTTTGTTGTGAATACATTTTTTTTTGCTTTCTCTGCAGTATTTATCTGGTAGCAAATCTGTGATAGTATATAGCCATCATCACTTTTCCTGCAGCCATTATGAGGTAGCAAATCTGTGATAGTATGTAGTCATCAAGAATTTTCCTGCAGCCATTATGAGGTAACAAATCTGTGATAGTATGTAGTCATCAAGAATTTTCCTGCAGCCATTATGAGGTAACAAATCTGTGATAGTATGTAGTCATCAAGAATTTTCCTGCAGCCATTATGAGGTAGCAAATCTGTGATAGTATGTAGTCATCAAGAATTTTCCTGCAGCCATTATGAGGTAGCAAATCTGTGATAGTATGTAGCAATCAAACATTTTCTAGCAGTCGTTATCAGGCAACAAATCTGTGATAGTATGCAGCTATCAAGTAAATCTCTCAGGGTATAATGGCTGATGGTTCCGGTTCTATGTTGGTTCACTGCTCTTTTTGAAATCTGTGTCAGGGGTTCTCTACAGGCCACGCCCATCCTCACTCCCATCCTCTTTCTGTTTATAAATTGTACCAATAACTCTACCCATTGATGGCGGAAAACATCAACTTCAACTTTGCTGAGTAAGATTTAATGTTATATTATTTAGAGCAGTCATTAGGCTGGAAGAAGCTGGGCAACTTGCACAGAACTGAAAGGTTTATAGAGTGGCAGTGAGGACAGTGTTCTGTAAAGAACATATTACATAGATAGATAATCATGAGGCCTGGTGGTAGCTTAAATCTCAGTAGAATACCTTGTTACTACTACTCCATATGTTCTCTTTTATGCTAGGAATGCTTCAACTCTCCATATGGAACCAAGCATTTTCCGATATATGCTGAGCCTATCCCTGGTCCATCTACACAAGCCCTGGCTGAGGCTGCGAAGGAGTACTCAGTTTTTGTTGTAGGAGGTAATCCTAGAATTGTACAATCGTATTGTTTTTATACTTATTTATCACCTGTGTGGCAATAGGAACCTATTTTTGTAGTTCGGTGTGTAAAGAATAGCGTCACTGTTTTCTTTCCAGGCATGTCACATGAGACGACTAAGGAAAGTTAGTCTGACAACCAGTCACATGTAAAGAAATCATCAGTGTCACTGAATGTCTCAATTTCTTATTTTTGTCTTCTCAAATGGTCTCCATAGATGATGCATGCCCGAGGACATTGTACTTTTTCTCTTTTTTTTGGCAGACTCCTAGATGGTGAGGAATGATAGGTATGCCATCATTGCAGATAGGTCATCAGTTCTGACAAAAGAATGTTGAACTGGTTGGCTCAGAAGTATATGCTCTTGGGATACTGCAACACTGGAATGCTTCCCTCAGGGGACTAAACATGCTTCATAAAACTTTCTAACACAACCATGCCTTTGAGACAGCTAAACTTATATGAGTTCAGATGTTACCTCAGTTACTCAACAGAGAAGGAGCTGTGCATTTGTCAGAAAGACTATGGACTGTAAAGAGCTGCCTGGGCATAACTAAAGGGATAATTTTATCATCTTCATCATACTTGTTTATGTTGTTGTTGGCAAATGGTTCTCAAGAGATGCAGATGCCACAGACAAGCTGTAAACCATGATAGATCACATTCCATTCACTGAAATACTTTTTTGAGAATGTAGAAAAGACTGTTGATTGCTGAAGTTGAACCAATTACTATAGAAGGTAGACAATAAAATCTATAGACATTTGTGTGTTGCCAGGCCTTGAAAAGGAAGAAAATAATAGCAACACTGTTACCTGTCATGCATGTCATAAGAAGCATCTAGGAAGGTTTGGCAATGGAGTTAACTGACCCAACTAAAAAGGGTGTGTCTCACTGAATTACAATCTCGATTTAAAAAAAAAGTAAAAATAGCTCTGATATAACCAATGTGAACACATACCTGTGGTTGAAAGATACGTACCTCAACTCAAATGGTGCAAATTAAATTACCAATGACTGTCCCATCCCATAGCTCAAAGAGACCTAGCAGCCATGCTGAAGTATGAGTGAGGTTGAATATGCTAATATCCTAACCAAATTGTAAACTATGGTACAACACATTCTATTATCTGGACTACTTCCTGTTGATCAGAAAGAGTTTAAGAATGAACGCAGAAGAAGATGTATTGGGAAATTGATGTTGTTCGGTTCATATTCCTCTGATTAACACACATTTGGAGTTATGCTGTTAGTATCTCGATGTCTGTCATTACTTTCATTTATTCTTCTTGTACCAGTTTCTAAAACCATTAGTGTTTAAGAAAAGTTCTCCTCAACTGGAAATTGATCCTGCGGTGCCTGGCTAGGAAAATAGTTCTCTAACCACCACAGGTGCAAGAACAAATGAGACATTCTCGTCATTTATGCACTACAACATTCCATTTTGTTGTACTGAGTATCAATTAATCAGATGTCCAGCTTAGTGGTGTAGGCGATCATATTTCTTCACAACTCCCTGTCTTGTGTTAATAAGGATAATTGATGAGATTCTCCCATGCCATGATAACAACCCATCCAGCAAATAATGTATTCTACTTTCTCCTCATGATAGTTCTTATGGTTACTGAATGTCAAAGTTTTGTTCTTCCATCACATGTCCTATAAATTCTTGACTGTCTGCTTCTAATTTTTACTATAATTTGTTTTTTTTTACTCTGCATCTCTGAGGAATTCTACATTTGTTTTCTTAGCTGTCCATGGTATTTTAATAATTTTTCTTTTCAAAAATACATCTCAGTGGTCTTCAGTTCACTTTGAACTTTTTTGTTTGTAGAGTATTGATTAAACTTAGTGCATGTAATGTTAAATTACCAGTTAAATTTGCTTCATTCAGTTTATTGAGTATGCTTCATCAGCCTTGTCAAGTTTGCTTCATCAGCCCTGTCAAGCTTGCTTCATCAGCATTGTCAAGCTTGCTTCATCAGCATTGTCAAGTTTGCTTCATCAGCCTTGTCAAGCTTGCTTCATCAGCCTTGTCAAGCTTGCTTCATCAGCATTGTCAAGTTTGCTTCATCAGCCTTGTCAAGTTTACTTCATCAGTCTTGCGAAGTTTGCTTCATCAATCTTGCCAAATTTACTTCATCAGTCTTGTCAAGATTACTTATCAGCCTCTGGAGTGGAACATGTCAACAAACAAGTACTTTTTTCTCTACCTGAAATTTGAATCATGTTTGCACCTCTCCTGTGTTCCTTAACTCAAAAGTGAAGAAAAAACAGTCAGTAACACTGCCACCTGTCATAAGAGGAGACTAAGTTGGGTTGAGTATGGGGTTGGCTACCCCACCTTGTAGAACAGGTATTATCAATCTAGTACTCTCATAAGGACATGCACTTGCATCATGTGAGTTAAAAAGTGCTTGTGAGCACTAACGGTTACATGTGGGCAGTCTGAAAATGTTGAAAATCCCTGCTGTAGATGATGAGAATCTCCCAACACTGACATAATAAGTTATATGTGTTGAGCTGAAGAGAGTGGTTAGTGCAACTATACTGTGTAAACAGTGCTGCTATAATATTCCTTTCCCTGAACTACATTCAGCAGCAGACAGAAATTTGAGAATGAATGAGTGTATTACTTCTCAATATACCATCTAATACAGATGTTAAATGTTTGTTGTTACTGAGGATACTTCAATACTTGTATGGGATGTTCATTGCTGTTGTAATAGTTCTTGTCTCGATTAGTCCGTTCTAAGTGACTTGAGTACACAGTTTGAATGTCTTGACAAAATCACATCTTTTTTTGGAGATGCGGTTAGGCAAGTATGGAAAACCCTGTTTACTCTTGTTGCCAGGTGATTTGGTACTGTCAAAACGGACTGGTTAAATTCCCATTGGTCTCCAGAATTTTTACTTTGTCCTCTCGCTTCCTACTTGTATTTACTTCTCAATGTGTGAATTTCTCAATGTTTTTCTATTTTTCTTTACTATTTTTATTTACACCTTGTTGAAGACCTTACTTGAAGGTAGAGACGTTGAAAGGAAGAGGTAGGCAGAGTTTCAATTGGGAGGAAAACATCATGTAATGGACCTGCATTACACTAAACCAGTTACGGGAGGAACACTGGCTTACAGAGACGGATATCCACAGAAAGTTGTACAGGAGTACTAAGGAGTTTTCAGGTACAACAGCATTTATTAAGGTAACTGGACTTTGCTATTGACATGTTAAACTGTGAACATGAAGAAGAAGATGAGATGGACAGGAAACAGTCTAGAAGAATGTACTACAAGGCAAAAGACAAAAGTTTGTTGGATGTCTGTTCAACCTGTGATGTGAAGATGGCCCCTGATAATTTTTTGCTTTTTAAAAAATATTTTCCAACATTGGTTAAAAATTACAAAAATCGCTTGAAATAATTAAAACAAATGATTTTTTATTTTTTGTTCTCATTTTCAAACTCATGCTGGTTAGCAGGACCTAGTTCAGATAATGGGATGCCCTGTGTCATAGTTTGCAGCTTGGTTGTGAAATCTGCACCTTCTTGCCTGATACATCCTTCAGTATTCCTTTTGAGTGACGTTGAGATTGGACAGCCAACACCAATCCTGAACCTCCTTAGTCATTTCTACAACATGCATTTCAGGTCACAGTATTGCTATTTTATTCAGGCCCTGACACTGGCCAGTTCATGTTGCAGTCATGAGTGCACCACCAAGACAAGAGACAGGGGATGTTGGAGGTTCGTTGCAATAAGCCTTCATGGTGGAGATGGCAATTGATGATGATAACACTGGCAGAAAAAAATATTTTCAAGTATGATATCCCATAAATGAAATTATAGTCCTGTCAAGATTACTTATCTGTCTTTGAATAAGTAGTGTCTTATTCTGTGACATTTTTTTTCAACACTGCTATTGAGATCTTTGAAGAGATTGGAACAGAAATGGCTGTTGTCTAGTGATGGATTTAACATCCAATTATAATGTACAGATGATTCCAAAATATTTGTGCAAAAACATTACTTATTCTGTCTGTAGGTTCCATCCCAGAGAGAGATGGAGAACAACTTTACAATACATGCGCTATCTTTAACCCCAAGGGAGAGTTGGTTACCAAGCACAGAAAGGTGAGATGTTGTAAGGCACACTTTTGAAGGATTTATTATTTCCTCATAGCATGTTTATAACATATATTTTAAAAAGAATCAGTGTTTTGTTGGACATGTATTTTTGAATTAATCAGGGTGTTGTTGTACATGTATTTTAGAGTGAATCAGTGTTTTGTTGGACATGTATTTTTGAATTAATCAGGGTGTTGTTGTACATATATTTTAGAGTGAATCAGTGTTTTGTTGGACATATATTTTAGAGTGAATCAGTGTTTTGTTAGACATGTATTTTAAAATTAATCAGGGTGTTGTTGGACATGTGTTTTAGAATTAATCAGAATTTTATTGAACATATATTTTAGAATAAATCAGAGTCTTGTCGGACATGTATTTTAGTATTTTAGAATGAGTCAATGTTTTGTTGGATATGTATTTTAAAATGAATCAGTATTTTGTTGGACATGTATTTTAATATTTTAGAATGAATCAGTATTTTGTTGGTCATGTATTTTAGAATGAATCAGTATTTTGTTGGTCATGTATTTTAGAATGAATCAGTATTTTGTTGGACATGTACTTTAATATTTTAGAATGAGTCAATGTTTTGTTGGATATGTATTTTAAAATGAATCAGTATT
Organism: Meghimatium bilineatum; assembly: GCA_034231615.1. Classification (NCBI taxonomy): domain Eukaryota; kingdom Metazoa; phylum Mollusca; class Gastropoda; order Stylommatophora; family Philomycidae; genus Meghimatium; species Meghimatium bilineatum. Next base: position 41,305,066 of record CM067304.1, read on the forward strand.
TTGTTGGACATGTATTTTAATATTTTAGAATGAATCAGTATTTTGTTGGTCATGTATTTTAGAATGAATCAGTGTCTTTTTGGACATGTATTTTAGAATGAATAAGCATTTTGTTGGACATGTATTTTATTAATAAATTAATGTTTTATGGGACATGTATTTTATTAACCTTTAGCAAGCGGGATTAAAATTACGCTATCAATCCCTTGTCACCTTGTTATTTTTTTTTAAATATTTTTTGTTTTGTGTTTTTGGTGAGTGTTTAGAAAATGTAATACCATTTTTGTTATTAGGGATATTAAAATAATTTTTGCATATTTAAATAAAGAGTTGCATAATGCAAATACTTGTGTAATTTGTTTTTTTTTGTGTGTGTCGTACCAGAGGTGTGAGCATGTGATGAAGACGTTTCTTTGTTGGAGATGTATTTTATTAATAAATTAATGTATTATTCAACATGTATTATATTAATAAATCAGGGTGTTGTTGGGCATGTAATTTATTAATAAATTATTGTATTGTTGGAGATGTATTTGATTAATAAATCAGTATTTTGTTGGACATGTATTTTCTTGTCTTCAGATTCACTTGTTTGATATTGATGTGCCAGGAAAAATAACTTTTAAGGAATCTGAAGTTCTCTCACCTGGCAATCATCTAACTATGTTCCATACTCGTAAGTCCTCCATTCACCGGTAGATTGATTTTGCTAGACATATATCACATAGGGCATGTAATCACTGCTGTGGTAATCAGTTACTGTTTATAAACCTGTCTCATTGCATACCAAGCAAACATATACGGTGGAATCCCTTTATAACAAATACGTTTATAACAAAATTCCTTATATAACAACACTTTTCAAAAGCTCCAACTAGTTTATTCTTTATTGCATATATCAAATTAAATTGTTACAAACATATTTCATCTGTCTGGATCAAGTTATTATATAGGCATTCAGCTGTATGCCATTAAAGTATTCATCCTATGTGGCAGCCAGCTATACCACCAAGCTTCCGTAGTTACCCCATGACATGCATTAAAGGCATAGTTTTGGTATTATTTACTCTCCCATGAGAATTTGGTAACAAATAGACAAAAACACTGTACAATAGCATATTTCTACACAGTACAGGAGATCAAGTGGGACCATCATCCAAACCACCACCTTTTCTTCCTAAGAGAGTGTCTGGAGTACAGCTAAGTGATGTTCTAACAAGGGAGAATGCCAGGCAGTTTACCTGACCATTTCAGTTTTTAAAGTTACTTTTCACTCTAGACATTGTCACATGATGTATGCTGGGTTGATAAAGCCCCCTAATTCAAATCTCTTCTAGTTGAAGAAATCTTTGTGGAATGGGTTATGGGCTAGATTGTTTATGTTCAGGGATATGTTCAAGGCGAGCTTTTTGAAAGTCCCTGATCCAGCAACTGAGATATCAACTGACAGACTGTATATAGTTAACATGTTGTTAGATTATATTAGAAGTAAATGTAAAAAACTATATCTGCCTGGTCAGAATATTTCTATCGATGAAAGAATGGTTAGAAATAAGAGGAGATATCCATTTAGGCAGTACATGAAGGACAACTGACAAAGTGGGGGATGAAGTTGTGGGTATTAGCTGATTCTATTAGTGGTTATACATATGATTTTGAAGTTTATTTGGGAAAGAATAATAATAATACAAATATAGGAGGGTTTTATTTAGCACACGGGGAAGTTATGAGTTTGATAAAAGTGAGATAGCGATATAGGGTTTACTTCAGTAACTTTTATACGCCGTGCAGTTACTCATGATTTACAGAAAGTAGGTATACTTGCATGTGGGACTGTTAAGAAATAGAAAAGGTTTTCCAGTAGATTTTAAAAATATTAAGGAATTTGATAAATGTTAGAGATGCTATGAGGTAGATAAAGAATGGAAAACAATAAATAATACAGTGGATAGATAATAAAACAATTTCAATCATTACTACAACCCATAAAGCAAATGAATGTACATATATAAAGAGGAGAACAAAAGTAAATGGGGCTTTTAGGGAGATTCAAGTCAGGCAGCCTAATGTTGTTAACCTTTACTGCACTCTCGGCGACTATAATCGAAAAATAATATGTATTTTCCATATTGGCACCCATAGAGCTATACCCTTTTTAACAAAAATATTGCGATTGAAAACAAACGATATTCACTGGTTAACTGAGGAAATCAAAGTAGACATAACTAGCTACTAGTATTCAACTAAATACAGCACATTGTACTTGTTGTTCGATCAGTTGTGAATGTTTCACACATTCAACCGCCGATATAATTCATCAAAACTTTTCGAAATTACAATCATTTTCAATGATTTTTTCTATATTCCGATTTCTTTTGCATAGCTTTTAATTTTAGTTTGATCGACATGTTTCATTTATTTAGAAAGACAAATGTTTTATGAATAAGTAGTTTGATTATAAAATATCGGCGAAGTAATCTAGGCCTAGTATGTGGCATGCTTCCCTGATTGAATGTATCAGAAGTTTTCACCAAAATTCTAGGCATTGTCACAGATATTAGTTTACAGTTTACCACAAATACACCAAATAAACTTACATCATTATATTCAGTAACCATTCCTTTATTTTCACACACATAAAAATTATACACATATCTTTAAAAAAAAACAAATTATTCTATTTTCCAAATACCCTCCATAAATAGTGTGTAAGGGTAAAAAGAGAATGCAGTGGCAGGCAGAAATTCCATTTTTTTAAACATGAGTGGTAAAGGTTAAAGACTGCAAAAAATATGTGAAATGGGTAGATAAAAGTGATCAGCTGATAGGTAAATATAACTGTCTTAGAAAAACAAAAACATACTAGAAACCTTTTTCATTGATTTCATTGAAACTATCTCATTGATTTAGCTAGGGTAAATGCCTATATATTGTTCCAAGATTGTAGAAGAAAGAATTCAGATGTAGAGACTTTAAAAAGATCAAATATAGTCAGTTAAATTTTACAGAAGAATTAGTGAGGGGGTTAGGAAATATAGGAGACTATGATGATGTTTCATTTGTGGACAGGCGACTACTTTCTCATGGCACCAGAGTTTACCAAATTAAAGTGAAATTGTAAGCTCTGCTTATATTATAATTATAAACACAGATGGTTAGACACAGATGGTTAGCAGAAATACAAATAAAAGCAGTTGGGGTTTTCTTGCCTACAGAAACGGTGTGAAGTTGGTTGAGAAATTTTTCACATACTCCACTGTCACATCGAGCATGAGGATGGAGATAGAGGGAGTTACAGCAGCAGTTAATTGGTTGATAACTGATACATCAACACACTTGGTAATATTCACAGACTCTCAAAGCATGCTGTGCAAGATAGAAAAATGCATGCTCACAAAAGAATGGTGTGATTTATTGAATAACTCGATTGTCCAGAACATTATATGGATATACTGCCCTGATCATGCTAGGGTGAGTGAAAATGAGAGAACCGACTTATTGGCAGGCAATGCAGCGATAGACTGCATAATGCTGAGAGAAGAGATAAAGCAGACTTGATCAAAGCAGTAATAAATTCATTCCAAGATGAAGATGATGTCAATAAAACTGAGAACGTACACATACAGAGAATGATAGAAATGGGAGTGTCTAGAGACGAGGGAAGGAAAAGAAATTTTTTTGGAAAGCCCTGAAGATTGTTTAATCAACACCTGACCGGGACTCATACACTGGGATGGCTGCTGGAATGGAGAGCAGAGCACTTATGGGAGTGTCCCATATGCTGTGATGCTAGTTTTTAATCAAGAAACATCATGAGATAGATTACAGCCTAACAGAGTGCACCGCCAAGGCAAGACACGGAGGTTGGAGGTCCTTGAGCCATCCTTTGTTGCGAAGATGGCACTTAATGATAATGATTATGTCCTCACTGCTATTCTATAAGCCTTTTTGTTCTGTGCAAACTGTCCAGCCTCCTCCAGTGTCATGTTCAGAAGGTCTTTGATATTCTTTGTCCACCATAGTCTTTGTCTGCCTCTTGTTCTCTTACCTAGGACTTTTTCCTCCATGATTAATCTTTCTACACTATTGTGTAATTTTATATGTCCAAAATATGTTTTCTTGCATTTTTTTTATAGTTTTAAGGAGCTAGTTTTCTTCTATGTTCAGGTCTTTCCAGACATCTGCATTGGTTTGTCTTTCTGTCCATGACATTCTTAGTTCTTTTCTATAAAATTTCTGTTCAAATGTCGATATTTTATTATTCTTTGGGGATGCCATTGCCCACATCTGACAACCATATGTTGCCACAGGATAAACATAGCTTCTTAATAGTTGTAACTTTATTTTTCTGCTTGCCCCTTGCCATAGATTTTTCAACTGTGAGATTTTTTTGTAAGGCAATTGTAATCTCTTTCTGATTTCCACTGAACTCTCTTGTGGTGTTGTACTCTAGTGAAGTGTAACGTGATATTTACCAAACTGTTTCACTAACATAATATGTTTCCAAATGTTTTAAAATAAATGCAGAATGTTATAACATAAATTCTATCATTTATTCTATATAAATCTTGCATGTCCACAGCTTACTGCACCATAGGAGTTGGTATATGCTATGATATCAGATTTGCTGAGATGGCTCAGATTTATGCTAGCAAAGGTTAGCTTTTGTGCTGTGTTTTGTTTCTGTGTTTGTGATTATTATAGGAAATGCTGAAAGGGGTTGTCCATACATTACGTCACAAGATTTTAGTAATTTCTGACACCCCCCCCCCCTTACCCCCACCCTCTCCCTTGTTAACAACTTGTCAAGAATTCAGGTACTCTCTACCTGCTTAATTATGTCCACAAATTGTACTTCCCCTCCTAAACATTTTTTTTTCTGAAAAATTTGGTAAAAATGAAATTATGTTTGCAGATTTTCATTTTTTTAAATGTCAAATTCCAAAAATTGAATTGGTGTGTAAAACAAGAGTTTTGTTGACGTCAACTTTTGTTTTGTCATCAGATTCTCCCCTTCTCCCCTGGTAAACAACTGTCAAAGTTTTCAGAGTCACAAGTCCCCAATTGTTGATGTAATTTATGAAATTATGGTCAGCTTCTAAACTGATATTGGATTGAAAGAATATTTGATAAATAACCTACCAATCATTTAGCACTGTGGTAGCTACCTAAATAAATCAGTGGCAATGAGAATTACATCGAGATGTAATGCTAAAGATGTATTTTGAGAATACCATAGACAAGGAAAAATATGAATCAATAAATTGATAAGAATATTAAATGTAGAAGGAGTTGGATCCTAAACAACATTATAACAAGGTTAGGTTTTTTGGCCATATAGACATAACAGGAAAAAATGATACTGGAAGGTTTGGTTGCTGGTAATGGGTAAGGGTCACCTAAGACTACGATGGATAAAAGACAACTCAGATTATTTAAACATGCTGTGATACGGACAGCAGCAAAATTGTCAATAAAGCTTGACAGCGGCTAGTTTTATGTTTGGTGACCAGTGTGCAGTACGGGTAACAGTGTATAGCTAGCCTACTAGCAATATGGTTACAAATGTCCACCATTCAGTGGAAGTGGTTAAAAAACACGGAATGTATTAGTTACCACTGCTGAAATCAGATGTAAATAACCAAGTGGTCGGAGGTTGTCCGACAAAGTGGAAGGTGCCGCAGTAACCGAATGAACAAATAGTAAAGCAAAATGAATTAAACAGGTTACTGAAAACACCTTGCCTATGAATAAAAATATATAAAAAAGTATATATAAAAAACATACAATAAAACTAAACAGGACAATTCTCCACGTATCGGCTCAAATGGAACCTTTTTCAAGAGACAAACAACAGTAAACACCACAATAATAAACAGAATAGATGACTTAGCCTGTCTAAAGCCACGTCACAAAACATGAAATTATAGTTGAAAGCCAATCATACACAATGTAGAAATACGGTTGCATGCATTAGTGGATGGCTCATGAATTCCAAATCTTCAATTGCCAGGTTGTTCCCTACTGTTGTATCCTGGTGCCTTCAACATGACCACAGGTCCTGCTCACTGGGAAGCCATTCAGCGCGCACGAGCTCTAGATAACCAGATCTATGTTGCTACAGCCTCACCTGCCCGTGATGCCTCTGCAGGATACATAGCCTGGGGCCACTCCTCAATTATCAATTCCTGGTAATTGATAATTTTGTTTTGTAACAAATAAGGTCATTTCCCTAAGTATGTTTATCTCCTGTTTTATTCTGGTACTCTAGTTTACAGAGAGGTTGGGAGAATTTCAAATAAGCTTGTCAATGTTTAAAAAATGCAACTATCATAGGTAGGTTAGGTTTTTTGTGGTGTTCTTTCTCAAGCTCCCACTGGATCTCTCTTGTAACAGAACAATGATCCTACTAGGTTTCCAGTTGTAGTTGTCCAAAGAAAGAAGATGCACTGTGTGTGGCTTTATTTGTACGAATGATCAGATACATCCAATTATGGAAGTGGTATGTATTTATTCAATATTTTTAGTTTCACTAAATGATAGATGTCTGTAGCCATTTAACTAGTAGTCCAACCTGTGTATCACAACCTGTTTATTAGCTCACTCACATCTCCTATCATCCATCTGAATGTTGGTGACATTCATCGTTGCACAACCTTTTGTCGCTGTCTGGTTCGCTAACAGCCTGACCACAAATGCCCAGAATGCTGGTTGATAGTTTGGAGGTTAGGGCCATATTTTATTGAGACATGTTTCTTTCAATCATAGACATCAGTTAACTTTAATTTTATCAGGGCATGACGATGATGAGGTAATCCCTTTAGCTCTGTAAGCAGGTAGCTCTAACAGCTCATAGTCTTTCGGACAAATCACAGGTTCTCCTTAGTTGAGTAACCGAGGTGACACTCCAACGCATAAGGTTTATTGTTTTAAAGGCATGGTTGTGTTGGTGGGGGGGGGGATGCATGTTTAGTCCCAGAAGGGAGGCATTCTAGTGCAGTAATATCCCAGGGTCATTGTGTCCTGCCAAGAGTGTAGCATGTACATCTGGACCATCTAGTTCATCATTCTCATACCAGATCTTTTGACCATCTACAGTGATGCATACCTAGCAGTTTCAGCCACAAAGGAATCTGCAAAAAAAAGACAAAATTGCAATGTACTCTGCCCTGCATCTGTCTATCATCCATGGGGACATTTAACAGAGGATGAAAGTAATAAACCAAGGCAAGACATGCAGTGACAATGATTTTCACCTGTTACAGGTTGCCAACCCATCCCTAACTTTCCTTAATTTCTTTCTACAACATACCTGGAAAGAAGACAGTGGTCCTATTCTTTGCACCCTGAACTAGAATTCTAGACACTAGTTGCCAAACTTGCGATATCAGGGAATATATTTGACCATAAAAATATTTGTACAGCTCTATGCTACTTGCAGTCATAGACACAGACTGTCACAGACTGTACAATTTAATTTCAAGTTGTTCTTCTTCTTGATCGATAACTAGCATGACAAGGGGCATTCCCATAAGTGCTCTGATTGCCATTACGTCAGCCATTTAAGGGTATACATGTTCAGTATTTCAGTTGGTTGTTGGTTTTTCTGATCTTTGCAGAGAGGATGCACTGCCTACCCTCTCTCCTGGTCACTCCTGTTTCTATCATTCTAATGATTAATTTCAATAATTTGAAATCTCCGCTCACCAATTTTGGTAACAAATTAATTTACGCTAAAGTTTTATTTAGATTATGGTTGAACACTAAATTAACATACTTATATTTTCACATAATCTTTTTATTTGAATAAAATCTAAAAACTAGTGAAAAAATGTTAGTCATAATAGGTTAAATGTGATTCTGCCGAAGACAGATGTGTCGAGCCATTCTATTTTCTGGACTACCTCCTTTTAGTTAGTTAGCTGGTGGTTTTTGTCTAGGTGACTCAAGACAAGTCCAATTAACCTTGAATGGTATTCCTGTGGCTATATTGGGGCGTATTGTGTGGCATAATGACCAGGGTTGTCCTGTTGGGACTGGTAGTTTGACTTGGGATCTGGTCTACATGTGCTGATAAGGACAATACAAATTTTTGGGGGATGTAGTCCTAAGAAGGTCTTCTTCTTGTAAAATAATGTTGACAGACTGGAAATCTAGTACGGCCATGGTCCTGCTACACGAGAGATCCAGTGGGAGCTTGAGAATTAACGCTAAGATGAAGAAATGATAGTTTTGTATATGTTATTGTTTCCTCTAGACATATTGAATAGTAGCAAGTTGTCTGACTTTGATTTCAAAAGTGCTCAGAGATTACAGCCAGTGAGTTGTCTGACTTTGATTTCAAAAGTGCTCAGAGATTACAGCCAGTGAGTTGTCTGACTTTGATTTCAGAATGGAGAGTAGATCATTTCAAAATGATCTTATAGTTCTCTAGCTAGAAGTCGAAGTCAGCTATCTGTATAGGGTATCTTTAGATATCAATTTATCCTTTGTCTGACATAATGACTATGCTGTCTTGGATATCTGAAGGAGATACACCATGATAGAAATCTAAGAATATTTTATCAATTCATTGTTAGTCCATCAAATACCTCAGTAGATACACAAACAATGCATGAGATTTAGACAATGCATTTAAATTGAATACATTATAATCTCTTGTAAAGTTTGCGGAGTGTATTTCTATAGTATGACTACAATAATTGATGTTTGAAAAATCATATGTCTGTTATAATAGGTATATATTTTGTTTATTTGCACACCAGGGGAGAGGTGATAGCTACCACGGATGAGAAGGAGAGTATTATCTATGCTGATATAGGTAACACAAATATTTGTATTTTGACCACAAAAAAGTGTCAGTTTATAACACATGTAGGAAATGATAGCGATTATTATGTTGTATACACAGTTGCGTCTGTGCATAGTGGTGACAAATCTATCTAGCTCATGTGATATGCTTGTTTTAGAACAGTATTTATCAAAATTGGTTGTGCCAAGGCCCCCTTTCCTATAGATTCCATAGTCTGGTACTCCTTATAGATTCCATAGCTCAGTGCCCCTTTCCTACAGATTCCATAGTCTGGTGCTCCTTATAGAGCTCAGTGTCCCTTTCTTATAGATTCCATAGCTCATTGCCCTTTACTTATAGATTACATAGGCTGGTGGCCTTTTCTTATAGATTTCATAGACAGGTACCCCTTTTTCTTATATATTATATAGGCTGGACTCCCGCCAAAATGGCTGACTAGAACGAATGTGTTCTCTTTACGGTGCTCGATTAACGGTTGTTCCTTCCCGAAAGTAATGGCAACCTACGGGAATATTGTGCCTAGAAATTTCCAATGGATTAATCGAAAACTATGCCTGTTTGGTCATATAAAGAGACATAACTGTTTAGAAAGACAAATAATGGAGGGAAGAGTACCTGGGAAGATGAGAAAGGGAAGACCAAGAAGACGATGGACTGACGACATTAAAGATAACATGAATACATCGCTAGAAAATGCAAGCCACATCGCCCAAGACAGAGAGAGGTTCAGAGAGTTCATTGGGAAGACTACGTTCTGGAAGGAATACGTCACATGACAGACCCTTTTCTTATATATTCCATATGCTGGTATCCTCTTTCATATATATTCTATCAGCCAGTGCCCCTTTCATATAGATTCTGTAGGGCATTGTCCCTTATATAGATTCTATAGACTGGTACCCCTTTCATATAGATTCTGTAAGGCATTGCCCCTTTCATATAGATTATATAGCCTGGTACTTCCTAAATTTAAAAAACGCCATATGCCCTTGTGTCTGGATTCTTTTTGACAATGTGCATTATTTGTGGTGAGTGTTTGGTAAACGCAATAACTTTTTTGTTTGTAAAGATATCAAAATAATTTTTGCACATGTAAATAAAGGATTGAATAATGAATATAATCTTGTTTTTTTTTGTTGTATGTGTGATATGACAGCTGTGAGCAAGATGTGAAGATGAAAATTGGGGGGAAAATCTCAAGGAATTTGACCTTGAGGCTGTGAAGTATTCCTAGCTTCGTGTCGCGGGAATTCTACGTCATGAGCTTAACTTCATGTGATTCCGTACTGATGAATCGGGGCATAGTAACAAAGGTGAGTGGAGATGCCTCGTTGCCTTAGTTACATAATGGCGTCGGCTACTATAGACGCCTATAGAACCTGTAAGATTAATATAGATTCTATAAGCCATTGTCCTTTTCATATAGATTATATGGACAGGTACTCCTCTACCTACCACCTCTATATTTATTTTGTTATTTTTATTCTTGATTGTTATATACAGTAAATAATATATTTTTTCTGTGTTCATTCTCAAACTCCTGCTGTTGTACAGGGTGTAGTCCAGAGAACAGAATGTGTTATGTCATATTACAGTTTGACTGCAATATTTATGCTTTTTTTGCTTGAGACATCCAACTTCAGAATGACATTATACAGATATCACAGCAAAGCTGTAAACCAGGACAAAACACACTCCATTCTCTGGAGTACATCCTGCTAATCAGCAGAAGTTTGAGAAAAAATGCAGAAAAATAAAAAGAAACTGTAACCTTAAAGCATTCTGGATAACTTAATAATTTTGAAATTAATAAATATTTAAAGTATATCTCTCTAGCGCCTATCTGTCTTTCCAGACAATAGTATTAGTGTTGTGTTATAAGGAATATAATCTATAATCTATGGCAATGATGAATGTGATTCACAAGACCAATCTAAGTCACAAGAATCTTCCACAGTGTGAACAAGGAATCACAGGCCCACTTATACCATTGTGTGCTATTGTGCGTCCTCTTAGACGTGCTGCCCTTGAACTATCTGCTATCACTTTCTTCTTTGTATTTATACCATTCTAGATCTTTCCCATCCATGCAACATGACCCATGGCATTCTGTTCCCACAGTTTAGTCTCATTGCCTGTATCAGGCCTATACCGTTTCCATACGTCTTTCTATTGAAGTAGAGAAATTATATTATGGTCTAAAAATATATTTAAATTTATATATCCATAACCATATAATCAATCTGGGTCCTAAGAATACTACATTGAATGAATCAACAGAGAGTTATCCAGTAATTTATTTCTTCAGTGATGTAGATTAGAAAAATTGTAATCCATCCATTCTTTGATGTAACTGTTGTCTGTACATGATTGTCTTTGTCTTCCTCTGTTCTTTCCACCATCGATTGACTGTGCAGTATTGTTTTTATATAAGGAATCTTGTTGGCTTACACCATGTTCATTTTCATCATTTTATGATTGAAATGAGTGATTCTAGGAGATCTGTATTGACCTAATTGATTAAGTGCACATTTATTTTATGATCTCTATTGAAAATGTGTAGGGCCTATAATTCTTTTATATTTGTATTGTATATAAAAACACACATTCTCTCACACATACATAGGTGTAAACTACGCGTAATACAGATTTTCCATATTAATAGATATTCCCCCCCCTCCCCCCCCAAAAAAACCAACAACCCCATATTATAAAGGATTTTAAACATTTTTTTATAAAAAAGGTCACTTGGTGTTAAATTTCCTAGTAATTATTATTTCTTCTTCATCGTTCTTCAGTCATATATCAGGTTACAGCGCCAATACCTTCAATGAATTGTGTAATTCGCTTCAGGTCATCCATGGAACCCCTCAAGTCTGGAAGTCTCAGAAGGCCATATTTTCTCCTTTTCTTCTTGGTAGAGTTTACAGGCATGAAGAATGTGTTCTGCAGTCTCTGGGCTCAGTCCAGTTGCACAGGTCTGTCTCACCAATCTTCAGATTTCAGAACATGTGATTTCTCAATCTGTTGTGGCCAGTTCGTAGTTTGAAGATGATGGTTTGTTCCTTTCGTGACATTTGATAGTAGAGGTCATTTTGGTTCTGCAGTTTAGTGCATCTGCTTCTACTTTTTCTTATATTCTGCTTTTATCATAGTCTTACATTCATAGTACATATTACCACTTTCTATTTGTTTTAGTGATTCCCCCTTTCCTTGCGAGATCAGCTTTTTAATTTCCAAGTATGCCACAGTGACCAGGGATCCACTGCAGTACTGTTTCTTTGATAGTACTGCTGAGGTGTAGTAAGAAGGCCATAAGTTCATTGATCAATCAATCAAGTGCCATGCCGACTGGCGTAGACGATCATGTTTCTCCACAACTCTCTGTCTCTTTTGTTGTCAATAAGCTCAGTTGGTGAGCTTCTACCGTGCCACGATACAAGCCCATCTAGTAACTTTTCTCTTTGTCGACCTCTATCTCTTCTCCCTTTGATCTTTCCAGTGGTTATTAAATGTTCAAGCTGTGTTCTTCTCAGCACATGCCCTAGAAACCTTGACTGTCTGCCTCTAATGTTTGATATGATTGATCTTTTTATGCCAGCATCAATGAGAACCTCTGCATTAGTTTTCTTTGCTGTCCATGGTATTTTCATCATTCTTCTCAGAAACCACATTTCTGTAGCCTCCAATTCACTTTGAATTTTCTTGTTTCATAGTCCATGATTCACATCCAAAAAAAATAATCAGTTTGATATAACATCTCAGCACCCAAATTCGGGTCTGCATTGATAGACTTCCATTGCAAAAAATGGTTCTCATTTTTTAGAATGCTGATTTGGCTTATGATGTTCTGCTCTTTATCTCACTTGAGCATCTACCTTCTGATGTTAACAGGGTGCCAAGATATTTCACTTTTTCAACTTGTGCCAATTTTGTGTTATTAATTATTATGTTGCATCTTGGTGCTGTATGTCTCTTTGATACAACCATTATTTCTGTTTTCTTCTTGTTTAAACTGAGGCCTTTGTTTTCACTTTCTTTCACTACTTTATCTAATAGGGCTTGCAGTTCTTGATCGCTTCCTGCGATCAGTACTGTGTCATCAGCATATCTCAAGTAATTTATATTGTATCCTCCCACTTTTATTCTGGAAATATCTTCTATATTTCGCATAATGTATTCTGTATACAGGAAGAAAAGGTCCGGTGACATTACACAACCTTGCCTGACACCCATTTCTATCTTTTGAAATCTACCTATAGTGTTGTTAACTCTCATCGCAGCTGTTTGTTTCCAATACATATTTCTTACTATTCTTAGATCTTTCCCATCAATGTTAAGACTTTCTAGCAATTTTATACTCTCTGAATGCTTCACCTTGTCAAATGCTTTGCTATAATCTATGAAGCACAGATAAAGGTCTTGCTGTACTTCTATGGCCCTCTCCATTAATGTTCTTACTATATATAGGACATTTCTTGTGCCTTTATCTTCTACGAATCCGCATTGTTCATCTGCTATCTCTGGTTTAATTTTTCCTCTTATACGCCTCATTATTATGCGCATTAGAATCTTGGTCATCTGACTCATAAGTCTTAATTGTTCTGTGGTCTCACAATCGACTGCACCAGGTTTCTTTGGTAGGGCTATGAAAATTGATTGTAGCAAATCCGATGGAATATAGCCACTGTTGTAGATGTCATTTAACATTTTGGTGATAATTTCAGGACCATAATCTCTCAGGGCGTCTAATTCTTCTTTTGTAATCTTGTCTGGACCCGATGATTTGGTTTTTTTTAAAGTGATGTATGGTTTCCTTTACTTCTGCTTTTAAAATACTTGGACCTTCATTGTTATAATTTAAGTTAATATCATTTCTGTTATCTTCGTACAATTCTGTAATATATTCTTCCCATCTGTGCATTACGTCATTTTCTCCTATTAGTATGTGTCCCTACTTAGATTTCAGACACCCAGTCTTGTGAGCTGCCTGTTAATTCCTTTATTTGTAGATGTGTATCACTTGTATTTCTATGATAACGTTTATCTATTTCACTGCACTTTGCATTTAACCAATCCTCTTTAGCCTTGTTGAACTTATGTTTAATTTCTTTGTTCATCTTGTTGTATTCTTCGATGTTATTCTTCATCTGACTTCTTCATCATATTCAAAATATCTTCTGTCATCCAGTCTTTCTTATTGAGATGTTTCTTAGGTGGCAGGATCTCTTTATATGTTTGCTGCAATGATAATTCATTCATACTCGTGTTATTTGGAGCTTTCACTGCCTGCAATACTGACTTCACATCACTTAGAAAGACTACATGTCTGTTGTGACTCGGCAAGCAATTTATAAGCATTTTGGCTGCCTCAATTATGGCTTCTATTCCTGCTTTGAAATTTGTGGAATGTTTACCCGTGGGTGGATTTTTAAATTTTTTTTCGATCTTGTGTTACTATATATATTCCCAATCTTCCATCTTAATACTGCTTCTTTCGCTGATCCATCTGTATATACATGTGTCCATATATCCTTTTGGTATGCTTTCTGTATGTGATCCTTAGTTGTCTCTTCGGTATTTGTATAGTAGTTTCTGTTAGCAATATAATGCTTGGTTTAGTGTCCATAATTCTTGGGAAGTTTTTCCTGTCCCAGGTTGGATATGTGTTAAAGGTGTTTAATGGTTTTACGTTTTGTAGATCTGTATCTGTGAGTGATTTCTGAAGCTGTTTAATGGCGTGTATGATGCTACCTCTTTTGAGTTGCTCTTTTGTAGGTCTGCTTAGTCTTTGGTTCATTTTATGACTCTCTAAACATTTGAACTTTGCATACTGTGTAAGGATTTTTTAATTTCTTCTTTCTTCCATTGATGGCACACCTGTGCATGTTTCCATTTCTGTGATTGTATTCATACCTCCTGTTATAATTCTGAGATTGTGGTTTTGTATCTTTGAGATCTTTTTAGTGTTACTCTTGGCTGCAGTCCCCCATGCTGACATTCCATATTTCAAAGCTGGTCTTATGTATCCTATGTATGCTCTACGTATAATTTTCCCATTTGCACCCCAATCTGTTACGGCCAATTTTGTAAGGAGTACTATCCTCATTGTATCTTTTGTTTGGCACTTGTCTATGTGCTGTTTCCATGTAAGTATAGGGTCAAAAGTGACTCCAAAGTACATGGGCGTCTCATCTTTAGACAATATTTTTATTAGTAATAATTACTAATTTCAACATTTTATATTGAGGGGCAACCAAAACAAAAAAGTTATAGGGATGTTTTGGAGGTTTATTTGGGGGGGGGATGCTAGTTACTGATGTTTTTATTGAAATACATAAATAAATTGTTAAACATACAGATTTATGAAAAAATAAGCTGACATCTATGCACATATATAAATTGTACATTTTCTCACATCTGTTTATTTTTGTCCATTCTCTATAGTACCGTCTTGTGGCATGTAGAAGCCGAGAATTTTTGGAAAAAAATCAGAGATTGCTTTAGGTTCCTCGTCTTATAAACAAGTACAGTCACATTTTTTTTTAAAATACGTCAAATGAAGGTAACAGAGGGAAAAAAACTTACCGGTAAAAAAAAACACCCCAAAAAAGCCAAAAACCCATGACGTGCATGTTTTTGTCAATATATTCAAGCCAGGATAAAATGCCTAGGGCTATAATATACCAGTATCTAATGTTATTTATTGACAGAAATACGGTAATGGTCTGTGAAAAAACAAATGAAATAGTCTAAGCTGATCTACCAGTAACACATGTTTATCATCTAGTCCTAGTCTTGTTTGCATCCAGGAAACATTAACTACCAGTAATCTAATTAAAGGAATTCTATGTCACACACTTTCATGTTGTTAGTAAAGCAAATGTTACAACAGTTACTAATAGGGAAGTCAGCCGCAGTTTTCAGATGTATTGTTCCCGGAATACAGTAGCCTATTCATTCCTTGATTCTTTCATTCAAGTTATGTGAGTGAGGCAAATGAAACGAATGCCATTTTCTTACAGTTTGGAAAGATTATGTTAATTTCCATTTAGAATGTCCGTTCTTTCTTATGATGACGAAGTTCATTATTGCAGGCATTGTTAAGTTGGGGATGTCGGTCTATAGTTGGATCTTAGACTTTCGCCACTTATGGGAAGGTATAATCAGGTTCTTGACCTATAATCGGATGGGTTTATACACGATTTTTTACGGTATATTTACTGTTGTCCATTATCTCAGAACTGTTGAGTTTATTCCTTCTCTCAGATCAGTTTATTATTTATCCTTTCATATTTGTTTGCTGTTTTCCTTATCTCATATCAGTGTACCGTTTTCCCTCTTAAGATTTGTTTGCTATTGTTCTTCTTTGAAATTTGTTTACTGTTTTTCTTCTCTCAGGTGTCTTTATTTTGTTTCTCTCAAATCATTTTACTGTTTCTCTTCCTCTCAGATCTATTTACTGATTTCCCTTCTCTTAGATCAGTTTACTGTTTTCTTTCTCTCAGATCATTTTACTGTTCTCTTTCTCTCAGATATGTTTACTGTTGATCATTCTCTCAGATCTGTCTACTATTGTAATTCTATCATGTTATTTTCATTCTTTCAGATCTGGTTATTCTGTTTTTCAGAACTATCTTCTATTGTCAATTGTATCATATTTCTTTACTTCTTACACTATTATTTGTTCATTATGTCTATACAGTTTCTAGTGTTACTATCTTTTATGATGTCATCACTTTCTGCTTACTTTTCATATTTCAACTTTTGAACTTCAGAAGATTGTAACCTTAAAACTTCACATCTTAATATTTATCTAGACCTGGCTGAAATGGAAGATGTGAGAAAAATGATTCCTCTCCGCACCCAAAGACGCTATGATTTGTACGAGCAACCATCCATCATTACAGAGTCTTTCCTACACAAAAATGGTGTTTGAGAAATATTCATCTTTCTAAGGTGAAAGGGTTATTTTAATCTTTTGCTCAGAAAAATTAAAACAGGAGTGATGAAATGAACATTCCAACTAAGAAATAGTAATCAGACACAGATAAATCAAATATTTCTTTACATGTAAACAGGAAGGAAATGGTTAAAATTTCAGTGAAGGAAGATTTTTAGTTTTAATTGTAAATTTATAAAAATGAAGTATCAATCAGTTCGTAAAAGTTTGAGAACGTTTCCCTTTTCAATGAAGTGATAACAATTATAATAATGTAGTATTGTTATTGGTAGCTAATATAACTAACGAATAGTAAAACAAATGTGAAAGAGAAATAACAATAAATAAAGGAACAAGGACTTTTTCTGAGTTATGGTCCAACAAGGATCTTCATCAAGAAATAAATAAAACAATTTTTTAATTATAAATGCATAGATCGTCTTACGACTCCATCTCCCAGCATTAGAAATGACAGAAAAATTAATCATGTTTAGTTACTGGCAGTATCTGTGCATACCAGATCATGAGCACTATTGATACAAAAATATATAAATAGAATGAGATAAGACGAATGCCATATAAGAGAAGAAATCATGAGCGTTAAACGAGACCAAGTGAAAGCCTCACTTAACCATAAGCACGCTTCTGTCTAGTGCGTTCGAGAACAGTTTATAAGTAGTCCGTGAGCTGCTGTCGAGTGTTTAAGCCATGTTGCTAGGCACCCAGTAATAAATAAAATACGCCAAATTTTTAATATTTTGGTTACCAGATTAAACAAATCTGGCTAGATATTCCTTTGACTTCCTTTTCCTGTAAGTTTAGTGGACATGTCGGTGAAATCTGTCCACATCAGCAAGGCGCCATGAAAGTGAATCAGGTTTTATAGACTTTTGTTTTATCGTATTTTCAATAAAATCATAATGGATTGTGATTTGGATGATGAATTCTTGGGAGTTAGCTAGTTTCCACAGTAGAATATACAGTATGCCACATTTATTTCTTTATGTAGAGGCCAAACATCAACTGTTTTGGAGCGATTCAGTTTTGGACTAGATCTATGATTTTACAAGAAATTTATAACGTTTATTAATTTTCCTCAGTGAAATTATGATAATTTGACAATGAAACAACATAAATACTGTAGAATTAAGTGTGTTTTACAGTGTTGCCAAAACATAAATTTTTTTTTAAAAAGGAAATGTTTCAATCATTAGTTTTAATCATAATAGGTTGTTTTTTTTTTTGTGAAAAAACATCTTTACCACTTTCTCATATGTCTGGTATCATACGTACACAAACTACACCAATATATGCAGTATTCAATTCTGTATTTATATGTATAAATATTATTTAAATATCTCTAAGAACAAAAAAATTATTGCATTTTCAAAACAGCTACTAACAATAATACAAATTCTCAAAAAAGAATTTGGTGGCAGGGGGGAAATTTATTTGTTTTAGGATGGCTTGCTAAAGGTTAGTGATGAGAACTAAAAACACATTAAGTAGTGTGTTTGTGTACATGGATATTTCGAGAGTGTAATGTGGATATGTAGATACTGCAGGATTGTAATGTGGATTAGGAGAAACTGTCAGATTGTAATGTGAATTAGTATGTACTGCCAATTCAGTAATGTGAATCAGCAGATATTGCCAGATTGTAATGTGGATTAATAGACGCTGCAGATTGTAATGTGGATCAATAGATATTGCCAGATTGTAACATGGTACAGTAGATATTGCTAGATCTTGATGTTGTACAGTAGATATTGCAGATGTAATGTGGTACAGTAAATATTGCCTGATTTAATGTGGTACAGTAGATATTGTCACATGGTAAAGTAGATATTGCCAGATTTTAATGTGGATAAGTTGATATTGCCAGAATGTAATGTGGATTAGTATATATTGCCAGAATGTAATGTAGATTAGTAGATACTGCCAGATTTTAATATGGATCAGTAGACACTGCTAAATTTTAATGTGGATCAGTAAATATTGCCAGAATGTAATGTGGAATAGTATATATTGCCAGATTGTAATGTGATCAGTCACGATATATTGCCAGATTGTAATGTGATCAGTCACTACATATTGCCAGATTGCAATATGGATTAGGAGACACTGCCAGATTGTAATGTGGATCAGTAGATATTGCCAGATTCTATTGTGGATCAGTAGATATTGCCAGATTCTATTGTGGATCAGTAGATATTGCCAGATTCTAATGTGAGTCAGTCAGTAGAAATTACCAGATTGTAATGTGAATTACAAAGGCCTCAGTTTAAACAAGAAGAAAACAGAAATAATGGTTGTCTCAAAGAAACATACACCACCAAGATGCAACATAATGATTAATGACACAAAATTAACAAAAGTTGAAAAAGTGAAATATCTTGGCAACCTGTTAACATAAGAAGGTAGATGCTCAAGTGAAATAAGGAGCCGAACATCACAAGCCAAATCATTCCAAAAAATGAGAGCCATTTTGTGCAATGGAACACTATCAATGCAGACCCAAATTTGAGTGTTGAGATGTTATATCGAACCAAAAATTTTTATGGTTGTGAAGCATGGACTGTAAACAAAAACATTCAAAAAGAACTGGAAGCTACAGAGATGTGATTTCTGAGAAGAATCATGAAAATACCATGGATTGCTGAGAAAACTTATGCTGGCATAAAAAGTTCACTCATATCAAACATTACGGGCAGACAGTCAAAGTTTCTAGGGCATGTGCTGAGGAGAACACAGCTTGAACACTGGGTAACCACTGGAAAGATCAAGGGTAGAAAAGATAGGGGACAACAAAGAGAGAAGTTGCTAGATGGACTAGTATTGTGGCATGGTTGAAGTTCACCAACTGAGCTTATTGACAACACAAGATACAGAGAGTCATGGAGAAACATGATCGCCTATGCCATTTGGCATGACACGATTGATTGAATATGGATTAGGAGACACTGCCAGATTGTAATGTGGCACAGTAGATATTGCTAGAATCTAATGTTGATTAGGAGATATTGCTAGATTGATATGTAGATCAGTAGATACTGCCAGATTTTAATGTTCATTAATAGATACTGTCCAATTGTGATGTGGGTAAATAGATATTACCAGAATGTAATGTGGATTAGTAGATCTTGCCAGATTATAATGTTGATCAGTACTGCCAGATTGTAATGTGTAGGGCCTATATGTAGATACTGCAAGATTGTAATGTGAATAAGGAGACACTGTCAAATTATAATGTGAATTAGTATATACTGCCAGATTGTTATGTGGAACAGTAAATAAATTATGTTAGTTATTGCATGTATGCCTTTAACAACTTTGTTGAAATTATATGCTTGTTGAATAAATTGAAAAAATGTTAAAATTCAAATAGCTGTTATTAAATGCATGTTTAAATATTCTTCATGAGTTCACATACATTTTCACTTGTTTCCTTCTATCTTTATTTCCACACCTCTGTGTTATGTAGCCCAAATAGAGAGCAAATAATAGTAACACTGCTAGCTACCATATATGTTGGTAAAGTGCGACTAAAGAATTAAGCTCAAACCTGGTTAATCCATGATCTTCACTGTGATGATGCCTGCTGAAAACTCATCCAGCCATGCCTGGACTCCTGGGAGGAATCAACCCTTTTATTTGTGATATGCTTTGAGATTGCAGGAAAGTCATGACAACGTTTTCTCCATAATAAATAATTCCCATTTTATAATCACTATTTTATTCTGTAGTGTCAATGATTCACAAAGATATTTCTTGTTAAATAATCTTTGAAGTGTCACATTACCAAATGGGCCATGCCCACATATCATTAGTATATGGAAACAACTACAAACAAATTCATGATGCTGGATTAATGCATTTTTCCATAATTACATGGTAGATTAACAAATTACTGGTAGTAGTATGGAATTATACAAGGTTGACAAGACATAGAGGATTGAGTTCATTGTACCATAATTGGATTGCCCCATATTTACTACGACGATTTAACAAATTGTCATTTTAAAACTCCCAATATTTCTGTAACGGATGTTATAGTTCTAAGTAAAATTACATCGGCCACATACTTAGAATGAAGGAAGACAGAATTTCATGACAAACCTTCATGTGGACACAAGACGGGAAAATAAAACAGGGAAGACCAAAAACAACGCTCAGAACATTTATGAATGAATGAAAATCAAAAGACATAAATGCACAAGATCTGAAATTCTTGGCAACTGACCGACAGGCATGGAAAACTATGACATCTGCCCTATGTGACAAACTTGGCAAAAGAAGAGCTGACTGACTGATATGTACTATGCCCCTCTCAATGAAACGGCATGCCACCTGCCAAGAGTACCACTTATAGCACATAACTACTTAACTCCAATGAATAATTCTCAGGGAAAAATCGCTTGCAGGATTCTAACCCGCAACCTCTTGAGCATAAATCAAACAGCTTAACCACTATGCCAGGAAGATCCCTATTTTTTTAATTAAACATTTCTTATGAGAATGTACATAATATAGTCTTCTTCTTCCTCCTCTGTGTTCATTTCAAGCACATGCAGAGTAACAGAATGTAATCCATAGAACAGAATGCGTTAGGTCATTGTTTACAGCTTGTCTGAAATTTCTGTGCTTTAGGCCTGGCACATCCAGCTTCAACATGGCTTCTGGGTCACTTTGACTCTCTATGGAATGGGACAGCCAACTCACCCCAAAACTTCCTTACTTGCCTCTTACAAAATGCATGAAATGTAAACAGTGTTTCTATTCTTTAACAGGAAATACTACTGGAAAACGTATAACAACAGTACATATGTAGAACACATCGCTTGTAGTTTTACTTGACAATGACTAACTGTGATAGTCGTTGTCAAGTAAAACTCCAAAACATGTTAGTTAGTTATTGGATCATCATCACTGCACTCTGGATAAGTTCATAGGTGCTCAGATCTCTCCTTGAGTGTATCCGCCATTATACGTTGACTGACAGTTCCAGTATGCCGTTGATTGACCATCATTCTTTCTTGCCCACGAAACCACTCCTTTCTAGCAACACCACATTTCAAACTAAGTTCCCTTATTCTAGTCATGGAACAAGAGTCATTGTCATTTGTAGTCATTTGTTCGTGTGTTTTCCATAGGGCGTTCAAAATGTCTGCCCGATCCATCGCTCCACCAACAGCCGTAGTATCATGTGCGGCCAACCTATCTGTTCTCTCATTATCCAAGACTCCTATATGTCCCGGCACAAAAATAAAAGTTACTTTACGCACACAGGAATTCTTCACTGCATCCAGCCACTATTTCCGAATGTACCTCACCTGAACTTTCACAATCATGGTCATAGAGTCACTGAGTATACAGGCATTTTTGCAGAAATTCTGAAAGCACACCCATTTCAAAGCTTTGGTTACTGCCAAATCTCCATTGTCATGCTGCTTGTCATCTGAGCGTATGCACCACTTTCCTCTCTAATGGTCTCACCCCACCTTTGAGTCGTGAAGGCCCAGGCACTCCTGATGTGTCTCTCAATCGACCCATCTGTGTTATAATCATATCACCTTCCCTGGAATTCTCACAGATCAGAGCGAACTCCTCCGACTCCACGACTGTTGGACACCATTCCCTGCTTTCTCTATTGAGTGTTATCATTACTTTGAAGACTGGCAGACAATCTCAGGGCGTCTGACTCCATTCTGCACCAGGTAGCACATTCTCCAACATGTACACACTCTGTATAATATCCTCTGCATGCCCCATCCACGTCTTTCCTCTCTTAACTCGACTGCCTTTCACTTTGAGCAGGGTGTACTTTATCAGTGGGGATCACCCATGTGTTGCCAGGACCCGAGAGGGAAGCAAAAAATAGCAACACTGTTTACCTTCCATGCATGTCGTAAGAGGCGACTAAGGTTATGGGATGGAGTTGGCTGCCCCATCCCATATAGGGTCAGTGATAAAAGGCATGCTGAAGTTGGATGTGTCAGGCCAAAAGGCACAGATATCACAGCACTGCTGTAAACCATGACACAATGTATTCCGTTCTCTGGACTACATCCTGCTAATCTGCAGGAGTTTGAGAACGAACGCAGAAGAAGATCAGCAGTGATTTCTAGGTAGTCCAGTGTCCTGCACATTTTTATTATTTGCTCTACAGTTGGGCAATAAAGTATTGTATAGCCCATGGTGATATATCTCTCATACACCCCAAAATGATTCGCATTGCCTCAATCTGGATTCTATCCAATCTTTCTATTTGAGTCTGACTCAGTGTCAGAATTGCCAGTGTGTACTCTACCACCAGCAATCCCTGATACAGCAGAAATAGCAGCCTCTGTTCACTTTGAGCAGCAACCATACCTTTCACCGCCGTAAGACCTTTATAAGCATTTACAATGATGTGGTCAACATGATCTTTGAAACTCAGACTTTGGTCCAATATAACCCCCAAGTACTTCATTGTGCTGGTTCTCCCGAGGACATCCCCTCTCAAAGTAACTGACGGCGTGGACATGTTTACTATGTGATTATTTAGGGAAAACCAAGTTATCAATGTTTTTGATGGATTAATAAAAGCTCCAGAATTACTGCACCACTTCCCTATAAAATCAAACTCCCTCTGCAAATTCCTGACACTCATTTCTCTATCTCTGCCCTGCCCATATACCAAGATGTCATCAGCATAGGACATAGTTCTTCCCAGTCCTACAATCTGACAGCTCGTAATTTGAACTGTATACACATTAAATAATACTGGGGACAGAGGTGACCCTTGTGATAGTCCCAGGCTTATGACTGTTGTTGCAGAAGACCAACCTTCACACTTAAGAACAACCTGTCTCTGAAAAAGTGCAGAGACAACCCACCTGACAATAAAAGGACTTACTTGGAGCTGCAGCATTATGTTTATCAAGAAATCCAAGGGCACTCTGTTATAAGCATCTTCCAGGTCTATTACAGCCGCACATGTCTCCATTTATGCGTCAAAACTTTCAAACACTTCTTGCATGAATATAGCAATTTTTGTCAGGAGATTGCAAACAAAAAGTAACTAAAATTGTTCTGGCGCCTGCATAAGTCAATGAACAAACCCAAGGAAGCGTATAACAATCCCTAATTTCCAAAGCACAGACTTAGTATGGCAGAAGACAGATGAGAATAGGGGTAATTATAACAGTGCTGGTTCATTATAAGGCACAAATTGGTCAGAGGAGCTTAGGGAATTACAATGAAAACTGTTACAGACATGTGCAATAAGCAAGTTATGGAAAGCGATAATGCAATTACTCTTGAAGATATTACAGCCACACTGAAAAGATCAAGAAACTAATCGCCAGGACCTGACGGCATTAGGTATGATGATCTCAGAGGCAGGTCAGATGAGGACCTTAAGGAGATGGCAATGTTGTTCAACAAGAGCCTAGCAAATGGCACAGTAGAAGAAGACTGGTTGCATAGTTACTTAATCCTACTACCCAAGCCTGGCAAGAGTCATGCAAAGATACAGGGTTTCAGGCTCATAACCATACAGAATACGATCAGCAAGTTGTTAAAAAAGTTTGTTGCATGGAAATTGTCCCCACATCTAGAGAGGAATAACAGACTACCATCAACGTCAGGAGGCTATCGTTCAGGTAAGCAGGTAAGTGGCAAAAAGCATGTTCTATGTAAGTACTATTCTATTCTTTACTCCTGTTTCAGGCCTGAAAAAAACATAGGTGACGTAATACAGTATTCTAAGATAAGTATATGAGCCTACTTGCATTGATCCCGAAGAGAAGTTGAAATCAACACCGTCCACATTGTATGGTACCTTTTCTGCAGTCATTGCACTCAAAAGACGTTGCAGGAAAATAAATCAGATGCTGGTGGATGCAGAGGTGAGGGCACTTGTATAAAACTGCAGAAAATGGTATAATCATCTAATGTGATTGGATCGGTCAATCATCACTGCTGCATTTGGTGTTTTTTGTATGCTCCAGTAAAAAAACTGTGAAAGAATCCTGATGTGCCTTCATCACAACCATGAGCAGTCTTACAAAGGAGATTAAAACTGTGGTGATGAAAACTGCTATGGCTGGTGTCACGTAAGTATATTAAATGACTCAGTGAACATTCTCAGCACAGAAATCAGAAATCGTCTATAATCAATGGATGGAATTAAATAAAAATTGTGGAGGTGTTTGAAACACAAACAAATAAAACACATAATAAAGAATTTCAAAATAAGAATGCCATATTGTTCCTCTGTCCAGAGCCACCATGTTTAGGAATGATGGGAACATCATTTTTGGAGACAATGAGTTAATATTTTCTTTACTAAAGTATACTTTATAAAGAAGCAGGGACAGAATTTTGTGTAAAAAAGTCTCGCCAAATCTAAGTCTGAGTAGATATCTAACATGTATGCATGCTGGTGGTTCCTATGACTTGCTGGTTAAGTATAGCCATCAGTTTCTTCCATAAATTTCCACTTCTAATTCTGTCACAAACTTGGCACTTAAATATATTTAACACCCACAGATTTGTCGATGAAATATATTTGGCACACACAGACATGTTAATGAAACATATTTAGCAGCCACAGACATGACAAAATAACACATTTAGCATACACAGACATGACAATGATATATATTTAGCACACACAGACATGACAAATGAAATATATTTAGCACATACAGACATGACAAATGAAACATTTAACACAGAAAATAACAATAGAAATATTTTGAGAAAATAACAATAGTTTCAGATTCTCTGTATATGCAATATTTTATTACTAGAATTTATAATTTAACAGTAATTTTAATCTCATAGCTTTATGCTTATATTGTATTTTGTAATGTTTGAGACACCACAGTACTATGTCTAAGTGTATGAAGGTGATGTGGCCAGTTTTATTCCAAGCACATTTTCAGAGATAATCCAGTGAACTAGTAACCAAATAATAAACTGGTTTCACCAGAATACAATTAATTTTGGGACTAAACCTGACCTGTTTTACTACAGTGTCAGTGATCTAACTGCTTGATTGTGTTAACGCTAAATATTTTGTATAATTTTGTTGTGTAGACATAATATTTCTTGAAGTTTTTAGTAACAGAGGTTTAATTGTTGCCAGATATTCTTTCAAGAGTAAAACAACCAATATTCATACTATTCAAGAATTGCACAGAATAGCTTTGAACAGACAGAATTGGAGAGATCTGACCTCTGCCCTATGCGCTAACTTCAGCGCAAAAAGAAAATGAAGGAATAAATTAATTCTTTCAAGACAGATTAATTACAATAAGAAGCAATTATAGTTATGCTGATTGTGACTGCTATACATTTGGTTGAAGTGGTAAGTAAAAATGACATTACCAGTACTTTCAAGAAATGTGGCTGTGTTGAAAAAATTACGAAAGAAATGTGACAACGTTTGAAACATGACATAGGGGTCTTTACTTTGATCAAATGTGATTGTGTTGGAAAAGATACATATTACTTTTTAAAAATTTAGCTGTGTTGGAAAAATTACATATTACTTTCAAGAAATGTGGCTCTGACAAACCTAAAAGATTATAAGCTGTAGAAATTAAATTTGGTAGTTATGATGCTGAGACATTTTGTCCACTAATGCACGTGGACATTTTTTTTATCTGACATTTCTTGAGTAATGGCATAATCAAGTTTTTATAATACTGGTGAAGTCAACTTCGTACAGTACTGATAGTACAATGAACACTGAATCCTTCACCTTAACTGAAATATTGTCACTTCACTTCATACTTTACAAGCTAATACACACCTAGTACTTTATATCACAGTAATACTATGCAGTAAGACTGCAGTAAAACTATGTTCCTACAGGATACACTGAGTAATTACATTTTGCTAATCACTGAAAGCACCAATGATTTGACTTATATCTGTCATCCTGTGCACATCCACAGATTTAAACAAAATTAATCAACCTGTGTATTCAATTTCATATAAAAGTACAGCATAATCCCAGGGATTTATTATCTGGGGAAAAAATGGTAGTGGAACTCATATCCAAGATCTGCACACACTCTATAAATTTCAAGTTAGAATGCTTGCCTACAATGGGTAAACTCTCAGACACTCTATAAATTTCAAGTTAGAATGCTTGCCTACAATGGGTAAACTCTCAGACACTATACATTTCAAGTTAGAATGCTTGCCTACAATGGGTAAACTCTCAGACACTATAAATTTCAAGTCAGAATGATTATGATTATAATGCTTGCCTACAATGAGTAAACTCTCAGACACTCTATAAATTTCAAGTTAGAATGCTTGCCTGCAATGGGTAAACTCTCAGACACTCTATAAATTTCAAGTTAGAATGCTTGCCTACAATGGGTAAACTCTCAGACACTCTATAAATTTCAAGTCAGAATGATTATGATTATAATGCTTGCCTACAATGGGTAAACTCTCAGACACTATAAATTTCAAGTTAGAATGCTTGCCTACAATGGGTAAACTCTCAGACACTCTATAAATTTCAAGTTAGAATGCTTGCCTACAATGGGTAAACTCTCAGACACTCTATAAATTTCAAGTTAGAATGCTTGCCTACAATGGGTAAACTCTCAGACACTATAAATTTCAAGTTAGAATGCTTGCCTACAATGGGTAAACTCTCAGACACTATAAATTTCAAGTTAGAATGCTTGCCTACAATGGGTAAACTCTCAGACACTCTATAAATTTCAAGTCAGAATGATTATGATTATAATGCTTGCCTACAATGGGTAAACTCTCAGACACTCTATAAATTTCAAGTTATATGGTAATAAAACTTGCCTACAATGAGTAAACCTCCAGAAGCTCTATAAATTTCAAGTTATATGGTAATAAAACTTGCCTACAATGGGTACACCTCCAGACACTCTATAAATTTCAAGTTATATGGTAATAAAACTTGCCTACAATGAGTAAACCTCCAGAAGCTCTATAAATTTCAAGTTATATGGTTAGAATGCTTGCCTACAATAGGTCTCCCCTCCACATCAGCTCAGCTTCTTCCAACTACTAAAACACATTGTCAACTCTTTATCTGTAAAGGGTTTTCCTACCGTTGTAATATATTTAGAAGTAACTAGAAAAATTGAGATTTTAGTGGCTTACTGGCAGAAGGGTGTCTGCTTAACTGGTTGTTTTAGTGACTTAACTGAGACACTGAGTTAATGGACAAACTTCATGTTTGATGAGATGTGCTGGAGCATTTAGGATATATCTTTTTTTTTCTTTCATTTAATAATTTTTTTTTATAAATCTTAATTATTTATTTGCAAAGAAAAGTTTCAGGAACTCTGTTCCACTACACTCTGCTATAAATAATGGAAAGCGCTGACTATAATACAATGCTTGATTACTTCTATCTTCAAGGGAGAAAAGGAATAAGATAAACTAAAAATACGAAGATTTTATGTCCACTTTATAAAAATCAGAACATGAAAGACAGGTTGGAACCAGATCCATTCAGCTGACACTGATTCACCTTGCAACATGAGTCTACACATTTTCTGAATTCAACCAAACCTTATTCCTGGATGAACCAAATTCAGAAAACGTGAAAAAGTTGTGAGGCAAATCAGTATCATCTGAATGGAATTAGTTCAAATCCCGCCTGCTACCTTCTGTTTTTTTTTTTATATTCTTCAATTCTTCCTTATTTTATTATTAATTTTCTTATTTCCAATTGAACCAACCCATAGCATGATCATTGTATGTATACGAAGGTCTGGTCTGATGTCTGTGATTGTTACACGTGTTTAAATTAGATGTAGTCAGATCAGAGTAAGAGATTAGATTGAGTAGGCAAAACCCTGAGACAAGGATCTTATAGATTACAAACACTGTTAGCAAAATGAACATACATGATATAATCCATTTCACAATGTACATTATGTCTTTTTCTAACCAATTGGGATCATCTGTGTTTTCATCCATTGTGAGTGTCACTTTTAGAGAGATTGATAATTAACTTGATGAGGCTCTGGATTGGTAGTTATGGTGGTGAAGTAATTTTTACTTGGCTACCAGATTGTTAGCTGAAGTACCGGTAATGATACAAGATGTGCTCATGAAGTTAACACATTGTGGTGGTTGAACCAGTTATGTTAATGTTCTTAGTTATTGTTGATCAGATCAGTTATGTTAATGTTCTTAGTTATTGTTGATCAGATCAGTTATGTTAATGTTCTTAGTTATTGTTGATCAGATCAGTTATGTTAATGTTCTTAGTTTTGATGGCAGAATCAGTTATGTTAATGTTCTTAGTTTTGATGGCAGAATCAGTTATCTTAATGTTCGTGGTTTAGGTGGTTGAACCAGTTATTTGAATGTTCTTAGTTTTTGTTATTGTTGCTGGTTATGGTAGTGATGTTAGATAACTTGGTGGTATTACTAAGATAATGTTATCAGGTTAGCTGCTAATGTTAATTGTGGTTTTCAATAATATGATATTAAAGAGCTGATAACAAGGACAGGCTATTGTTATTTACAGGTATAAGTATATTGTGATCATGCATTAAGAATTAAGCAAAACTTATAGGTGTTGCAGGTATAAGACTTTAACAATTTGATTTCAAGTATGGTAACTAATTTTCTGAAAATCTATTATATATTGTAAATGGTTCTATCCAGATAAGTTTATTCTTTTCTGTCATTGGGTGATGTTTCACCTTAATTGTAAGGTTGCTTCTTCAATGTTTTATCTTAGAAATTGCTAATATACAAAGAGACTAACAACAGGCTTCAATGTTAGATTGTCATTTTGATGGGCTGATTAAATCTTTCAGGAGAATTAATTGATGGCATTGATCTGTTCACCTCTGAACTAGAGAGGTCAGGATAATTAATGAATGTCATTGAACTGTTCACCTTTGCACTAGTGAGATCAATAAGAAGTTGAAGATGATTATTCACTTGCTTGAGGCATCCCTCTTTCAGTAACAAATTGAAGCGATTTAGGCATAGTCCGCAGAAATATTAGTTATGATGCTGCAAAATATTAAATTGAAAATTGAAGATTGATTATTCACCTGTTTGAAATGCCCTTCTTTCATTGACAAATTCAAACAGTTTAGCTGTTGTCCAAATAAATAGTACAGCTACAATGCAGTTGAATATTATATTGAGAATTGTCTTCTCTTCCTTCACAATAGCATGAAATGGGTCATTTTTATGTGGGATGACCATATTTCCTTTATGTCATATAATGTAACCCAGCACATACTCTAACCCATGCACATACCCTAACCCATGCACATACTCTAACCCACGCACATACCCTAACCCACGCACATACCTTATAGCCAGAACAAATTTTGTATCTAGGTCATTCTGTTAAAACAAGGATTGGCTTAGTTTGATTAAATTTAGCAATTAAAGAAATAAGATAGGGGCCTATTCATTTTTTTACAATTTGAATCCCCAGAAAAGTTGTTTGTGGTGACTTGGTTCAGATGCTGTATGCCTAGAGACAGAATATGAAAGAAAAAATGATGATATGTGTATACGGCATGGGCCTATTTATTCACTTTAGAACAGACAATACTAGCAACAATTCTGTTAATTGTTGAGAACTGATTATTTGGTTAGTTTGATAGTCCACATACACGACATGATTTGTCATCTGCATTCATTCTAAAATTTGAGTCAATCTAATATTATGGGATAGCTGATACATTTTGATACACCTCTGAAATCAGTTTGATGCCATTTGTAAAAATGTGATGAAAGATATTGTTACTCAAATTTATAGAGTGAAGAATAGTAGGCCTACTTCTGATTGTTCAGTATTTTAAAAATATTTTTTAAAGTTTTTATGTCTAATAAAAATTAAACACATGGTATCATGGGGGTTAGCCTAGTCCTACTAGCTCAATGACTACATGCCACTTAACAGACTAGATAGAATAAGATAGATAGGCCTATCACACATACATGGAAAAATAAGATAGATACACATACATGGTAGAATAGATAGTACACATAGGTCTACATGGTAGAATAGATAGTACACATAGGTCTACATGGTAGAATAGATAGTACACATAGGTCTACATGGTAGAATAGATAGTACACATAGGTCTACATGGTAGAATAGATAGATAGTAAACATACATGGTATTATAATAAGATAGATAACATAGGCTCATTTATACATAATAGAATATTTAGAACGGATGGTGGTCTTTTCAATTTACGTCGTCTAAAAGCAAACACGAAAACTAACTCTAGTACTGTTAGAGAATTACTTTATGCTGACGACTGTGCATTGTATGCTGACTCTGTCGTAAACATGCAGAGCACCATAGACCGCTTCTCAAAGGCCTGCAACAACGTTGGTCTCACTATTAACACCAAAAAAACAGAAGTCATGCACCAAGCAACATCAAATAGCCAACATACTGCTACTTCCATCATCGTCAATCAGGAAAAACAGCAGGTAGTCGACAATTTTACTTACCTTGGAAGCACTCTCTCTCGCGATGTCAACATTGATGTGGAAATTAACAATAGACTGGCAAAAGCTAGTGCTGTATTTGGCAGATTACGCAAAAATGTATGGGACAGAAGAGGTATAAGAACAACCACCAAACTACAAGTATATCATGCTGCTGTTATACCAACCTTACTATACGCCTGCGAAACGTGGACAGTGTATGCTAGACATGCAAGAAAGTTAAATCATTTCCATCTTACCTGCCTACGTAAATTACTAAACATCCATTGGTGGGACAAAGTACGAGGTCTACGAGGTCTTGGAAAAATACTACGATTTTTCTACGAGGTCTTGGAAAAATCAACCTCAATAAGCATCCACACAATACTTATGAAGGCGCAGGCACGCTGGGCAGGCCATCTTGTGCGTATGGAGAACTCGCGTTTGCCAAAACAAATATATTATGGAGAACTCAAGGCAGGATTTCGAAAAGCTGGTGGACAGAAAAAGCGTTTCAAAGACACGCTCAAGTCATCCTTGAAACATCTTAACATTGACGTAGGCGCTTGGGAGAGCCTCGCTCAGGATAGAACAGCATGGCGTTACAGCATTAGAACGGGAGCACTAGCGGCAGAAGAATTCAGACAAGAAACTGCAAGACAGAAGCGGACACGTAGAAAAGAAAAAACATCTCAACCTCACACAGATACCTTCTATTGTTGTCAATTCTGTAAAAGAACATTTTGTGCGCGCATTGGACTTGCTAGTCATTTAAAAACGCACTATTAACTTTATTATTTTATTATTTATTGTTATTATTATTATGGTTGAGTTTTTGGTCATCGTCGATCACGACGGACGAACATCAATAGAATAAGATTCATTCATTTTCCTTTTTGCACTGAAGTTAGAGCAGAGGTCAGATCTCTCCAATTCTCTGTTCAAAGCTATTCTGTGCAGTTCTTGAATAGTATGGATATTGATTGTTTTACTTTCTCTAAGTATTGTTCTTCTGAGTGTTTCTTTTGGTCTACCCCTGGCTCTTTTGCCTGTAGGTATCCATTCAAGAGATTGGTGGTGTATTCTATTGATGTCTGAGCGTAGGACATGCCCGATGTAGGACCAACGGCGTTTTCTGATAACATCTGTGATGAAATTTTGATGTTTCTCTTCGATGAGTCACTTCAAAATTTTATCATTCGATTTGAATTCACTCAAATGGTGTTAGTTATCCTACGAGAATAAGATAGATAGCATGTATATATATATATGATAGAATAGCATAGATAGCAGACATCCATAGAGGAAAACGATAGATATCAAACATTGACATAAAATAAGATAGGTAACATCATACATAACATTACATACACATGGTAGAATTAGATAAGATAGGATACAATGTATAATACATACATGGCAGAATATATATCACACATTGGCCTACAGGGTAGAATTAGATAGATAGCACACATATGGGCTCTATTACATAGGCCTAATTATTATTTAGAAACATTATTCAGATTAAGTTTTACTTGCTCTATTGTTGAGCAGCGGCCATGTTTGATGTGGGTGCATTGAAAGTGTTTATTTACTGTGATCCGTCTGATATGAACTGGTTTGGGAAATTCCGATGGTCATTTTGCGCCAATAGTCGATTCTCAAAAAATGCCGAGCCAGTGCGAGGGCCACGGCCAGCACACAGATAATTAACTATGGTAGACCTATATGTCCTATATTGCACCCTGCTCGAATAGACGTCCGCTGCCGTGAAAGCTCAAGCGGATTAAAGAAGGTAGGTGAAACAAATGGGAAGACTTTTGGCATGCGATTGCAAAAGAAAACTCACTAAAACTGTTCTGATGCCTGCATAAATCAATGAACGACTCAAGGGACTGTGTAACAATCCCCAATTTTCAAAGCACAGACTTAGTATGGCAGAAGACAGGTGAGAATAAGGGTGCAGCACTACTGGCTCATTACAAGGCACAAATTGGTCAGAGGAATTTAGGGAATTACAATAAAATCATGAAAACCGTCACAGACATGTGCAATAAACAAGTGATGGAAAGCAATAATGTAATTAACTCCTGAAGATAGTGCAGCCGTACTGAAAAGATCAAGAAACTAATCGCCAGGACCTGACGGCATTAGGTACGACGATCTCAGAGGCAGGTCAGACGAGGACCTTAAGTAGCTGGCAATGTTGTTCAACAAGAGCCTAGCGAACGGCACAGTAGAGGAAGACTGGTTGCATAGTTACTTGATCCCACTACCCAAGCCTGGCAAGAGTCATGCTAAGATACAGGGTTTCAGACTCATAACCATGCAGAATACGATCGGGAAGTTGTTAGAAAAGATTGTGGCGTGGAAATTATCCCTACATCTAGAAAAGAATAACAAACTACCATCAACATTGGGAGGCTATCGTCCAGATAAGCAGACTTGGCACAAAGCCGCCGTGTTCGAGCAGGACGTTTTCGATGGTTTTGACGAACGAATGGGGACATGCTCTGCTACAAAAGACACGGATGATGCCTATAACAGAGTGCCCTTGGGTTTCTTGATGACTATAATGCTGCAACTCCAAGTTGGTCATTTTGTTGTCAGATGGATTGTCTCGGCACTTTTTCAGAGACAGGTTGTTCTTAAGTGTGGGAGTTGGTCTTCGTCACCTGCAGTCATAAACCCAGGACTACCACAAAGGTCACCTCTGTCCCCAGTATTAATTAATGTGTATACAGTTCAAATTACGGGCTGTCAGATTGCAGGACCGGGAAGAACCATGTCTTATGCTGATGACATCGTGGAATATATGCAGGGTTAGATAGAGGAACGATTGTCAGGAATTTGCAGAGGGAGCTTGATCGTATAGGAGAATGGTGCAGTAATTCTGGAGCATTTGTTAATCCATTAAAAGCATCGATAACATGATTTTCCCTAAATAATCACATAGTAAACACGTCCACGTCATCGGTTACTGTGAGAGAGGATGTCCTCGAGAGAATCAGCACAATGAAGTACTTCGGGGTTATGTTGAACCGAAGTCTGAGTTTCAAAGATCATGTTGACCACATCACTATAAAGGTTTATAAAGGCTACATCTTCTCTATATTAATGTATAGTCAGAAACATGGACAATAAAACAACTCGAAGGCAGAGTTGATGTCTTTAAGATGTGGACGTATAGATGAATAGGAAGAATATAACAGAAGTAGATGAAAACAAGTAAAAAAAAGTTCTAAATACACGTCGTATGAATAAATAATATTAAAGGAAATAAATATGAGACTATTTTCTTTTTTTTTTGTGTGTGTGGACATATTAAAAGACATGCTGCCTTGTGAAAACCTTACTTGAGAGTAAAGTTGAGGGGAAGCGAGCAAGCGGTAGGTAGATATACAAGTGGGAGGGAACCATCACGATATGAACAGGTTACAGTCTAGCAGAGTGCACCACCAAAGTTGGAGGTCCGTTGCAGCCAACCTGCGGATATAGCACTAGATGATAACCTATACATGTGGACAGCACCAACATATTGAACGCTTTACAAGAAATTGTAACGCCAAAAAAATTTAATGAGGATGGCGACTCCTTTTCCATGCTTAGGATAAAGAAGCTGGGCTTGAAATGTGGTGTCGCCAAAAATGAAAATCCCTATGGATCGAAAAAAATGTTGGTCTATCTAGAGAGAACTGGAACTGTCTTCCGTCGTTAAATTGCGTATATACTCAGAATGAGATCCGAGTACCTATGGATGTATCATGTGTGTAATGTTGATGATCTGACGAGAACCTAATTAAATTTAATAATAATAATAGGCATCATAATAATAATAATAATAATAATAATAATAATAATAATAATAATAATAATAATAATAATAATAATAATAATAATAGGCATCATAATAATAATAATAATAATAATAATAATAATAGGCATAATAATAATAATAATAATAATAATAATAATAATAGGCATCATAATAATAATAATAATAATAATAATAATAATAATAATAATAATAATAAGAGCCATAACCCATGGGAGCTGTAAGGATGTTACATTACGACATTTGATGCAGAAAGATCTCCACGAATCTATATCCTCTACCATCCTCATAAATTTGGAAACTTCACAACCCGTACAGTCCTTGATATTATCCAGCGATGACTACCTCTTCCACCTCGTTGTCTTCTTCCCTCCACCGTACCTTGAAGGATATCTTTTGTTATCAAATAATGTCTCTTCACGTGCCCTACCATAATTAACTATAACTATTCAGGATTCTAGGAAATTCCCGTAAACAATCGGTTTAGCACGGATTATACACCTACAAGAAGGTCATCGCACAAACATAAACATGGCTGTTTTATCTGCAATTGTTTAAAAATGAAATGTTTTCTTCTCTTCTCCTTCCTCTCTTTGACTTATTCTTCTAAAGACATTCTAATGCAACTACTTAATTTTTCCTTGTGATCTGAATGTAAGTATTTTGTGTAGCAACTTTGAGCAAACTATGTTTTTTTTTAAAAATAATTTTCTAAAAAAACTACATAATTTATTTATATCTGTGAAAGTCTGTGATTACACAGATGTGGTGATTTACACAAATGGGATCGGTCATCATCTACCAGACATGACCGTCTGTGGTAAAGAAGACTTGTGTACAGAAAATATACAAGACTTCAGTCGCTACGTTAGTCTTGTCGTGATTTTCATTGCTCACTATTTATATACTTGGAATCGGATGCCAAATATAACCACGTTATTCCAAGTATATAAATAGTTACTAATGAAAAACACGACAATATTTTTAAAAACGTAGCGAATGAAGGCTTGTTTATTTTTGGTATACAGATCTTCTATAGGGCAGACGGTCATGTACCAGCGGTGCGCATTGGCTTTTACTGCTAGATGACAAGGAAGACATGTACATGAAGCCAGTGAGACATTTATCGCAACTACAAGCAATATAACAATGGAGGTATTTGCCGTAACGTATTATCGCAACTACAAGCAATCTAACGATGGAAGTATTTGCCGTAACGTATTATCGCAACTATAAGCAATCTAACGATGGAAGTATTTGCCGTAACGTATTATCGCAACTACAAGCAATCTAACGATGGAAGTATTTGCCGTAACGTATTATCGCAACTACAAGCAATCTAACGATGGAGGTATTACCGTAACGTATTATCGCAACTACAAGCAATCTAACGATGGAGGTATTACCGTAACGTATTATCGCAACTACAAGCAATCTAACGATGGAAGTATTTGCCGTAATGATGATACTAAACTAGCTTGTATTGCAAACTGACTCCCATGCGTGCATACTAAGTGACTCGATGAATATGATTCTGAAAGTTAAAACTGGTGATGTAGGGGATGGGTGGAGTCATTAAAGAGAGCTAAAATATAGGTCTTACTGCGAAAAATCACGCGTATCTTTTTTCTCGGGCATTCGGGTGTGGATGGAAACTCACGGGCAGACATATTAGCTAGCCTCGCCATAATAAAATGGTCAGCCGCGGGCCGGATTTAGACTTGATAAGGCCCTAAGCTTTCCGGACGTGCGGCATTGGCACAAATAATGTTGCAATATATTTAAATATATATGACAGTTTCTCAGGAAAGTGGGGGCCCTAAGTTATAGCTTGTGTAGTTTATACGTAAATCCTGCACTGGGTCAAACTATGGACCGAGCACACATACTCGGTGCTCTTCGTGAGCCCGCACGATCAGCGAATTTTGACATAAATACGATTGAGTCAATATCGAGAATGCGCGATTTGGAAGTGAGGATAGGCATGGTCCGTAGAGAACCCTAACACAGATTTTAAAAAGAACACCGAACGACATAGAATCGGAAACATCAGCCGTTATATACTGAGAGAGTTACTGAAATGGATATCTGAGCATCTATGAACATGTCCAGTGTGTGAAGAAGATATTCAACATATCTAACATAACATATAATAGGCCAATATGTCCCGATATACTAGTGTTGGGCCTATTCTAAATCTTGTGGACTTCTGTTCAATTATATAAATTTATGTTTATATTTATTATGTAGATCAGCGGTTTTTAAGGTGACTCATATGTCCTATGCCCCCACCCTGGATGCTACAGAGAAAAAATTGAAATTGGGCAGGTCAAAAATCAGCGTGGGCCACAGAAAGGCTGGAGCTAGTACACTAAATAGCAAAAATGATAGTGGTAAAGCTTAAATGGCTTCGTTGACATATAAAGCCAATAACCATTAATCGTTGTTTTAGTCGAAGAGGGGAAAGGGGGGGGGGGCTACGGAAGTTAATTTGTCCTACAAGGATATTATGGTTTAAAAAAAAGGTTGAGGGATATTAATGTAGATAATCAGTGTTGTACACAATGGATTTATGTGCTTGCATGATTTCTAACAGTTCTTTATTTTATGTCTTTCAACACCCAGCACCTGAACCAAGTCATGACAGAAGACTTTCCTGGTGATTCACTTAGTGAAAAAATGGATATATTATTTTCCTAATTACTAAATTTAACCAAACTAATCTGATCCATGTTTTAAACATAATAACCTATTTGCAGAATTTGCTCTCATTGTTGGGCCTGTTGAGTAAAATTCATTTTCTTACACCAACATAATGATGCCCCACGGACCTAATATAGAAAAGACATTTATTCACGTAGTGTTGGACAGTATTGCCATTGTTATATTTCTATGGACAATAGCTAAAATCTGTCAATTTGTTACTGACAGAGCCACCTCTCAAGCAGACCATCAGTCATCAACTTCTTACTAATCACTTCAGTTCAAAGATTAACAGTTCAACAACCAAAAGAATTCAAATGTGAACAGTTCAATTTCATCAATCAACTATTCGGTGGATAACTAATCAGATTATAAAAATGTCAACTATATAACAGTGAAACGTGTAGTATGTCTGCATATGAACAATTTCTACGATATAATATTGGAGACGAAATCTCACATTCTCGTATAATACCCAATCTCGGGTAACACTCCGGAAGACAGTTCAGCAGCAAATCACCATTTTCGTATCATCCTGAATAACCAGAACATACTTAGGGGCATATACCAGTAAATAACAAGAGCATGTCTTTGGCATCAGTTCTTTAATATCAGAAGATAGATAACCACAAATGAAATATTCACCACAACCGGTATGGCCATTTCAACATGGAGGTGCATTGCCTCCAATTTATCTAACATAACGATCACAACCAGAAATACCACCACAACTAGGAACATTAACACAACTGGCTCTACCACCAAAAATTAGAGCATTAACACAACTGGCTATACCACCAAAAATTAGAGCATTAACACAACTGGCTATACCACCAAAAATTAGAGCATTAACACAACTGGCTCTACCACCAACAATTAGAACATTAACATAACTGGTTCTACCACTAAAAAAAATATAACATTAATACAACAGATTCTACAATAAACAATTAGAACATTAACTGATTCTACCACTAAAACTGATTAATTTCATCCCACCAGACATGTGACATCGATATTACAACTAATCCAACTATAAGCCTATCAACAGGTGATTGTATATTATATAACCGGTTCATTATCAATCTCCATAAAAGTGACGCATGATGGAAGAAACCAATGAAGAAGATGACGTTTTACGGATGGAAGCTCATTACTTGTCCAAGTGGGTTATAACATGTATTTTCATTTTGCTATCGCTCGGAATTTTCTACCGAATCATCGTTTCCGTTTTCTGTCTACTGAATCTGATCGAAAATTCTGAAATAAATATAATAGCTTTACTCTCTAACAGAGATGCTCGCACCCGGCAGAGACCTTCCATAAAGTTCAACAATCGCACACCGTAGCTACCTTAATACTAAATGACATATGTCTAGCCAAGTTTCTGCATATTGTACAAGTGATAGTTGAGCTGCAATACTCAGTTCCAAGTGGAAAGATTGTAATCTGGTTTCTTCTTGGTAGTGAATAGTAAGAATCTCTGTTATAATCAATCATAATCCAGTCAAACCAGTTAATAATTTGGGTGCTCTATTGGCTAATTTATCCTACAAAGTTTTACATCGAAGAAACCTGACCACCATGAAATTCATATGCAATGAAATAGTAATGTGATGGCTATCTCACAGATCTGCGATAAGTTATTTGATTATCTTTAAGATTCATTTTACAGATTATGTAATAATAAACAGTTGCATACATTGATCAATGTAATGTGTTTTCATTATTTGGTTTCTTCTCCTATCTATTTGCTAAACCCTTAGTTGCCTTTTAGTGTTAGGGGTAGAAGAGTTTTCTCGAGATGGCCCTCGCGTATGCTGAGTAGCCTATATTGTGGAATTTGACTTTTATTTCGGTGGTCCATCGTTTTCGTTGTCGGTCTCTAGGTCTGCCTTCACTGTAGCTATGTAGTATAGCTTGCTTTGGTATTCTGTCTGATAGTAGTCTGCTGATGTGTGCAAACTATTTGATCTGTTGTCTCTTAATATACTCCAAGATTGGGGCTGTGCCGGTTCTTTGTCTAATGTCCACATTCCTCTCTCTGTCTCTTAGCGATATTTCTAGGATTCTACGTAAGCATGCCATTTCAGCTGTCACAAGTTTACGTTTGTTTTGTGCTGTCGTTGTCTATGTCTAGCATTGATAGCACAACGTTGACATAATAATTGTTATGAATAGTTTTGGTTTTTAAATCTATATTTTTGTTTTTGAAGATTGGTGTCATTTGTCCTAAGGCTTGGTATGCTTTACTACATCTATTGTTTATTTCTTTGCTCCTCTTGACCTCTGTTGTTATATTGGGTCCTAGGTCGTCTCCTTCATTTTCGTTCGTTCTCAAACTCCTGCGGATTTAACAGGATGTAGTCCAAAGAATATAATGTGTTGTTTTTTTACAGCTTGACTGCGATATTTGCGAATTTCTTCCTGATACATCCAACTTCAGCATAATTTATGGGTAACTTTGACCCTCTATGGAACAGCCAATTCAACTCCAAAAAAACCCTCGTGCCTCTCGTCCACTAGAAGTTTTACGAGGTAATCGTGTCACTGCTCAATATATGAAATTTGGTACGAACTACGCCCATTGCAAATAATCCTGAGAAGCCAACTTCGTATGACAACAGGATACAAGGAATTGCTCCGTCTAGAATGAGATATGTTACATATAGTCGCCGGGTAACCACATGCAAACACTTGTCCATCGTCTCCAGTGTCAACATATCATTTTTACTTTCTATGTTATCTGTATTTTACATTTACATCTGCAAGATTTGCCATGGATGGTGATTGTGAAAAATTGATCACTGCGGTTTGTGAAAAGCCACTACTATGCAGGGTCGCAGATACGTTCTCCTTAAAGGGGGGGGGGCTGTTAAAGTAAACAAAAATGGTCATCCGTGCGTTTTCACGTGTCAGGTCTTCCTTTTGATTGAAAATTGTTCCTCATGCTTTTGCGTCTTACCAATGGCCCACTAGACAAACCACCAATGGCCCACTAGACAAACCACTAATGGCCCACTAGACAAACCACCAATGGCCCACTAGACAAACCACCAATGGCCCACTAGACAAACCACCAATGGCCCACTAGACAAACCACCAATGGCCCACTAGACAAACCACCAATGGCCCACTAGACAAACCACCAATGGCCCACTAGACAAACCACCAATGGCCCACTAGACAAACCACCAATGGCCCACTAGACAAACCACCAATGGCCCACTAGACAAACCACCAATGGCCCACTAGACAAACCACCAATGGCCCACTAGACAAACCACCAATGGCCCACTAGACAAACCACCAATGGCCCACTAGACAAACCACCAATGCAACAGACAAACCTTAGTGTATGGCATGCAGTTATATTGAGGTTCTCATCTTATTGAGGCTTCATAGCAATCAATCTATACAAATATGTTTTTTATGTTTTTATTTTGTTGTTGTATTGTGTTTTATGCTTTGTTATTTTTATATATGTATGCACCCACTGTGGTCAGGAGGGAGTTAGAAATGTACTGTGCAGCACTGAGGAGGGGAAAACTGACTGCACTGTTTTTCCTATTGCTGAGGCCCATGATAGACGTGCAGTGACCTCAGGGTGTGACAATTTTTATGTCTTGAACATTTTGTTTCACGCCTGGAGTAATAGATAAGCTCGGCATAACCAGCAGATAATTGGTGATGGGGAGTGAGCACAGCGAACCCTATCTTGGCTCAGTGGCTCGGAGCAGTGCATAAGTAGCAACCTACCTTGGTAGTGGTGTGATAGTTATTATCTGGCTCTGGCCGGGGGTGGGTCGAAAATCTACAGACTTCCCAGCACTATAATGACATTACAAAAATTAATAACAAACGAGATCGGACGTCGCCTCGGTTATCAATATCCGTGGCAGACAGTGGGTAACCAAGCGACTCTGACTGCGAAATTAACTACTAGAGAGCATCAAAAACAACAACACAAACACCGACATACACAATACATAACAGAACAAATTCTTGAGACTAACGGGACTTGAACCAGTCCGTTCAACGGCACCAAATCGCCTAGCAACTATTGAACACGCGTTCTTCCGTACTTGACTAACCGCATCTCCGAACAACAACATCAACATCTACACAAGCACCAAAACATTAATCAATAAAACCTTGGAGGGAGAACCAGCAGAGCAAGATTGTCATAAAACAGTCTTCACTTAACATCCTACAACTGAACATCTTTGGTATAAGAAACACAAAATTAGAGCTTGCTAATTTACTACACACTCACTGACCCTCTTACATGAAACTATACTCAAAGTCACTGACCCATATCTATCAGGATATACCAGCTATGCATGTAAGTGTACCAACTGCCGTGACGTAAATACTTACATCAGGAATGACATTCAGGGACATGTCACCCAGCTAACAGCCCATCCCACAGGTGACCATTTGAATACTGGAGAAAAGTACACAATCTACAACATATACAGCCCACCTCAGACAACATGTAATGTACCGGAAATACATATAACACAATTTATCAAAGCAATATTTGCTGGTGACTTTAATGGTCA
The DNA here is from genome assembly GCA_034231615.1 of Meghimatium bilineatum. Classification (NCBI taxonomy): domain Eukaryota; kingdom Metazoa; phylum Mollusca; class Gastropoda; order Stylommatophora; family Philomycidae; genus Meghimatium; species Meghimatium bilineatum. The sequence continues at coordinate 41,347,402 of CM067304.1, forward strand.
CTCACTCCACTGGGGTTACCAGAACCGCAATAAGATAGGAAGATATATACATGAGCTCTGTGAAACAACAAATCTGTCAGTCCTTCAAGATGCAAAGTTTGTTACGAACACTTCTGCATAGGAGCAGTAGAAGATCTTACAAACTATTTTATAATTTTAAAAAATGCAAGCTGGAATATTTGGGAGGAAAAAAGCAGGAGACGTCCTTGAGATCGCACCTTCACAAGAATCAAAAATCTTTTACAACAAAGATGTGCAAAAGTAAAACTAATAGGTCAGTAGATCAAACACGATAAATGGGCAAAACCATGCATTAATTTAGATTAATGAAAAATAGTAGAAATGCTTGGGGTCTGGTCAACAATGTGTCTGGGAAAAATAGAAGAACGAATGATAAACCTACGATGGAGACAGAGAACAATCACCAACGACCAGAAAAGGGCAGAACACTTTAACTACTTTTTTTGCCAGTGGAAACAGAGTAGACAACCGAGGATGACAAGAAACGATGTAGCTACTGAAGCAGCAAGAAAAAATCAAAACTACTAGCTCATCCATATTTGAAGAAGACTTCTATATGCAGGAACTCCTACAATGGCTGAAGAAATTAAAGCCAGGAAACTCTTCTGGACCAGATACAATTTATAATGAAATGTTAACACACATGTGCACATTTGGAAAATAAGTAGTCCTTAAACTAATAAATATGACATGGAGAAATGGAAAATGGATAAAACTGAAGAAATGTTCATATCTTTCCCATCCTGGAAAGTAACAAACCTCTAGATGAACCCAAAAGCTATCGCTCCATATCCATAACATCATGTCTTTTTGGCAGAATTTGGCAGAAAGAGTGGTTAACGTGCGACTTTTCTGGTTATTTTTCTGGTCATTTTGTGCCATTTTGTTTTTGTTAAATCATTTACATATTTAGATTTTGATTTCCTCGTTGTTATTGCAGTTGTCTCTACGATGGGTGCCCACACATGTATATTTATTTGTATATGCATTTTGTTTTACATGGTTCTATGTATCCACACAATTACTTTGGGCCACACATTTGTATGTATACATATGCAGTTGTTATAGCATTATCTTTATGTGAACGAACGTTTATATTTACATTAATATATGTATATGTTTCTATGTGTGCGAATGTTCATGTTATTGTTTTTATTTATGTGAGAAAGTGTTTATGTGGATGCATATATATATATTTATGTGAGCGCTTGTTTATGTTAATGCACGTATCTCCATTCTGTGTCAATATGTATGCCTATTCTGGTGTGGGCCCTTTCCTATGTGTGGATACATTTACATGCCTGTGCATTTTGTGTGGGTATCCTTCACACATCTGTGTCCATTTTGTTATATATTTATTTCTTAACTCTTGGTGTGTGTATACATTTCTATGTATGTTTAGGTTTGGTTTTATATATATGTTTATGTCTATATTTGGTTTCACATTCATTCCATGCGTTTTCAAATGATGATTCTTCTTGTACCCTTCCTTCCCCAAACCCACTCACTCCACCACCACACAACCTCATCATTACTCATCTATCACTATCATATGCCATTCTGGTTGGCGTAGGTGACCATGGTTCTCTGTTCACAGTATTGTTATCAGGATCGTTGTTTCCAAGCCTTGCTAGGTTGTCAAACGAATATTTTCTCACGTCCCCATCTGTCTCTGTTCCCTTCAGTCTTGCCTGTTGTGACTATGTTCTTAAAACCTGCCTGTCTGATAAAGTGACAAAAGGGGTATTTTTCTTATCTTTTTCTTTTATTATTCTTGCACTCATTATAAACATCCCAACTACATCTATAGTGCCTCTAATTTCCTACTTTCCAGTTTGTTTATAATGAATGCACGCATTTTCTCTTTTACTAGATGCGTTGCCATCCCTGCTTGATGAAATCTAGTCATCTATTTTGTTTTTTATTGTGTTGTTTTCTGTTGTTTGTCTCTTGAAAAAGGTTCAATTTGAGCCGATACGTGAAGAATTGTCCTGTTTAGTTTTATTGTATGTTTTTTATATATACTTTTTATATATTTTTATTAATAGGCAAGGTAAGTGTTTTAGTAACCTGTTTAATTCATTTTGCTTGACTTTTCTGGTTCCTCGAGAGCTCAAACATCCTATGCCATGAACAGGCTGGCTTCAGAAAAGGCAGTTGCACAAAAGACCAACTATTTAGATTGACACAGAAAACCCATAATTAATTTCAGGAAAACAAGCACACTGTAGCCATCTTCTTTGACTTACAACAGGCTTATGATCGAGTATAGAGATAGGGTCTCTTGATGAAGAGGATTGAGGTGGGAATTAGTGAAAAACTATATAACTGGATAAACTACTTCCTCATTAACAGAATAATCCAGACAGATACAGGATGAAATATCATCTAAAGAAGTTCTAGAGGAAGGTTTACTACAGGGTTCTGCTTTGAGCTGCACCCTCTTTGTCATTTACATTAATGACCTGTCCAAACATATCAAAGCTGAAAAAGTCCTCTATGTTGATAACCTAATAATAAGGCAGAGCCTTGAGAATGTTGAAAGGGCAGCCAAAATACTAAATTAGATTATGTTAAAAAAAGCACTGAAATGAACTACTGAAAAAACTCACTGGCACATCCTGGGGATCAGATAAGGATACCCTCAGAGAACTATATCTTGGCTACATACGTTCTGCTTTAGAATACAACAGGCACTCCTGACAACATGTTCCAAGACAAATGTAGAATTTATAGACAGAGTGAATAGCAATGTCATTCCTTATTAGTGGTCATATGAATCCGTCCCTATTTTAGCATTCCAATCACACTGTAATATAAGAATATGATTTTTATTTTACTATTTTATTTATTACATTTTTCAGTTGTGAATAAAAGGTAACAATTGCTTCTTGATCATAATTCAGCAGTGAGGATAGGCATAGCCCGTAGAGAAACATAACCATTAAAAAAAAAAAAGCACTGAACCAACATAGAACCGAAATAGTCATAACCTGTTACCGAAACGGAGATCTGAGCATCTATTAACATTCAGGGTGTGTGAAGACGATAATCAATATACCTATCCTAACCTAACAAAATAATAATCATATAATTAATATATAAAATATCGATATCATATAACAAGGATAAGACGGTTGGATTGACCAGTAGGCGTTTATTCATAGTTGCCATTCTTGACACCAGGATTTGTGCTTTTCAAGTCCTCTGGTGCCAAAATTGTGTGAATAGTAGGGGCGCACTAGTGAAAATTGTGGTACTCTTTTTGGTGGTTTACTTTAGTTTTTACTCATTAAAACTATTAAACTATTGCAATAATCTTGCACACACAGTAAAGTTAAACGATAGTTTGATACGTTACTGCCATCGTATGATGGGACATGGAATTTTGTTTTAACATCTTCGCTATGATTGCATCACTATTTAATTTACAGAATATCCCTACCACAATTTCATTGTGAGCCGAAATAATACTTAACATTTAAGAGCGCAGTGGCCCAATGATTTGAGAATTTAAAAATTAATAAGAGTAGAAAGAGATTGTATTAAATACTATTGTAAATACTGCAAACTTCAACAGTAGTGAGATTTAAAGATATTGGGACGGAAAAGACGAATAGGCCTAAGCATTCAGGAAACAAATACAGACAAGACTTTCACATAAAGGAATGCCGTAAAAGAAGTAAAAATAGACGTATGTTTGTTCGTAATTGGACATTGTTCCATATGCATTGTCGATAATTATTTAAACTAACCCTGTAAGATACAATTTGATGACAGCAAGGCATGCAAGAATCGAAAGCCTAGATCTAAGAGTAGTGCAGTTATTTCAGTTGTGCGAGCTCCATATTAAAAAAATAAAAAATTGGTATTGTATTTTAGAAGCACCAAATTCAGCATATCAATTGAGGAGTGCAATGATATTTCGGCAAAGAAACTACATGGTATAACTATGGGATATTAGTATGAGAAAAGACAACAATTTTATGTTGCTTTTTATAAGACTTAGTGAGCTGTGTTGCTGTAACACAAAAGCAATATGCAATGATGTGAAAGAATGTTAGATAAAAATGGAATTGGGTTAAAAAAATTAGCTGCACTATAAGTGATAATGCATCTGCCATGGCAGGTGCAAATAATATAATGTATACCAAATTAAAGTATACAGTTCCTCAATTTCACCTGGATAGAAAGTGATGTCATTATCGTCAACTAGCTGTGTCACCAGCTGCAGCCGAGTGTCTTCATGGAAACTTACCGTATATTTTCTATATTTAAAAAAATAGAGATGCTGCATGATGGTGTGAATTATGATTATAAAATACATAATGATGTTCTTCAAAAATATTGAACACAGATCGCTTATGAAGGTTTGTTTTAACCACAATCATTATTTAAAAACCTGTATATATAGGTACAACCAGTCAGATAATGCTACATACATTTTAGACATTTCTGACTGGAGTTTGGTAGAGCTAGGATAAACCTATTTCTAATATTAACTAATAGTGATAAATTATAATGCGGCATCTTCATCCTGTAAAATTATTCTGAATGTCTTCAACACTTTTCTTTTTTAGAAAAAAAATGTTTTTCATTTGTGTGTACATTTTAGGTACGAGTTCCATTTAATACAAATGAGTTGAAACACTAAATAAAGAAGACAATCTTCTAAAGAAAATATGCTGTCTGGATGATTTCGCACATCTAGAATAATATGAACTATAATATCAGCTGCTATTAGTAAATTATAATGTGATATCTTGTAACATTTGAATAAAATAGTGCTTTTCTTTTAGTGATTTTTGTCAAAAATATTTGTGTTTCCTAGTGCTTTTTCTCGAAAAATCCTGAACATATAAGGACATCATCATTAGGTGCCATGCCTGCTGGTGTAGGCGGCCATGGCTCTCCACAACTCTCTGTCAACAGTATTATGTATAATGATCGTTGTTGTTTCCCTGCCGTGCCAGGTTGTCAAACTGTCTAATATTTTCTCACGTTGTCGCCCTCTGTCTCTGTTGCCTTCAATTTTGCCTGTTGTGACTATGTTCTCAAAACCTGCGTGTGTCAATAAGTGGCCAAAAAATGAAGATTGTATTTTTTATGTTATTGATTATGGTCCGTTTCGCAGTTGACAACACCTCTACATTAGTTTTTCTGGAAGTCCATGGTATTCTCAGCATTCTTCTATAGAACCGCATCTCTATTGCCTCTAATTTCACACGTTTCAGTTTGTTTATTGTCCAAGACTCGCATTCATATGTTAGTATAGGAGTTAAATAGCACTGTAGAACTCTCTTTCTCACCTCTAATTACAAGGTTATATTACACAATATATTTTTCATTTTCTGAATGTTGGTTTTGCTTGTCCTATTCTGCTTCTTATTTCTGTTGAACTTCTTCCATCTGCTGTAATCGTTGTACCTAAATTTTGTACATTAATAGGGACACATTTTGTAATAAATGAATCAATAAGAGACGTTTCCAAACAAGAATATGTGTGAGTTATTATTAGAAGGCGTTGGCAGTTTTTAGGCCATATGCTTAAATCAGACTTACTACCAAACTCTGTCATGGTCTGCGACAATCAATACAAGGTAACTGCGTGAAACGTAACAACAATTAGACTTACGTAAAGCACAGGTTTATATATCGTCTCAATGGGACACCATAGACTATATCAAAAACTAGTGGGTAATGATGGGCAATGATGAGCACACAAGAAATCATAAAAATTACAATACACAAATCACAAATCATATTCAAAATGATATTCATGGTCTGCGACAGGAGAACGAAAACATGGAATACCCAGGACAACACTACGAAAAACAATCGAGACAATGACAATGGGTATTAACATCATACAAGAACAACAACAACTTTCAGCGAAAAATACGTCATGAAGAAACATGACTTCCTCCCTATGTTCCCTTAGCACCAAAGAAACTAGTTCTTTTTAGGCACGAGAAGTGCATTTTTTACGAAATGAGTTGGCAACTATGATCCTTATTAACAATATGGCTCTTTCCGAAAAGATAGTCAACGAACTTTCAAATGATTTACCAAAAGAAATGGAAGAATCTGACAATTATTGGTGAGACGGTCACGCAATATATTTTACAGTCCTCGATTAAAAAATTATAGTTTATAAGCTTGCTTGCAGAGCCAATTAAATAATAATATGAGCGAAAAGACAAAACTGGCTAGTCACCGGCTAGTGTAGCAAGGGATATCTTCTACTTACTACCTGTGGTGTTTATAATGTTATAAACCCAATTTGAAAATTTAGTGCCAATGCCTACTAGAAGTTAACTAGTGAAGACTGAGTTTAGGCATTAGGACAAAATTTTCAAAATGGGGTTACATAATTATAAAGACCGCAGTTAGATAGCCCTTGAAAATTGCAATCCAACGATACCTCAACCAAGCCTGTACGTCAATTCAGAAAAAAGTTACGAATTTTTTTCTAATTAATTTTTGCCTCGAGATAATTACATGGAACATATAAGGAAATATGAAATGACAGTTGTCAAAAAGTTGCGGCCCTGCCTTGGAACTGAGCCCCTAATTTATAAATATAACGTTATTTGTACTAAAAAACATAACAAATTATTATATATTTTCTTGTTCGGGAAGACAAGACGCACCTGTTGGTTACATTCTAATAATTTTCCGACGCAGCCAGTGTTAATAAATAATTAACAATGGCATCTAATTAGCATAAATGCAATTGTATGTTTGATATATTACATTTTTTAATTATTTAGGATAAAATATATTGCAAACTGTACATTTTTGTGTTTGTGAAGACAAGGCGCATTTGTTGATTATATTGTGTTAATGTTCCGACACAGCCAGAGTTAATAAATAATTAACAATGGCGTCTAATTTGCATAATTACATTGAAATATTTAATATATATTTATTGCATTTTTTAATTATTTAGGATAAAATATTGTGCAAACTGTACATTTTTGTGTTTGTGAAGACAAGGCACATTTGTTAATTATATTGTGTTAATTTTCCAATGCAACCAGAGCCATAATAATGGCGTCTAATTAGCATAATTAAAATCTCTTCTTTGCTCCCCTTTATGGCAACACGCATATGGCTGGCAATGTCATCTCAGCCCTCTTTGTATCTGAAATATATTTGATTATTATTATTATTATTACTGGCATTTGGTATCACAGGTACATAAACAATTCTATTTCAAAGGTATGGGTGAAATACTAGGTAGGTATGTGCACCAAATTTTCAAAATGGTTTGACATCATTATGAATATTCTTTTTCCTATATTAGTGATATTTAATTAGCTCTATATAATTAAATACTTTATTATATATGTTTTGTAGTGTAGATATTCTTATGTAGAAAATTTGATGATAAAAAACAAGAGACAAAGATATCGAAAAGAATGAGAAAGTTTGGAAGATGCTGCAGTTGACCGTTCTCTACATTGATGATTTATTATTAGGTCTAATGAACGGAGAACGCATCTCTCAAATTAAAATGAACTTTATGAAATTTCCATGAGAGAATTATAAGAATTGGACTTCATAAACAATATATATTTAATGTACAATGTGTTTCTTGTATAATTATCCACATTAAACATGACGATTTGACTAAAAAAACACTTAGACTTAAGTCTAAGTCGTCATGGTGACGGACGCAGGATAGCACACGCACCTATGCTTTGTTTTGTACCAATAATTCAAATTATTTTACTTATAAATCTTAGATTTGTTACTAGAATCATTTAAAATTGATCCAAAGAAATTAAAATTGGCAAGAATTGTAGTTGTTAAATGTAAATTTCTTTAAATAAGAGACATTTCAGAATTACCGACGCGGCCGGAAGGAATAGCGCGAAACAATATGGCGGCTAAGGAACGCGTGACTGATCTGCAGTGGGTCTTTTTTAAATTCGATAAAAATTACAGGGAACTTCCAACAATAGTGAAATTTCGTATATAAAGAGAGAAATGGTTGCTATATTTGTTAGACATGTAAAATTATACTATCACAATAAAACTAATTTGATACACGTGTGCAAAGATGAAAATCACTTACCTGGGCTTGTTTAATAAATAAATGTAAAAATTATAGAACGTTTTTCCAATGGATAGTTACTGAATTCGAGGCACAAATGAATGAGAAAGCTTAAACAGTTGTTTTTTATAGACAATAAGATTGCGTCGCGTTACCTAAAGACAATTGCATTGGTCAGTGTTTCACGTGATGCAAAAAATTGATTCTTGGACGCTACCAAAACAAGGGAAGTAAAATAAGCCAATTACACGTTTACGTCCCCTTATTATTTCCTAATGTGAGTTAGTGAGTAGGTAGAGTTGTAGACTGTAGATTTAAGATTAGTGTGCAGATTAGTGCTCAGTGCTGTGAGTCGTGTGCATTGATACTCGTGTGTGGATGATGATGTTCTGAATGTTAACTATCATTCAAATTATCAGTATTCAAATTCAGTATCATAATCATACCATAGTTGTGAATAGTAGCCTAGCCTAATCATCAATTATTATAAATTTAGAAATTATTAATATATATATATATATATTAATAATTTCTAAATTTATAATAATTGATGATTAGGCTAGGCTACTATTCACAACTATGGTATGATTATGATACTGAATTTGAATACTGATAATTTGAATGATAGTTAACATTCAGAACAATATATATATATATATATATATATATATATATATAAAAGGACATCATCAGGTGCCATGCCGGCTGGCGTAGGCCGTCATGGCTCTATAGTTCTCTGTCAACAGTATTATGTATAAAGATCGTTGACATAAAGAATATATATATATATAAATTATAATATAATTTCCAATTCAATCAGGAGTTCGCCAGGGGTATGTCCTATCCCCTCTACTTTTTATAACATATATCGACCACATCTGTAAACTAATAAGCACCAACAAAGAAGATAACGTGAAAGACTAATTGAATGAACTACTCTTTGCAGACAACCAAATACTAATAATAGCAATATGAACAGACTCCACACATATAAAAAATTAATCATGAAGATTAATATTGAAAAGACCGAAATAATGGCAATAGCAAAGAAAGAAATATCACTATCTCCATCGATAATAAACACCGTAAACAGGTAAAGTAGTTCACCTACTTTGGAAGCATTATATCGAGTGAAGGAAAAAACAATAAAGAGATACAAAATAGATGCAACAAAATATACCAGATCCTCGGACAGATGACATATTTTTAAGAACTAAAATGTAAACATAGACACTAAAGTTGCATTATACAAGACTATTATTATTATCCCATAACTGTAATACCAGTGCCAAACCTGGACAATGACAATAAATCAGGTGCCATGCTAAATGGCATAAGCAATCATGTTTCTCCACGACTCTCTGTCTCTTGTGTTGTCAATTAGCTCGGTTGGTGAACTTCTACCGTGCCACAATACTAGTCCATCTAACAGCTTTTCTCTTTGTTGTCCCTTATTTCTTCTCCCCTTGATCTTTCCAGTGGTTATTAAGTCTTCAATCTGTGTTCTTCTCAGCACATGCCCTAGAAATTTTGACTGTCTTCCCCTAATGTTTGATATGATTGATCTTTTTAATCCGGCATCAATGAGAACCTGTACATTAGTTTTCTTATCTGTCCATGGTATTTTCATCATTCTTCTCAGAAACCACATCTCTATAGCCTCTAATTCTCTTTTAATTTTTTTGGTTTACAGTCCATGCCTCACATCCATAAAAAATAATTGGTTCAATATAACATCTCAGCACTTGGGTCTGTATTGATAATGTTCTATTGTACAAAATGGTTCTAATTTTTTGGAATGCTGATTTGTCTTTTGCTGTTTGGCTCTTGGCTCTTTATCTCACTTGAGCATCTACCTTCTGATGTTAACAGGGTGCCAAGATATTTAACTTTTTCAACTTGTGTTACTTTTGTGTCGTTAATTATTACTCCGGTATGTTGCATCTTGGTGGTGTATGTTTCTTCGAGACAACCATTATTTCTGTTTTCTTCTTGTTTAAACTGAGGCCTTTGTTTTCACTTTCTTTCACTAATCCATCTAACAGCGCTTATGTTTCCTGTTCTCTTCCTGTGATCAGTACTATGTTGTCAGCATATCTCAAGTTATTTATATTGCATCCTCCCACTTCTATTTCTGGCATATCTTCTATATTTCGCATAATGTATTCTGTATACAAGGAGAAAAGATCTGGTGACATTACAAAACCTTGCCTGACACCCCTTTCTATCTTTTGAAGTCTACCTATAGTGTTGTTAACTCTCATCGCAGCTGTTTGTTTCCAATACATATGTCTTTCTATTCTAAGATTTTCTAGCAGTTTTATAATCACTGAATGCTTCACCTTGTCAAATGCTTTGCTATAATCTATGAAGCACAGATGAAGGTCTTATTGTACTTCTTTGGCCCTTCCCATTAATGTTCTTATTATATATAGGGCAATGGCAGGAATGATAGTACAAGACAAAAGAAAAATGTGTCTGATAAACATGTCAGAAATGACTTGTCTACGTAGAACACTCGGAGTGTCATTAAGAGATAGAATTAGAAATGATATCACACAGATAACCAAAACAATACCAGTATTGAAACACACCAAAAGACAATAGATCAGGTGGTTTTCACATGCTACCAGGCAGCATGGCACAGATGGCCATGACACATAGATATGACTGCTATAAAGCCAGAGGCAGACCACGTTAAAGATGGATCACAGAAATCAAAGAAGCCACAGGAACAAGCTTACAAACAGCACACAGGAAGGCTATCTTCTGAGAACTCATCTACCCCTAACTCATCACGGCAAGCAAGGGCCACATCATATACATAGATATAATATAGTATTGTAAAACTTTTTTATAGTCAAGTCTGTTATAGCCAGACCTAGTTACTAGTAAAGTCTAAGCAGTAGTAGTAGTAGCAGTATTAGGTATGTTGATTATCATCTTCGCACACCAGACACGTCCATAGGTGCTCCAATCTCCGCTTCAGTAAATCTCTCGGTATAATGGCTGATGGTTCCTGTTCTATGTTGGTTCACTGCTCTTTCTGAAATCTTTGTCAGGGGTTCTCTTTGGGCCATGCTCAGCCTCACTCCAAATTCTTGCATTCTTGATATTGATTCATGGTTATTCATCTCAAAATCCTCTGATCCTGAGGACTCACGAACAGCAGTACTTAATACTAGTAGTAGCAGTACTTAGTACTAGTAGTCAGTTAGGCATACTATTTGTTATTATCTGAATTAATCTTATCTTGCTATTGGGCTGGGGGGGGGGGAAATTAAATCTTTTGCTTCTGAGGTATGCCATTTTAACATTGGACAGGGTCATAAGTGGGCCTAGGCCTACAGTAAATATCAGCTGTCGGTGTAATACTAGACAAATTTTTGGTATCACCTGACTTTAGGCCTTCTGTTAACCAAAACCTCCTTAGTTGCCTCTTGTGACCGTTACCATGCACGTCATTGGCTGTTCTATTCCATCTATTGTAATTGTCTAAGGGGCCCAGAAGTAATGCTGAAGGTGGATGTATCAGGCAGAAAGTCATAGATATTGCAGCCAATCTGTAAACCATGACAACACATTCCATTAACTTGATTCATTCTGATAATCTGCCGGAGTTTTGAGAACATGAAGAAGAGGATAATCTGTACAAGTTGATAGGCATGCTACTACTACTGCCAATACTGCTGCTATAACTACTACCACTGCTATTGCTACTGCTATTGCTTTTACAGATACTGGTGGTCCTGCTACTACTACTGATACTGCTACCATTGCTGCTCCTACAGCTATTACTATTACTACTACTACTACTAATACTGCTGCTTCTACAAGTACTACTGTTGCTGCTACCACCACCTTCGCTGCTAGTACTTCTGCTATTATTACTGTTGCTGCTGCTACCTCTACTGCTGCTGTTGTTACACTACTGCTACTGCTGTTACTAGTACTGCTACTATTAATACTGCTGCTGTTGCTACTACTGCTACCACTCTTTCTACAGCTATTAAGACCAGTGTATCTGAAATTACGTATATGTTATTAATTTCATTAACACAGCTTCCAGAGACCAGTAGTTAAGTCTTATTCATTAAACAAGTGTATTATCTTATTTCTGCAGTTCCGAACCAACTGGAGCAAAGAAGCCACTGAGCAAAAACAGTCGACGCAAAGCAGCTGATTGCGACTTTAAGTACCATTGTGAGTGGAACAGCTGTTCACATGTGTCATCCAGCATGAATGAGTTTAATCACCATATTTATCTGCACAGGCGAGGGTATACACAATGTTTAGGCACAGATGAGGAAGCAGGATCAGGTAAGTTGTGTTAATGTTTGGTAGAATCAGGGTTTCCATATAGTTGGAATTGTTTATGGGCAAATATATGACCAAACTTCTAAATTGTGTACACAAAAGCCACTGAAGACATTATAACATGAGTTTGAGTTTATGAAAATGCAAATGAAAATTTGAGTTGTAATAATGACATATAGGAGATTAAGATACCTGTGTTGCTGGGGCCTGAAAGGGGAACAAAGAATAGTGAATCTGTTACTGCTATGCGTGTCGTAAGAGGTGACTAATGAGGTTTTTGGGGGTGGAGTTGGCTGTTCCATTCAATGGAGGGTTAAGTGACTCAGAAGCGATGCTGAAGTAAGATATGACAGGCCTAAAGGCGCAGATACTGTAGCCAAGCTGTAAAACATGACAACACATTCCGTTATCAGACTACATTGTACTAATCTGCAGGAGTTTGAGAATGAACGCAGAGAAAGAAGGAAATTAAGTTGCATTTATTTCTTGGTTGTGTATTGACATCATTTACAAGAGAAGCAATTCTATAACATCACTTGCTGGTTTGACCAGAAATTTAATTTTGTTAAACAATATACTATGTAGGTGAATACATTTTCAAATTGGGCAAAAATATTTTTAAAAATACTAAAATAAGGAAACTTTATTGTCAATTTGGCCATGAATTGATCAATATCCGGATAAGATCTTGAATAATTCTGAAAAATAATTTTTCTAGTGATCTCGGACTATGAGAATAATAGAGCCCTTAGGGATTACTAGTTTGTCATTCTTGTTCATGTGCTAGGTGGTGAAGTTTTATTTTAAACTCCAGATTGTCTCAATGTGACTGTAGGACAATGTCACAAGTTAGGTGGCCTTCCTCAACGAGGCCAACTCCTTTAAGTGAAGATGGGCTTAGTCCAGTCATCAAAGGCTGCAAAATTAAGATTGCCTGGGCCATCCCTTACATCGAGCAGTAACACAGTCCTGTCCATGAAAGCACTGATACACGACTCTGACTTGGAAGAGTGGTTCATGACGTTGGTGAACAACACTTCAGCTAAGAGGGCAAACGAGTCCAACTCTTCATCGAATTCTTCCTAACCCGGAACCAGGATCGAGGATGAGAAAAGGTTCAGTACCCGGTGGACACAATACGTCTAATTACATGAGACACGTTGACTGACAGCGGGACACCTCGTGGAAGATAGATGTGAAGGAAAAACCATCTCGGTGTTGAGTCAGTACACATTCGCTGCCTGGCGAGATAGGAGGCTGTCACAGGCTAGGGTAGCCCACCCAAAATGTCACGGCATGCCAAAATCGGATGTGCTGGGCTTACAAGGTGCATAACGGTGGTACAATGTAACTACGCCCCCTGTGAAAATTACAAGAATGCCCGTGCTGATTACAATGGAGCTTACAAAATATAAAAAAATAAACTAGTTGTGTCTGCAAGACAGTTCAACAGAAAATTAAAATGGTACCTAGAATCAGAGAAGCTATAGTTTGGTACCTTTAGCTCTTTCAGGGTGGAATTATTCCCGGGGTTTAGACGTAATTAATTTTAGGCAAAATTTTTGGACAGCAATATGATTTAGCCACAAGCTTCATGAAGACAAAATATTAGCTATGGAAGGTCATATAAGGTATCAAAAGAAAGATAATTGAATGTGGAATCCATACACAATATAAAATATAGAAATTTTACAATAAAATACAAAATTACACCAAAAACACCACAAATAGAGAAACAATAAATTTAGTGAACATACATTTTTCGGACACTTATTTTGTTCTACTCACCTTAAATTTTACTTGTCTTGAAATTCTGCTATTCAATTGTATTAAAGTAGATGTCTTGACTGTCTATTTCCTGATCATAATTAGTCTGTTTGAAGTAAATCTATCAACTACCTAGTGTTTTATGCCTTTTTTTGTGTTTCGTGTCAAATTTTAGAGCTGAACTTTATTGCAAAACTTTAAGAAATATTCCCAAGTATTGGATTTCCAAAGTGGAACTTTGGAAATATTATCACTCAATAATTTCACTCAATATTATCATTAGACTTAACTCTATTTTCTGTTTAGTGTAGTGCAAGGTTATTGCTGTCACTAGGTCTATCTGATTCTTCAGAAACAATAACAGTGGGAACAGTTTTAGAAATATTTTAGCTGTTATTTTTCCCCTATCAATAATATTAGGTCTATTTTTTTTTCCAATTTTCAACAAGTTGGTAATCTCTCAAAATTGAAAACAGTTATAAGAATAATAAAACCAGATGTTTGCTAAATCTTTGAGGTCTCTTACTTAGTGGAAGATGAAGCCATTTTGCTGATTTCAGAAAAGCTGAACCTACCTTGTTCGAATTTTAATTTAAAATAAATATGTCACACATCTAATCACACAGTACCACAAGAGTTTTGTTTTGTTAACCAGATTTCTAAAGTTTAAACAACTAAATAAGTTTGTTTGTTTGTTTTGCGTTCGCTCCATTGTAACCATCACGGATATCCGTGCGATTTCCGCCGGGAGCGTGATTACGTTGTGCCACCGTTATGCGCCTTGTAGGCCTAGCACATCCGATTTCGATGCCTTGACAATTCGGGTGGGCTACCCTTAGCCTGTGACAACCTCTATATCTGTCTCCAGGCACGCGTAGTGGCGACTCTTCGCCCAGACGATTTTTGCTCTCGTTTGACTCGCACGAGGTGTTCCACTGTCTATGAACTTGCCTCGTGTAATTGGACGTGCTGTGCCTGTGCCCATTGGGTACTGAACCGTTTCTCATCCGTGACCCTGGTTCCTTAAGGGGAAGAACTCAACAGAGGAGTTGGACCCTGGCTCTTTCGTCCTCTTAGCCGAGGTGTCATTCACCGACATCGTGTACCCCTTGTCCAAGTTCGAGTCTCACACCACGCGTTTGAGAGCAAGGCGTTCTCGAGCTGAGCGTCCTTGTCCCAATAGCGCCTGAGCCCATCAGGTACTGAACCCTTTCTCTCTTCAAGTGTATTTCCGGTGTAGGAAAACCTGACAGTAGAGTTGGGCCAGGGCTAAATATTTGTCCCTTTTGTGCCTGAGCCCATCGGGTACGGAACCCTTTCTCTCTGCAAGTGTACTTCCGGTATAGGAAACCTTGACAGTAGAGTTGGGCCAGGACTACCATCGTTGTCCCTTTCTTGCCTAAGCCCATCGGGTACAGAACCCTTTCTCTTCGCGAGCATATTTCCGGTTTAGGAAGGCTCGACATTAGAGTTGGATTAGGTCTTCTTGCTTTACCAAACGCCAATGAATGGGTCTGGGTCTCTGCCTGTAAGGAACACAGGTAACTAGAAGTTCGTCTCAAGCTGACGGAGCTTGTAGTTCCCCTTTCCTAGGGACTTTTCACTTTCTATTTGCAGTTCGCGCTGCCCTCTAGCGCTGTTCTGCCATTTCATTGTTTCATTGTACTCGGTATGAAATCTATTTGTCTCTCGCCATGCATCTATCTTTACGTGCATTTTACATTAGCCGCCCCTCCAATGTTCGGACTGGACTGACTAGCTTCACTGTATGTCGACAGTTTTGCTATATGTGGTGATGCTGGTGGTGTCGGAGATATTGTCTGTCTCTTGTGCAGTCAAATCTCTTTCCATCTGCTACCTCTGCATTCTCGGACACGATCCCCAAATGATTTGGCCAGAATCAGCTCTAGCTGCTGTATTTCTGTTTCCAGGGTGCACCGCGTGGAGGTACATTTGGGATCTTTGTTATCTGTTAACCCTTGGTCCGCCTAGAGCAATGCGTTCACTTTGCAACCCACTAAATAAGTTAATATTAATTCTTTTACGATTGAAACAAATTTAGATGGCATATCTGCAAGATTGAATAATCGTGGAGACGTCCGCAATTGATTTCTATGTGCAACGATTAATCGTTTTTAACGGGCAGAAAGAGTTTAAAACTTTTTTCCTTAATTCCATGTGTTAAAATATTGGTTTGCATTGTCCTTGTTTTCTTGCTGTCCATGCTGTTTTCAGTAATAGGTTTTTGATTCTGTTCTCATTTTTCAAAATTCATTTTGAAACCTCTTTTTCAAAATAACCCGTCTCCATGACAACTTGTGTACATGTATGTCATTGTCACCTTGGACGTCATGCTGGTCAATGTCCGCATTCTAGTGCCTTTGTGAAAGTTCCATTGTTTTTACAATTTTTATTCTTTGTTCACTGTTTTGTATTTTCTTGAGAAAGACCTTACAGTTGAAACTTTTAAAATGTCTTGTATATTGTTACTTGTATTTTTATGTACATATACCACATATTCTGATAGTCTGTTGGCGATTGTAAAACTGTGACTAAACTTGTGTCTTATATAAGTACAGTGAAATCTCATTAGCGAATCTAGTTTTAATGAATTTCCCTCTGTTTACATCACTTTTCAAAATCCCAGATTATTTTAACTCTTTTTGTCTTAATTTAAAAAAATGTTTTATAATGCATGCATTTAAACAAATATCCCTGTATAACGAACTATTTACAAGTTGTTTTTGGGAGAACAGTAGTCTCTAAACTTTTTAACGGTGCGTGTATGTTTGAAAAGGTGGACTAATGGTTCCAACACTGTACCTGTGAAGCATTCACCCAGAAACAGCATGACACATTTACTGGCAGTGCGTTTGAAGAAAGCCCTATTCAGTACTATACAGGTGTATCATTCACATATCTAGGAAGCAATATCATTATTGTTTCTCTCCACGCCTGTGGTACATTACCTGTGGACCAGCCTGTGTTAAAGATCTGCAGTAGCTTTGCTCTTGCTGCAATTCCCAGGTTTCTAATCATTTCATTGGAAACTCCAATTTCTCCCTGTACCTTCATCGTTTAGTTGTTTTACAAGTTTCCATAATTTCCTAGTATCTCTTTCTAGGTTCAGCGACTCTGTTTTTTCTTTCCAGCTGCTCTGTCTGGCTTGTAACTTGGCTCTTTGAAATTTAGCCTTTGTTTGCTGATATTTGTTGGGATGTTCTTGGCTAGGTCTGTTCTCAGCCTGCTGTCTAGATGTTTCCATCTCATTTTGCAGCTTTTCCAGTTCATCATTCCAGTAGGGTTTGTAGTTTTTGCGTGCCCCCTGGGTATGGTTTTACTAGCAGCATGTAGTATACATCTATTAAATTCACTCACTGCTCTATTGATATCTTTGTCCAAGTTCATGTCCTTAGCTAGAACACTGGTTAAATGCTGGTACATTTTCCAGTCTGCCCTTTTATAGTTCCACCTAGTGAGCGTGCTGCTGTCCTTGGTAAATTCATTGTGGATTTCCAGAAATACTGGTCTTTGGTCACTACCTCCAAGCTGCTTTCCAACGACACGTGTGATGTTCCATTCCAAGCCTGGTGAGTGGAATGCCAGGTCTGGTGTAGAGGTGGTGTGCCATGCTCTCGAGTAGAAGGTTGGTGAGTCTGCTGGCTGGTTAATAAGGATGAGATTATTTTCATCCTGCCAGCTCTCAAGTTGTTTTTGGGAGAACAGTAGTCTCTAAACTTTTTAACGGTGCGTGTATGTTTGAAAAGGTTCACTAATGGTTCCAACACTGTACCTGTGAAGCATTCACCCAGAAACAGCATGACACATTTACTGGCAGTGCGTTTGAACAAAGCCCTATTCAGTACTATACAGGTGTATCATTCACATATCTAGGAAGCAATATAACAACAGACTGTAAGAGCAGTAAAGAAATACACACTAGATGTGGTAAAGCATACCAGGTCCTAGGACAAATGACACCAATCTTCAGAAACAAAATAACACTATTCAAAACTATTATTATGCCAAAGTTGTGCTACCAATGACAAACATGGACAACGACAGCAAAAGACAAACGTAAACTAGTAACAACTGAAATGGCATGCCTAAGCAGAATCCTAGGAATATCGCTAAGAGACAGAATGAGAAATGAGGACATTAGAAAAAGAACTGGCACAGTCCCAATCTTGGAGTATATTAAGAGCCAACAGATCAAATGGTTTGTACACATCAGCAGACTACCACCAGACAGCATACCACAGCAAGCTATGCTACACAGATACAGTGACGGCCAACCTCGAAAACGATGGACCACTTGTTAAAACCCTAGTGTCCGGGGAACACGTTCTATTCTTATTGAGAAAAGGAAGAGGGTTCGCTGAAAGCTTAGGCCATACTGACCTTAAATTAAGTCTTGGCTGGTTGAAAGAAAAACATAAAATTTTGGTGAAAGCACATGTAATTGGTGGCAAGATTGGATATCTGTTTCATAAGAAACAACTCATTCTTTGAGGAGATGTGAGCAACAGAAAATTGATACACCATTCTCTTAATTCACACGCTGTGATTACATCGTGGAAAAGCAATGCACAGGGGAAACAATAATTGAGAGGGGCATAAAGTATGTTAATAATTATCATAACCATATATAATGAAATTTGGTTATAACGTACATATTCTGTCAGACCTGACCAATTCACTATAATGGAATTCTACTGTACTATGGAAGATCGCAACAGCAAAATATTTATCTTAAATCATGGAGTTCTTCAAGGCTCAGTACTGTCTCCAACTTTGTTTCTTGTGTTCTTAACCTTTAGCAAGCCAGATTAAAAAATACGAAACTTCTCCCTGCCACCGGATTCTTTTTTGAAAATGTTCATTATTGATGGTGACTTTTGAAAATGTGATAATTTTTTGGTTGTTAGAGATATTTAAATAATATTTGCACATATAAATAAAGAATTGAATTATGCATATATTGGTGTAATTTATGTACGTGTGTGTGTGATACCAGACGTATGAGAAGGTGGTAAAGACGTTTTTCACAAAAAACATATATTTTATAACAAATAAAGAGGGAAAAAATAAGAAAAAAAAATAACTTACCTTACATATCGAATTCCTTGGCAACACTGTCAACTAAATCACGTAAATCTGTTGTATTTATGTTCTTTCACTGCGAAATTATCAAAATATAGCCGGGGGAACTGTATAAAACATGTAGATTTGCAGTAAAATCGTTCTTTGAGCTTAGGCCTAGAGTTATTTTTTCTGCCACTTCAAAATATTCGATATCAAACGTACAAGTCCCCAAACCAGCACGGAATTTTGTTATTTTATTTTGTTATTCAATGTTATTTTATTCGAAATACGATGAAATAAAGGTCTGTAAAACCAATCCATCATCATGGCATCGTACCGGTGTACAGATGTGGTCAGATTAATTGCTCTTAAACTTTTACGAATAGCCAGCCATTCTCAAAAACGATCATGTCGGAAGTGGGGGATGTACCGGCTTCGATTGCGCATGTCCCCAGCTATGTGCACGGACTGTGGTACATGTAAATCTCACGATAATCTCGCTGGGTGGGACGGCCCGCCATCAGCGCGTGCGGCCATTTTGTTTTTCGGCGGCTGGATATCATATCGGCTCGGTGAAGGTTAAATGATCTTTATGAACTGCCACAAGATGTAAGAGCTACCATGCTTGCTGATGACTTGGTGTTGTGGTGTGTAGATGAACATCTAAAGATTGCCAACAAGAAAATACAAAGGGCAGCAGACAACACAGTAGCATGGGCAGAGAAAATGGATGGTAAAGATCAATGCTGAAAAATCCTCAACAACATACTTCACGCTCTCAAATAAGAACAAAGCAGAAGAGATAAAACTTGGAAATACACGGATCCAAACGGAAGAGGAGCAGGTGTACCTGGGCACCACACTATATAAGAAATTTACATGGAGGTCTCATTGAGAAAATAGAAGCAACAGCAAGAAAGGAACTAGCCATCCTGAAGAAATTGGCATGAACAAGTTTGGGACGGCAATGAGGAAACTTTAAAGTAGGTATATACAGATGCAATTAGACAAATACTAGAGTATGGATCAACATCATGGACTTAAGTAGCTAATTCTCATCTACAAGCTCAGGAAAAAGTACAAAATCACATACTTCGCCTTATCACAGGTACCATGAAGCCACAAGTGCCTTGGAGGACACAAATGAAATGAAAAAAAATCAGAGCTTTATTTTAATGAAGGGGATGATGCCATGGTGATAAAAAAAAAGAGGTGGTTATACAAGACACCAAAAACCATTTGATCAGGACATAGAAAAATTCTGGAAGACTAGCTCAAGATAGGTAGATTGTGATGATTGCTACACTGTGTTCAACATATGCTACTTAACCATTATTGATAATGATTATAAGTAGTCACTTCTCTGTATACCCATAACATTTCATTTTTGCTCATAGGTCAGTACATGTTCTTCTGCCAGTGGCAAGATTGTAATGCTCATATTGAGGGGCAGATTGATGACTTTTCCCGGCACGTTTTCTACCACACGTTCCATCAATTTCTTAAGTTTCTTGGCCAACACATTATGACAGTGGAGAATCTTGAGACTTGCCAGTTGGACACAGCATCACGCAATGTAATTCCAGAACTACCAGAGAAACTCATGTGCAGATGGCAGGACTGTGAGGTTAGTGATTATTTTGATTTCCAGAAATCATGAATTATAGAGGCTTTTGTATCATTTTGGGCATTGGAGAGATTTTTCTAGGCCCATATTCATACCCAGAAAATTTCAACTTTCTTGTGAATGTTTTAGGCAATGCATCCAATTACACTTTTAACAGTTGTGAAACAATGTCAGCTTGTTTGGTTTGGATATGTAACGAGACACAACTTGTTTTCTCAAATTATTTTGCAGGAAACAGTTGAGGGTGGAAGGAGGAGAGAACAGAGAAAATCCTGGTTTGATAACATCAAGGAATCGTCTGGGTGTGATTTTTCTACACTCCTCTGAGTGGCTGAGGATAGAGTTTTTTGGAGGGCTTTTTGTGCTGATTTATCCAGTGTGGTACTCCTACGATCCTGACGTGTTATGATTCTTATTATTCTTATCTATACATCCGATTGTATTGCCAGTTAAAAAATGTCAGCAACTTTGAATATCTCGGGTCAACCATTAACATAATCATAAATTCAATTTTCATACCAACATTGTATCAGTATGGATAATAACTAAAGAACAAAAGAGAAAGCTTACTACCCGTGATATAAGAAAAACAGCTAACACAAGAAGAGATTGAAAAATGAAAAGATTATAAGGACTGTCTGAACAATGTCTGTAGCCAAATATATTAAAAAGCAACTAAAGTAGTTCTTCCACGTAATTAGAATGAACCCATATTGGCCAGTGGAAGGGGATACAACATGAAAATAGAAGCAGCTAGAGGCAGAGCAAGACCAAGAAAAAGGTAGAGTGAAGAGAAACCAACATTCTGAGACATCACAATATTACTGCATGTCAAGCGACCAAATGTGCCATAGCCCGAAAACTGACAGCCATTCAAATCTGTGACGCCTTACAGCAGAAGCAGAGAAAAGACAATTGATTTTCTTCTTCTGCGTTTGTTCTCAAACTCCTGCAGATTAGCAGGATGTAGTCTGGAGAACGGAATGCACTGTGTCATGGTTTACAGCATTGCTGCGATATCTGCGCCTTTCAACCTGACACATCCGACTTCAGCATGGCTTTGGGTCACTGACCCTATATCAGATGGGACAGCCAACTCCATCCCATAACCTCCTTAGTCGCCTATTACGACATGCGTGGAAGGTAAACATTGTTGCTATTCTTTGCTCCCCTTTTGTGCCCCGGCAACACACGGGCGAGACAATCGATATAATCATCAACACCACAGGATATTCGTCAGCAGAGATCAGAACACTTCTAGTATTGTTTCTCTGGGCTATAGCACATTTCACTAGCTTTGCCCAACTTCAAAATTATGTATCTCAACAAATATATAATAATATAACATATAATTGAAATTTTGAATTTGAAATGGTATAGGCCCTATATGACTTAAATTTTTCATTAAAGTGCAGTTATAGGTTTCAATATTTGTTTATTTGTGACATATATCAAATGTTTACTTGTGAACACACATCTCATACACATTTAAAGATATTTAGTCAATTATAAGATTTCAATTACATATTGGTTTATCATACAATTAGCATGATTTAAGCATGAAATTGCACTATTAGGTATTATTGAAAACAGAATAGGCAGTGTTTAATGATGTATCCGTTGTAATGTTCACATTGTCCATTAGCAGTGTTTCTACAAGTGTTGCATAATTTAGTAGGAAAAAATAGTCTGCGAGTAATGTCTGTGACATTAGAACAGATGAAAAATAAGATTTTAAAGTATTTCTGGGATGAATCTACCAGAGGTGAACTATAATATTCTATTTCAACCCATAAAAAAGAGGACTATTCATGTCATGGGAGTAGCTAGCGATCATTGCGTTGTAGGATAGCAAAATCTGAAATTTCTAATTCAAGATGCTTACACACAAAAATTTGGCCAAGAATGGTGGATAATTTTGACAGAGAATTGATCTGAAGAGAAATTTGTAATATGTTTCACAATAATGAGGCAGTAAAGGTTTTGAAGCACTGCTGTAGAGCCTGACTTAACATCTAACATTGATCTCCTCAGATAACCTATGACAATCCCTACATTTTCTATTCTCATGTGACCCATCACTGTGAGGAGTACCCTAAAGGCACGGATCCTAAGGTTGTTATCAAGTGTAAGTGGGAAGGTGAGTATCATTTGCTTCTTCTAATCACTTTTATTTCTAATATATAAACAATGATTCTCATATGATCCAGGGTGACAGAGAAATAATGAATATTACTCTGACTTGCCATGTACATTGCAAGAGGCAGTTCAAGTTGACATAGGCTATCTACTCTGTCCCATGGAATATCAAAGCTCAGTAAAATTAAACAAACCAGATGAAATGAATTATGAATCTGCATCATATAACACAATTTCCAATAAGTGTTCAGCTGCCTAGTCAACACTACCGCTCAGATGGTACCCATTCGCCTCGCAAATTGAGACAACATATTTTCCATCTTTGACCCCACTCTAAAAAAAGATGCACTTTTAGTCAAGACTTCCAAAATGTATATTCTCAAGCTACTATGAATATGGACTGGTCGATCGACATGCAGATAACAATACACACGCTTCACAGGTACGTAAATTTCTTGAGAACCACAAACATTTAATTTAATTTGTAAGTGCCAGAAGGCCTCAGTACTACAATGACCACATTAGGCTTATTTGTAAACATAAATAAGAAATAAACTTAAACAAGGTTGTTTTGTATGTGACATGAATAATATGATATAGATTGAGGATTTATTATTAAAGAAAAATCATAGTACAGCGAATGGGATTTATCTGAGCGGACTTGGTTCACATCCCATTTGCTGCAGTCAGTGATTGGCCATAACCAACTGACTAGCATAGCCAACCACACTTTCTCAGTAGTGATAGTGTCATTCCTCAACCTTCCCAGAGAATGAGCCCTGGTACCCTACTTCCTGGTGGCTTGGGGAATCATGGGAGTAATTTTTATTTCAAACCACGAATAACAAGTATTGGTGGCACTCTCTCTTAATTTTAACAAGAGATAAAACTCTGATGTTGGGAAATGGAATGGGAGGCCTCGCAGGTGTCACCAATTTCACCCATAAAAATTTTGTGAACATGCACAGGTCAGGAATTAAATTCAAGGGAGATTAGAAATTCCAAGAGAGACAAGAACCTACTTAACCTGTAGCAGCCCAGCTAAAAATAGCACACATTACTTCTCACATCCAGCTATTTTTTATGAATTCTGGTTTTTCTGCATGTGTTCGCTTTTTGGTGTACCATTTTTATTTATTGAGTTATTGATTTCTAATTCGGAGACAATAGAAATAAATGGATGATGATATGATTTGGAGGTGTTATTTGCTGGTGTGTGTCAGTGTTATGTTTTGTACAATCAAAATCGAGAACAGGGACAAACACGCACAAAGAACTTACAGAGTCAAGGTCACGAGCAGACCTAGTTGTATAAAAACAGCTCCTCAAATTCCACATTGTAAATGACTTTGATTACATAACTATTAAATATTATAAACATCTCTCTTGATACCAGACGTTCATCTACAGTAACTGAAACACTAAAGCTTTAAAATTCGTCCTTTTCTAAATCATAATGTGAAGAAATAGCGAAAAATGGCGGCACCTACCAAACGTTAAAGGTCGAATAAATTGTGACTGCATATTTATATAGCTGCGGAAAACTAAGGAACAATAATTCTAGCACACACTTACTATAAGAGCATAATGGGAAATAAATATGGATTGTTGTCCATGGCTACCTCGATGTAGACATTTGTTGACGTCGGATGTCTATCACTAGATGACATTTGTAGACTACGGGTTGTTACAGGTTAAGCAAATTATTATGCCCATAAAACTTTTGTTTTTTATATCAATTCACATACATTTTCTCTTTAATCATGCACTCCATCAAAATATCTTTCATTTTCAAACTGAACACATTGATTGCAGAATATTTTACTTTATATTATTTTTATTTAAAAAATTAAATTCTTAATTATATTGTCATTTCATATGTACCATATACCAGACGGTTGTAGTATAACATGCAAAATCCGGAGGTCGTGGTAATCGATTATCAGAATTGTGACCTCCACTATTTTTTTATGATTGTAAAGCTCTGATATAACCAAATTGAACTAAAATCCACGGTTGATAGCAGCGTACCTCAGAGGTGTATTTTACGTAACCAAACTTAAACCAAAGGCAGGATTACCCAAATCACAACCTCCACTATATATTCTACTATTACTATTACTAGAAATATATTATTAGAAATATCCTGGGATCATGTTAGAACCATGACCACTAATTTCTGATGTATAAAATCATTGATATAACACAGTTAGACTAATTTTCGCAGTTGAAAGGAGCATATCTCATCATAAGAGATAATTTGTATTTAATAATACTATTTTCTGATGGTTAATAGCTGATATGACCAAAATTGACAAGTAAAAAAGCGTAACTTACAAGATGTACTTTTAATATATAATTTACAACCTGGATATAAATTGATAAATCATCATCACACCGAACAAGTTCACAGAGCACCGAACGTGCTCATAATATCTGTGAAAATAAATAAAACAGATATCACTAACCTTCATGGTCCACTCTTGAAAAATTGATCTAAGAATTTTTCTTGGCACACTTACACACAACTTGGTTTTTTTTTGTACATGTCACAATTTTGTACAATAACACACACAAAAATCAAAATATTACCTTTATAATATGTGCACAGCAATATACAGATAGAGTGAATTTGATAAATTTGACTTTGTGAATTTTACTTTTATTTGAAATGCTGTATTAGCACTGAATAACTCAGTAGGAAGTTTAAACATTTACTGTACAGATTTTTAGTTGTATAATTCTCATATAAATTCTAATGTTTGTCCAATGGTTAATGTTTGTAATTAAACTGGCTGATGGGCAATAAATGTCTGGTTACCAAGGCAAATAAAAATATCACATTTATAACTAGTAGGAACTACATTGAAGTGAATTTGAAACTCAGCTTTGCTGGTCTGGGGGCGCATGACTTAACATTACACCGTGGCTCCCAAACAATGAACGACAAGAAAATTCTAATTCAGTCATCAAAATAGGAGATGGTACTTCAACAATAAGATAAGCATTAGAAGAAAATAATAATGAGGGTGTAAGAGTAAGTCAGTTACTTAGTAGAATACAAGACACATCCATAAGAAGTAATCTCACCTGGATTATTTCTGTAGTTACCTGACAGTTCCCGTTCTCTAGTTGAACATTCTTAACCAAGAAATTATACTCATTTTTAGTGATACCACATTTTAAACCCATCTTCTTTATTCTGGATATGGAAAAGGAATCATCACGGCTACTAATTTCATTTGTTCATTTTTTTCTCATAAGGATATATATAAAAAGCGGATAATAAAATCTTCTTGTATAAAAAGTGGATTTTTCTCAGGGATTTATCAATTGAAGCTTTAAAGTTACATGCTGTAAGTGGTACTCTCAACAGGAGACGTTCCGCTTTGTTGAGAGGGATGGAGTGCATATATGGTAACTCGCACATTGAAGTCAATCCTCTATGCCGTTTGGTTCCTTTTCTCGTAAGGAGTTCAGATTTCTGGTTAATTTCTTTACAAGTAAATTAGACATAGTACAACAGACCACGGAGAAACTTGGAACAGGTAATGAAGTTCTGATAATCAGTGGTAACACAGAAAATCCAATGTTTCGACTAAATGTCCTTTATGAATATAATATGACACATTACAAGTAAGAAATAACACTGTCCAGGTTCACGTAATAATGGCTCTACAGTATAATTCTGAAAGTCCTCATGATGAACAAAATCAGAGAGTTTGCAGAATATCATGGGATATCAACAAAGCAAACGAAATAGAAAAATGACAGAACATTGCAGTATATCTACACAAATGAATGACGGACGTTAATCCCCAAGGGTTGTAATGTGTCAATTATTGGATATACCTGGTGTTATCATGTGCGTTACTAGTGATTAGGAAAACGTAATTGGCCTGTTCCATGTTTCACCTGTTGGATTACAGTATTGATGCAGTTGTTACCTATTATGAATAACATAGTACAGAGAAGCCTTGTGTTGCCGTTTTATGCATGTTAGTGGCACAACATCTGAATTTCAGCAGTAAGAAATGTAGGGAACTGAAATATCTACTATTTACAAAAAAATGTAAGTTCTGGCATTTTTTATTTTTTTCTCGTCAGGCTGCTCAGCTACCACAAAGTCTTGGTACAAAATGAAAGAACATGTTCGCTCACACACTCAGGCTAAGGTTGTTGCATGTCCCACTTGTGGAAGCCTGTTTGCTAGTAACACAAGGTTCATTGACCATCTTAAACGACAGAGTCCAGAACCAGGTCAGTCTTGTGCAAGATTGGTTGAATGTGTGCAAGAGTGGTTAAATATGTCCAAAGGTAAAGGTCACAGTTCAACATATGTTGTAAGTTCTATACCACTGTACTGTTATAACAAGTCAGCCTGACTTAAATCCTTTAGCACCTGAAAATTTGCAGGCAGTTAAAGGCACATGGCTCTCACACAGGATGTGGTCAGCTCTAGGCTTCCGAGCAAAACGTTTGTAAAGTAACAATTTTTATTATTATTTCTCTTTGCTCGTTTTAAATTTTCATATTGAGTACGTCATTTGGGTCATGTGGAAGCTTTAGAAAACCTCCCCATCAGAAAAGAATCTCGAGAGAAATCATAGACCTAGAGTAAAAGTTAACACTCTGCCCCCTGACATGGGAGACGAGCAACAGAAAGATATACCCTACTCTAGTGTTCAGAGATTACTCCAAAGCTCTTCTGTTGTTTGTTTTGGGGGGGGGGGGAGCATCTGCAATGATAGAGACACAAGACAATGGCAAAAGGTCCAGCATCCATGATCATAGTTAGCTTTGAGCATTGTGACCAGCTGGTACATACAAGTTCCCTTGTATAGCTGACTGCCTACACTATTGATATGGTTACAGACATCCACCGTTAGTGGAATTGGTAAAAACACGGATATTAGTTACCAACACTAAAGTCGGATGTGTCTGTCCAATAAAATGGCAACACAATGCACTTCCGTTCTCTGGACTACATCCTGCTGGAAATCTTTTAGGACCATTGTCCTGCTGCAAGAGAAATCCAGTGAGAGTTTTAAGAACAAAGGGAAAATAAAGACATTTTGAGTGAAACATTTCTCCAATTCTTTTTCCAAGTCAGGTATTTAGCAAGTCAATTAGGTTTACATTATTGAACATCGTCATTTATTGTAAGCCGTGGTCATAGTTATAAAAAACATTGATTATATTGTTAATATTATATACGAGGACATTCTGAAACACATGGGTATGGTATAATCTGTTAAGATGACTTGGATGTTGCCTGAGTGTGGTCGTTGATAAGAGCTTGGACTGGAAAGTTGTAGAAACTGGAATAGTAAGGCATGATGAGGTCCCATATGCAGGATGGTAAGTGTAGGTACAGGAAAGGTAGCGACCATGCCATCAGGCCCTTGTAATAGGTGGCCTTAGGATGTGTTGACAGCAGTGCATCAGTTATGCAGTTTGCGATGGAGGAAAAGTCTGCCTGTAGGTAGTCTTTGTAGTCTGCAAACAGATTTAATATAAATTTTGAAAATTTACTTATAGAAATTTTAACAATCTGTGAACTCTTTTCCATTTTGTCTTGGGCAGCCCTTATCCATTACCAGCAACCATTATTCCTTCCATTATTAATTATTTCATGTTGTTGGGTCTCTTTATGTGACCAGAAAACTTCAACTTTCTTGTTATAATTTGTAATTATAAACCTTCTTGACATTTACTGTTCTTATCACTTCGCCTTAAGTTGTTCATGGTATTTTCAAAATCCTTCTGTAGCACCTTCTTTAGAAGACATAAATCATTTTTCCACTGATTTATTAAGTGTCCATGTTTCACAGTCATAAATTACAACTGGAAATATGCCTGCTGTAATCAAATACTAAGTTTATTTATATACATTTGATACTTTATTGTGGCTTTCTGACATTTAGCAGTATTCTGATATGGGGCAGTAAGAATCTGAGTATTTTCCTGGTTTTTCAGTGTCTCAGCTTTTATGTATACTCAGAGAATATCTCTAGTTCTAAGCTAGAAAGAGGGAATATAATGGAATATTCATAGGTGATCACCAAATATGCAGGATTAAAATATAAACTTTGGTTCTCGGATTCTCTTAATTAATTGTCATGTATTGTTGACAACTACATCTCAATTTTCAATCTAATCCCATCTCACATCCTACTCAACTTGCAATCTTTATTTCAACTTGCATTCTCAATTCACATCCCCATCTCTATTTACATCCTGACCTCAAATCAATCCTCATCTCAACTCACATCCTGAAAATCAGTCCTCATCTCAACTCACTTCTTTTTAACTACCTCCTAGCTGTCTTAATTTAGTCTTGTGTATTTTTTGTATAGTCTCCTAGTAACAGGTGTTAATCCTGAAGTTAGTGACTCTCACAGTTTAGTGTAAAATACAAGTATGTTGCACCACACCACAGTTGTAGAATTTAGTA
Organism: Meghimatium bilineatum; assembly: GCA_034231615.1. Lineage (NCBI taxonomy): Eukaryota > Metazoa > Mollusca > Gastropoda > Stylommatophora > Philomycidae > Meghimatium > Meghimatium bilineatum. The sequence continues at coordinate 41,376,877 of CM067304.1, forward strand.
TGATTATTGAATCCAAAAGTGATGACAAGGGGAACAATAAATTCTAAAAATGTAAAGATATTCTCATTGACTCCTACTACGAGTCAATTTTTGTAGGGTCCCTTTGTTCTTCTGCCTGCTTTCTTAATGGGGGGGGGGGGAAGAGGAGGGTCTATTGGATGCATGTTTAGTCCCTGAAGGGAGGCATTCCAGTGTGACAACAGATTTGGTGACCGATCTTCAGTGATGGCACACCTAGGAATCTGCTACTAAAGGACAAAGGTGCAATGTTCGCTGACTGTCATCTCTTCATCTCCCGTGGGGGACAGAAGACATAAGTAAGAAGTAGAGCTCACATGTAGTGGCAATAATTTCTTCACAAGTAACCGCCTATCTCCCAACTGCCGTTAGTTACCTCCTGCAACATACATGGAACTACAGTGGTCCTATTATTTGCACCCTGAACTAAAAGTTCACCTCTTTTGTTACACAGGCATTCTTTTTTCATAAAATTCTACTTATTCGTATGTCATATTATGCCAACAGCTTTAAGCGTAGAAATACTCCTACATGTACATGGACAAAGAAATGCAACCTTAAACCAAGTGGTATGACAGGGCAAACCAGGCTCGTAGCCTTGGTTGGCAGCTGGTCTAGATTGGGAGCACTGAAAGGCAGACAATAGAGCACAGCTCTGCTGTTCCAGGAGCTACAGCAGCTTGCCGTGTTCCAAATGTGTTGGTATTACCTTTCCTTTGGAGTTTGAGACTTGGAAATAGAGCTATGGGTATTAGTTAATAAGCTCTATAGATCTCTGAACACATTACTCATATATCAGCACTCACTTTGTTTCTTATGGGTTGGGATAAAACATGCCCTTCCATAATAATCCTGGACTTCTTTGGTTGCCTGTTGCCACCATCTGTTCCCAACTGCTTCCCTGCTGTATGCCAAAATGCCTGAAAGGAGAAAAGTTAATTATTTTTTAAATGTTATGGGGTAAGGAGTAAACATGATTATTGTGCTGCTGTCAGGTTGTTACAGGAAAGTGGGATTGGTCAGGTTATAGTAGGGAAATGGAATCAGTCAGGTTGTATGAATTGGATGCAGAAGATGAATAGATTACATTTGCTATAGCACTTCAATAATACTATCATCTGGAAAGATGCCTACATGTTAGATTCTTAGTATCTGGTCTGGCTTCATATTAATGTGTGCATGCAGAATTTAGATCATCATTATCATTTGTTGTATGTAGTGAACATCCCTGTACATCATATTTTCACTTTCTTTAACATATTATTACTTTTGTGCACATTTACTAACTGTGGCAGACGCTCACCTATATGTGATGTGATTTTGTATAGGTTATAGAGGAAGTGGGAGACAACCCCTCCTGGAAAACATGTCTTAAATATATCATGATTGTTTACTTTTCTGATTTGGGTAAAGTGTCACTCAATTTGTTGACAACAACATTAACACACAGAACCATCACTGGAACTACAGAGTTTGTGTTTATATTCAACACCAGTACCATGAGCTCAGATTTTCATGCAACTCAAAAATGGTATTTTAAGGAAAGATCTGGAAATAGGAAGAAGAAGGAATTGGATCTATTGTCCAGGTTATGTGGGAGTCTGAGGCAATGAAAGAGCTGTTACATTGGCTGGGAATGCTATAGCAAATGGCAAAGTGATGAGAAGAGACAAGTATGAGTTAATTAGAGCATTTATGGTTACTCTACAAAGTGATAAAGAGATGCTGAAAGAGACAATGTTCAGAAAATGATAGAAATATGAGTTACCAGAGAAGAAGGAAGAAAGTGTGCCCTTTCAGAAGATCCAAACAACCTATAACCAACAACTGACTGGGACACTGAGCTTATATATCCTTTTATATGACTGGTGAGCTGGCAAGAAAAATCTCCAGTGCTTTTATGCTGATTCCTAATCAAGAATCAAATTTTCTTTGTGATTACTTTGTGGAATCTTTGGTATGTTGTTGGTCACTGAAGATTCAGCCTAACACAGTATTCTCTTATACACCCACAGTTGATGTGAACAGAGATGTCATACTATTAGATTTCATACTTTAAATTGACTTCACATTTACAGCAGTACTTCTGCATCCATTATCAAACTCCTGGTTAGCATGATGTAGTCCACAGAATGGAATGTGTTCTCATGATTTAAAACTTATCTGTGATATTTGCACTTTTCGACTTGACACATCCCCTGGCTTTGGGTTGGTTACTGAATTATAGAATGAGACAGCTAACTCCATCCCAAAACCTCATCTCTTGGATGGTTACTTTATGTGCTCCCCTCTCAGGCTCCCAATGGCTCATATGCAAAAATTTACAGTTCTAGAGATAAAATATGTTTAGAATTACCTGTCTTGAATCCACTGGGAACAATTGTGGAAACACTAATTCCTAAAGGTTTGAGCTCATGCCTCCAAGTCTCATTCAATAATGCAACTGCTGCCTTAGAAGCTCCATATATTCCCAACAGAGCAGAGGGTGCTAGGCCTGTAACAAGAGTATTCAGTATGAGCATTAAAAATAAGTTCTTTCTTTAACATAAATTAATATGCGTTTGAAGTGGTAGAATCCTCACAATAACTAGGTTTTAGCATTTCAGAGGTAATGTGACCAGTTCTTGTCTTTTTAACTAGATAATTTTCCCTATCTCTACCTCATTAGAGATAAGCATCCCCAGCTCAGTGGAGTAGAGCAGACCAAGCGCAGTAGAGCATCACATCCCCATCTCCGTAGAGTAGAGCATCACCCGGCATGGGAATAATTTTGGGGATCTCCCTATCGTAATGGTGGTTGAGCTGTTTGCCTTGAGTCATCTTATTTACACAGTAGATTTTTTTGGGAGATCCTTGTGGATTATCACTTGAAGCTACAGAGTTACGTGCTGAAGGCGGTACTCTTGACAGGTGGGGATGCCGCTTCATTGTTAGTGATTTTTTAGTGCATATGGAAATTGAGTACAGTGAAGTCAATCCTCTGACTTTTGAGCCTTTTTTTTAATCCCCAGCTCATTAGAGCAGAGCATCCCCAGCACAGTAGAGCAGCACATCCCCAGCTCAGTAGAGCATTACATTCCCAGCACAGTAGAGTATTACATTCCCAGCACAGTAGAGTATTACATTCCCAGCACAGTAGAGCAGCACATCCCCAGCTCAGAAGAGCTGAGCATCCTTAACTCAGTAAAGCCAGGCAGAACATTCACTTCTTCAACATTTGTTCTCACACTCCTGCAGTTTAGCAGGGTGTGGTCTGGACATATTGCCTGTGATACAGCTTGCCCGTGATACATGTGTCTTTCAGCCTGACACAACCAACTTCAGACCCAATAGTCATAGTTAAGAAATATTTCTCTCTGCATTACCAGATTAGAACCTATGTTTAGAAGCAAAGACTTTCCACAAAAGTGAAAGAATAAAACTTCTTTCAAAATTATTGACACATTTAAACTCAAATAAAGAGAATGAAGCTGTAGAAAGAAACCCACTGCCTTTAGAGCGACCACTCAGATCAGCATTTTTCAATCATTTTACCCCTAGCAGAACCCTTGAAATAAAATTCATGCCTTGTAGAGCCCCTATATAAATGTATATTATTTCAGATGTCTATTTGACAATTTGAAAAAAAATAGTTAAATGTGTACACTCACCTCCTGTGTGCTACCATGGTCAAAGGGGAGCACAGAATAGATACACTGTTTACCTTCAATGCATGTTGTAAGAGACAAGTAAGGAGTTGGCTTTCTTATACAATATAGGGTCAAAGTGATCCAGAAGCCATGCTAAACTCAGATTTGTCAGGCCAAAAGACGCAGATGTCACAGGAAAGCTGTAAACCCTGACACAACACATTCCGTTCTCCAGACTACATCCTACTAAGAGTAATAAATACTACATAAAGTACAAAAGTAACTATTATTGATAATTATTTATGTTTTACATTGATAGTTAGATCTTGATAGTAACCTTTGTACTTTATGTAGTATTTATCACTTATTTGTTTGGTTACTGCTGCACTCTCCATTTTGTTGGACATCCTCTGACATTTTGGTTATTTACATCCTACTAAGAACATGAAATTAGACACAAAATAACTTTAAATACATATAATTAGCGCATTCATCTCAATTTCTAGGAACCCCTAGATTCATACCTCGGAACCCAGTTAGAGAAATGCTGATGTAGATGTTTGTTCCTTCAGATATATTTTTTTCAAATTTCTGTTACTGATTGTTCTTAATAGTTCCTCTTAGCAATTTTAAATATTTATCCATGATTTTGAGACAGAGCAGTAGATGAGAAACCACTAAAAGGGTGAGGGGGTTTGCTATTTTATAGTGCTATCATATTCTTTTTTCTAGGGGTGGAGGTGTTTAAACTACATTGGAACTATGGGCTTTTAAGTCTAGGTCACTCATGCACTGCAACAATTATGATATGTTTGGATTGATAGCTCTGTAACAATTTGGTTGCACACATACCCTCAGTCCAGTAAAAATGTTCCTGTGGTCACAGAAAAGATTACTGTTTGGAGAGACACGAAACTGCATGCGTAAATCACTCATGAGATGGTATTTACTGACCATTATTTTAGGACCACAGAACTGGATTTTTGTGTGTAGGGAGTGTTAAATTCCATATGCAGCACCTCCTGATAATGTGCATGTCTGTGCACCAACACAGCTGAGATGGAACACTAACTCATATGTATGTTTAGCCTTTTTCATCTTTTAGACAATTTAGCAGGTTCATGCATTTAGATAGTGTTAAATGTAGAATGAATCAGTCTTTGCTGTTTTGCATTGACCTTTTCTTTACATGTATGCCACTTGTGTTATATTCCGTCCCTAAAAAGTGTTTCTGAATTTTCTGTACCTTTGCGCAGTGACGACCCCCATGCACTACGGCCCCCCTGCCACGTTTCCCCAGCAATTGTGGTCAATAGAAAAGTCTTTCATTGAGGTCTTGCACACATCTTTGTATCTCAGGAGTGGTCTACCTCTAACTCTTTTCCCTTCACAATGTCACCAAACAATATTTGCTGTGGTTGTTGTTCATTTTTCTCACATAACCCAACTGTTGTAATCGTCTACTGCAAAGTACTCCCATAAGTGATAGTAATTGTGCCAACAGCACAAATATCTTATATTTATAATTCATATATAAACAAAGTTATAAGCTAATCCGTAAAGACTTACCGACGTTACTAGCTACAGTGACCTGTCGAGCCATGCCTCTGCGTGGCTGCCTTAAGAGTGGCATAAATGCTCTGTGAACATTGATCACACCCATACAGTTGACCTCCATAATTTTGCGTATGTCACTGTTTGCCATTGTCTCCACACTCCCAATCATCAGTATGCCTGCATTGTTTACCACTCCATGGAGCACTAATGTTAGTTCAGAGAGATATAAAACTGTTTGGTTACTAAAATACTGGGTCATTGAGAAGATACTGGTATAATATAAGGAGATAGAACTTGTCATGAATGGGCTTTATACAGTCAAGCTTATCAAACTTATCTGGATCATGGAAGAATAACATTATAAATATTGATAATTTGAATGATGAATGATAGAATGATGATATTGGTGGACAGGATGATGGCAAGTGTGAATGGGATGAATTCACTGGTTAATGAGATGACGACACAGATGAATGGGATGATGACATTAGTGAATGGTATGATCACACTGTTAGTGGGATGATGACACTGATTAAAGTAATGATGACACTGATCAATGGGATGATGGCAATGTTTAATTGAATGATCTCACTGGTAAATGGGAATATGATGGTGATGAATAGAATGATGATGACAATGGTGAATAGAAGGATGATGACAATGGTGAATAGAAGGATGATGACAATGGTGAATAGAGGGATGATGACAATGGTGAATAGAAGGATGATGACAATGGTGAATAGAAGGATGATGACAATGGTGAATAGAAGGATAATATAATTAAATATATAAATTATTATGTTCAGCTCTGTGACGGCACATAATAGTGCACTTCTGTAAAGGTCAAGATACTGGGTTCAGATCCTGCCATAGGCAATTGTGCATCTTGACATTCAGAAAGAAAACATAGACTACTGGAAACTATTGCCTAGAGAATCACTACAGCCAAAAAATACTACATATTTACTGAGTCAATAGCTACATCCTGCATAGCAGTTTAAAAAAAATATGAATAATAAACATTATGAAGAGAAAGGCAATACAAATTCTGAGTGGATAAGATAGCTATTGGGAATACATGGATGACATATAAGGAAAAACTGACGACTAAGGAAATATAATGCAAGCAATGAAAAACAATATGTGAACATGGGCAACTGACCTTTGCCTTGAAGTCTGTCTGCAACAAATTTGGCTGCTTCTTGCACTTGCTGTACGTTAGTCACATCCATAGGAAAAGTCTGCAGCTTATCAGAGGCTGTCATCACCAGTTTCCTCTCTCCTTCTGCCCCCATGTACAAGCATCCAGCAAAGACATGGAATCCAAGCTTATCCAGAAGGAGAGCTGTAGCATGACCAAATCCCTGATCACAGCCTGGATAATTATAACAAAATGATTTGATTTTAAGGTCTACATGGCATGTCTATCACTGGAAATGAGATAACTGATGCCCTGGCCAAAGCAGGAGGTAAAAATGGAACAATTTAGCTATCATCTGCCATACACTGAAGCCAAAACACTAATCCACAACTTTATACATCACAATGGAAGAAAGATTTTGGATATTGACTCGAAACCAGACCTCCATACACCAACTTCATCTGCAATAATAGACCCTCATCTTTCGACTTAGAACTGGCCACTGCAGGTTACAGAGCCACCTGTACCGAATCAAGGTGGCATACACAAATGCGTGTCCATGCGGAACAGGCATACAAATCCCTGAACACATACCCCAAGACTATCCAGAATACAAAGAACTGCGAAGCAAGATATGACCACAATGGACAGAACTGAGGCAAAAACTTTGGTGCAGCCGCTTTGACCTGAAGAAGTCTGGGAGCTTCGTCCTGACGACTGGCCTGAAGATCTAGCGAGACCAAAAGATTCCTGAACTCAGAAGAAGAAGATAAGACAAGTCTGCATGTGTTCTGGAGTCCGGGGATAGCTGTGACATGAGCAGTGTTCAGTTTGGACAACTCTTATTTTGTGGAGATGTTCTTGTAGTCTACAGTGTACTGTGCGGAGCAAGATATATTTCACATTCGGATACATAATATAAAAAATAGATAAAATTTAGGAAATAACCGTTTTACGTAAAGTAATTACGGTTAAATCTCTCCATATCGCATTCTGTTACAACACATTTCCATATTTAACCTTTTTAAATATCTCCAATTGTTTTCTTTACTGTATATAGCGAATTTCTGTTATTACATACTGGCATTGCACACTGCTAAGTCTTCTGGGTATGACATAAATCTCTAGAGCATAGGTTCCCAAAGTGGTTTATATAGACCCACAGTGGTCGATTTCGACTTGAAGGGGGTCCATGTCCCCGATAATAACAATTGGGGGTGCACGACATGTACTTTAAAAAAAAAATTAAGGTAAGAATTCGAATTGTACATGTTCTTTTTTTTATTTGTTTACAATTGTCCACTCTACAAAAAAAAAAAAAAACAACAACAAAACTCGATGGTAAAAGGAGGGTTTCTTTCCCATTAAAAAATGATACGTAATTTGGTTCGTTTTCGTGGGATTTTATGATCATAAGTGGGGGGAAATGGAAGGAATAGTACGACAATGTGGGGAGGGGGGCGGTGATAATTTACCCTTTAAGTAAATTCTTAGCACTAAATATCATGTCATATTTCCATGCTGTGGGTTGTGTGTGAGCCCTACACCACACATCCCCGGTTTTTTCCTATTTATGGATGTGACAATGTGGCTGTCAAGTCATTCGAAATCAGGCCCTGTTGATTGCTAAAAGATGCTTCTGAAAACACAGCTCACGTGACTTTGTTTATCTTTGCGCATGCTTCGACACCGGATATTAGTTTCGATGGCCAGTCCTGATCGGATTAGCTTGTTTGCCTTCAGCATTAGGTGTCCTCTCTGCAGGCGCAGCTCTCAGCGGCGGTAACTCGTGACAACTCCGGTCCAATTGCAATAACAGATTATCGAAGATTAGACTACTGCTTGGAAAGTCCATTTACAAATTAACAAGAGTCGTCTCCGTCTATTCATCAGCCGGTAACTTGCACTCAATTGTGTCCACATTCTCCCGGGCATCTTCTCTTCGACAATGACGAATGTCGAGCACTTAATGAACTTCTTGTACGTTTCACACGCTGTCACTGTATCAGCTAGTACGAGAGGATGTCACTAACTGAATTTATTAACAACATAAGAGACAGTTGTGGGGAAACATGATCACATACTCTACTTGAAATGACACTTGATTGATTGAATGAATGAGCGATACACTAGGGGAACAGGCTCTTTCTGCTCTGTTGAAATAGACGAGTACATATGGGAACATCATTATAAAGTGCCGTCTCCGCAACGAAGGCTGACTGCTACGGACCTACGATACTTTTGTCTCTTGCCCTGGTGTGCACTCTGAAAGACTGTAGCCTTCCTACCTCTTGCTCGAATCCTCTCAACTCCACCCTCAAGTACGGTCTTCAACAAGATGTCAAGTCTTTTAACTGTACTGCATTTGTTTGATTTGTATTTCATTTAATAGTGTTTTTTGTTCATACGCAGTGTTGTCAGAATCTTTTAATGTGTTTTCTTTTCATAAAGATATCAATATTCTTCTATATATCAACACTTCAAAGGCATCAATTCTATCTTCTAGCTGTTCATTCATTATACATGTTTCTGAGGTATACTATACATTGATAAATAAACAATACAATATAGAAGTCTAAAAATGTGGGATGCTGTGTGGTATGTGGAAAAAAGGTGTCGATTCAAGTTGCTAGGTGAGTAAGTGTCATCTAAGAAAGCTGTTGGTAGCAGTCTCATTTATCAATTGTATATTAAATTTGAGGTATCATTAATATACCCAATCGTATACCCAATAAAGTTGGGTATATTGAAAACGTAGGCAATTTTTCGCAAACTAAGCATATATCCACCTTTCCCCCCAGAAAAAGCACTGAGTATATATATATATATATATATATATATATATATATATATATATATATATATATATATATATATATATATATATATATGGAGCATGACCAATGGTCAATATAAGACCAGCTGACTCATTTGAAAACAGCGATCTAAAGTGATTAATTTTACTTGTCCGGAGATTTTCATTGGACAATTTGTATACTTTATGCCAACAGCCAATGAAAATCATGAGAAAATGCAAATGAGTCACGTTAGAATGCTGACAGATCCCGTATGTCTTATATTGTGGATTAATCACTTATGGAGTGACCCGAGTTTAATGAAGTTAATATTCTCTGCGATTATTTTAATAATTTGACCAACTTATGTATGCATGGCATATAAGACGGTTCTACACATCTAAAAAATAATACCGTGAGTGGACACATACCTGTAATGAAGTATACCTTGAGCGCACACATACCTGTAATGAAGGATACCGTGAGCACATACATACCTGTAATGACCACTGCTCTGGCATTAACTCCTATCCATGGACTAGGTAGGTCATTGTACATGACTGCAGCTAGGAAGACTAGAAAAACGGTAGCTACACCCTCACAGCACAGCCAGGGCATAAGGAATGAACATACCGCCAGTACCAGGATGTCCTGAAAGGTAGGTCATATCGAGGGTAATATTAGTGCAACCAAGAAATTGTGATGATAATGAGGATTTCGGCAGGTAGATCTTGGCATCCTATAGTCTTTCTGACAAAAGCGTAGGTTCTTCTCAGTTCTATAATTCAGGCTACACCCGGACTTATTTAAGGTTGTCTGAGAGCCATGGTTGTATAAGGGAAGTTTATGGGATGCATGTTTAGTCCCTGAAGGGAAACATTTCAGCGTGGCAGTATCCCAATAGCATAACGTCCTTCCAGGAGCTCAGAACACACTTCTAGGCCAACTATATCATCATTTTTTCTGTTAAATTTGCTGAAACATCCGCCGCAGTGATGATCATATATACCCATCACCTAGGAGTCTGTCACAGAAGGACAATACTGCAATGTCCGCCGGTATGCATTTCTCCATCATCCATGGAGATTTTTTGATAAATTGTGACAGGTTGTCAGTCTATCCCCCAACTTTCCTTAGTCGTCTCCTACGATCTGCTTGGAAAGAAGACAGTGGATCTATTTTTTGTACCCTGAACTAGAAGTCGAGGTCTTAGTTGCCACACGGGCTGCAACCAAGAGATACGACATCAGGTACGGGAGACAACTCGATACTGGAATTGTGAGGGCTGTGATAAAACAGGGCAAATATCATATTAAATGGAAATAGATATATGTGTTAAAAATATTTATACATAAAACATACCAGCAATGAGACATGGCGCTTCGATTAAAATGCCTTAATCAGGACGAAAAGGAACAAACAAACACTTTACATAAGAAAGCACGTATGATGTGACGATATTGGGAGGTAAATTATTAACGTATGCTTCCTCCTACCATCGTCACACCATGGGTTCTTTCTCGTGTGAAGTATGTTGTTTATTTGTCTGTTGTCTTTCGCCCTGATGAAGGCATTTTAGTAGAAACGCTGTCTTTATTATTTGTGTCGTTGCCGGTGCAAGTAAAATCAAACATGTAGGTATCAGGGACAGTTGTGGTAATATATGATCGCCTACAACAGCAGATTAAGGCCCTTGGTAATTACGAAATTATTTGTGGTCTTTAGCTGTCGTTATTACATGTAATATCTTCTTTGAAACTGTTCGCTGCTGTGTTGACCTTATTCGGATTGTAGAGATTTGAACAATCCAGTAGGGTAAAGGTTGCATAAATAAATCTGTTCCAAGTTCTTGATACGCAATCGATTGTTTTGTTGTGACTTGTGACACAGTTCGAGATAACGACACAGCGTTAAAGGAGAGGTCAAAATTAATCGATGAACTCGGTGGAATACACTTCCTATATACCCCAGGAAACTAGTAAGATCATATGTTCCCAAAATGTTTCAGGCCTCCGCCCACTTTGCAAGACAAACGCTTCCCCCCCCCCAAATTATATGTTTTCACGTTTAAGCCGTTTATATTTTCGATGTAACTAGCAACTAATGATACGTTACTGATTATGCCTTTAAAATATTGGAAAAAAGTAGTGGCCAATATCTGCTTCATCTTGAACACAGTTATTGATATACCGGTATTGATGATACATTGCGCATATTAAAAGGTTGTAAAGTGTATGCTCGAATAACATGCACAGTTTCATACGATTGTTTAAATATGAAAATTCGGAATACATATAAGAGATTGCATTACAAGAATATTGAATCACCTGCCACGCATGTCGTGAGAGACGACTAAGGAGGTTTTGGGGTGAACTTTGTTGTCCTATTCGATATAGGTCAAAGTTACCCAGAAACTATGCTGAAGTCGGATGTGTCAGGTCAAATGGATATCGCAACAAAGCTGTAACCCATGACAAAACGTATTCCGCTCTCCGAACTACATCCTGCTGATCTGTGAGTTTGAGAACGAGTGCAGAAGACATATCTAAGGACTGAGACAAATGAAAAATCCTTGTCCGTGACCTATGCGCCAGATGATATGGTAAACATCATAGAAAGCCCAATGGCTTGATTAATTGTATAATCAAGAAACTGAAGTGAAAATAAAAAAATCAGTTTGTAAATGTTTACATATTTGAGATCGATGCTCATTTTCCTACGTATCTAAGATGGTTAAAATGTGTATGCTTAATATTTATGGAATTCTTGTGGTATTTCTGTAGATAAGGATAATAATTTGACAGGTAGAAATGCAACCAATGTTAAATTCATTAAAACGAGGAAGACCAAGAGATATCGCAGAACAACCATCAAAGAGATGCACTGCATTCGGCACTTAAGCTCTGGTTTCTACCCTATGCACCGTATTGGACCCTGAAAGAACATATATATATATATATATATATATATATATATATATATATATATATATATATATATATCTTTACAAGCTGTGCAGCGCTCCACATAGAATGCACACGTCTGTTGTGCAGAGCTCCGTATAGAATGCATACATCTGTGTAAGAAAGCTTTGGGAAATAAGTTTCAATCAGACTAAGAGAAACTTCGATATGTTGCAGATTTGCTGGATGACCTTGCACTAGACTGTGTTCAAGCTAGTCCTGCAAATGTATGGGGACAATGTCTGGTCAAATAATCATAATTCTCTACTTCTACAGATATTGATGAGTAAGGTGTGCGTCGTTGGCACAGTTTTTAATCCCGTGTGAGAAGCTGCAAGTCTGATAACTCGTGACGGCAGGGGCAACCGTTGCATCCAGAACCTCATATAATATATCACTGAATTAATATTTCCACGGAAGATGTCACATATTGGTATGTGTCTTCTATCTATTCGCTAAACCCTTTGTTGCCTTTCAGCGTCATGGGTAGAAGAGTTTTCTGGAGATGGCCCTCGTGTGTGCTGAGTATATTGTGGAATTTGTCACCTCTTTTATTTCGGTAGAAGTTTGTCGCCTCTTTTATTTCGGTGGTCCATCGTTTTCGTGGTCGGCCTCTAGGTCTGCCTTCACTCTTTCTGTGTAACATAGCTTGCTATGGTATGCTGTCTGATGATATTCTGCTGATGTGCGCAATCCATTTGTTCTGTTGTCTCTTAATATATTCCAAAGATTGGAGTGGTACCGGTTCTTTGTCTAATGTCTTCCTTTCTCTCTATCGCTTAGCGATATTCCTAGGATTCTGCGCAAGCATGTCATTTCAGCTGTCACAAGTTTACGTTTATCTTGTGCTGTCATTGTCCATGGTTGGCATTGGTAACAGCGTTGGTGTAATAATTGTTTTGAATAGTGTTAGTTTGGTGTTTAAATCTACATTTTTGTTTCTGAAGATTCCTGTCATTTGTCCTAGGGCTTGGTATGCTTTACTACATCTATTGTGTATTTCTATGCTGCTCCTGCCGTCTGTTGTTTAGGAAGTATTCTTCTACAGGAAGCATTAATAGCCTACATTTTCACGATCTGTCTTGTGTGTGTGTGTTGTCAGCGATGTGGAATCTCGTATATTTATACATTTAGTAATTTAAAAAGTAACTAGAGCAGCCACTTTTATATTCACAGCCCAAACAATGTAAAGGTTTAAGTGAGAGTGTGTTGTCTTCACGATAAGTGTGAATGCGTTTTCTGTACTACAAGTGAGAATGTGGTTTCTGTACTGCTAGTGAAAATGTGTTTTCTGCACGACAAACGGTGATATATTGTCTATATGGCAAATGAAAATGCGTTGTTTGCACGACAAGTGAGAATGTGGTGTCTGTATGACAAGTGAGAGTGTGTTGTCACGTGTAACAGATCATCACAAACAATAAAACAGTACGTTGAAGAGAAGCACGATCGCCTACGCCAGCTGGTATGGCATATTACAAGAATACATGTTGGAAATCAATAAGAATATTACATAAAACCTTTAGCAAATATTTACGTCCATTAAACATATCCTGTGCTATCAGCATATTCGTGTTATTAATAGAATCCCAAGTTTAACTTTGAGGTATTAGCCCAATGAAAATCATTCTTAAAATAGTAGAATATTCTATTCTTGACGTGGAGATCCACCTAACATTTTTGGCTGTAGTTATTTTCTAGGCAATATAAATGCGTTCAGTAGGTTGCCATTCCTTACTTAAAGCACATTTTCCTGCCAGGAGATTACATCTATCTCTATCTATCTATCTATCTATCTATCTATCTATCTATCTATCTATCTATCTATCTATCTGTCTGTCGTCTTTTCTCTGCATTTGCTGTACGGCGTTGTAGGATTGAATGACGATCGGTTTTTGGTCTATGGCACGTTTGGTCGCATAATATGCAGTATTGTGATTTCTCGGGGCTTTGATGAACTCCTTCAATCCACTTTCTTCTGATCTTCCTCTGTCTCTTATTGTACATATTGTCATGATAAAACAATGTTGGTATGAAGATTGAATTATGATTTGCATTTTAATTTCCACCGGCATAGATTTGTGTTTCAAAATTGGCTAAGTTCATAATTTATGTAATTGGCTTTAATTTTTTTTAAATATGCTGCCAACATATTACAATTTCTGTAACTTGTTTTAGTAATTGATCATATATCTTTATGTTGATTGTATCGGGATCTCTACCTATAAGACGTTACTTCTGGTGGTTTTTTATCTGTATTGATCTTCATGTTTTGATTGATGTATCGTTGGATAGATTTGGTTGAATAGATGGCACCTGGTATTTGCTGACCGAGACACACTCTAACTCTCAGTCACAGAACCGGTTTATAGCTAGAGCACGTATATTGTTGTCGAAAGACTGATGACAGAGCACAGACTCTGTACTTTGAAAGGCAGTTATATATTTTATTTTGTTAATTCACAGAGTTTTTACAAATTGCTAGGTTGTGTGCTATTAGGTTAAAAAACTAGCTAATTGCTTAGTAATATTTACATGTGACGGTTTCCTTTGTAGAAATGTGCACCACTGCCACTTTATGTCTCATGATTCTGTGCAAGCTTTAACTTCCAGTGTCGTATATAAGAGATCTTCAGTATGATATTTCCTTCGACGTTTTGGGCGACCTCTTCTTTTTCTTCCCTGGAACATGCTCTTCTAAGAATAGTCGTGACCTCACAGATTCTACAGATATATCCGACTCATCTTAAATCGGATTGTTCTATTATAACTTGTATGGGAAAGGAAGTTTTGGAGTAGATATTATACCCTATTTTTAGGTTTAGATTTTAGGTCTATAGTTTGATTTTGAAAATATTTCCTTTTGGTGATGTCATTATACTTGAAGTCATTACACTCCGGAAAAATTGATAGATGATCAGTCGCTCAATATAGATGAAGGACATGCACTCTGATATTCCTCGTGGCTTCTAGTCATCCCAGGCCTTTTATGAAGTTTGGAGTCGACTTTCTGTGGGTCGTTACCATTGTCAATGACTTGCGTCCATGTCAAGACTTTGAACATTTAAATATCCAGCTCTTAACGTTTCCTTCATTTTATATAGTTGTTTCTCTTTCCACAAAATTACCTTTCTCTATCACAGTTTTTTTTTTAAATCACCAACATTCGAAACAGGATGACAAATAAAAGCTTGGACAGACAACATCAAGGACTGGAAACACAAGATTTTCCCTGACTAATCCCCATAGCAGAAGATAGAAATCCCCCTCCCCCATCATTAGTAAATCAGAACATGACTTTCCGTACTAGGACTTTAGCATTTATTTCTTGTGTTCGCTACTTGATGTCTACACTCTCCAAGTCTTATGTAATAACACCACCGTCGTCTGAAACTCTTCTTTGGTTCCATATATCTTTGCTTGCAGGATTGTGCCGTTGGGCCAGTACGTTTCAATTGTTCATACTAGGGACAGTTCTGCAGAATATGTTCAGAGATCTGTTCCAAGTGCACGGAGGCGTGGCCTGTAAGCGTATATTTAACAACTATATTATTCATATACAATCTATCAATAAACCCATAACCCACCAGGGTCATAGGGGTATCATATTGGATGGATAAACACACACAAACAGTCTTCCAGCGATTTCTGAAATTCAGTCCAAAAATGGTAACCCCCATTATATAATAACTAATAGCCAAAATTCACTGAAGTATAATCTCATTAGGGACTTTGAAAAGTGTTATTAAAAATTGGGAATTTGGTTTATACACGTATGCGCTATAAATTGATTTCACTGTCGACCCAGCTTTAAATGGGTACCGGCTTAATCTGGGAAGTAAAGACTGTGAGGGAGAGGAGATGGCTACCGCCCTCATTTGCAGAGCCACTGAAACGTGAGAACGCTAACATCTCACACCTCTACGCCATTAATAAATGATATGGGTTATTTTACTTACTACCTACCTTTAGGATCCTCCAAGAAAGTCTGACTACTTTCCTTGGAAAAATGGCTAGAAGAACCCAGGCGATATAACAGCCCGTTACAGCTGCACACAAGTCCATTACGTTGCGTGTCAAACTGAAAGCATTATACGATTCCAGCCGCCGTGTGGTTATCTAAGGGGGAAAAACAACTATCAAAGTCAATGATTGGTGATTGTGGTGTATGGTTTATGATTGTGTATTCAGGAACAGATAATTGAGTTGTGTTTTGTATAGGCGCACGTGTGTCTGGTTAGGCATATTTATTCGATTTTACTGGATTGCGTGGTGAAATTTTTTGAATGCTGAGCTGATAATCCTGATGACTCGAGATCAAATCTGATTAGAATTGAATGTTTATCTTCTTTGTTCATTCTCAAACTCCTACAGAGTAGCAGAATGGGGTACAAACAATGGATTGAGTTTTCAGGGTTTACAGCCTAACTGCGATATCTGCACTTTTTGGTCGAATACATATGACTTCAGCATGGTTTCTTTATCACTTTGATCTTTCTGTGGATGGAACAGATATATCCACCCCCTCCCCAGTCACCTCTTATGACGTACCTGGCAGATAATAGTATCCTTATTATTTGCTCCCCTTTCGGGCCTTTTTCAACACACTGGCGTAGATATCTATATTTTGGAGATAACATTAACGCTTCACTATGTACACTTTGTAACGATTACTAGGACGAATTGTTTTATCCTTTTTCTTGTGTATATATCTCAGAATTTGCTCTTAGACGTCGCATTGGTAATCAGTTTTCAGGCTATAACTTGTTTTCATACTTGATATGCAGTGATGTTATGACTTTTCATCACGTCTGCGACACAGTGATGTTATGACTTTTCATCACGTCTGCGACACAGTGATGTTATGACTTTTCATCACGTCTGCGACACAGTGATGTTATGACTTTTCATCACGTCTGCGACACAGTGATGTTATGACTTTTCAGCACGTCTGTAAATAAGTGATGTTATGACTATTCGGCACGTGACTCAATCTACATTTTTCGTTTTCCCCCTCTTCTTAGTCTTTCCATGCTCATGTTGCTGTTCAAGTCATTCTCGTTAATTGGCTGAACCATTTTAAATCTGTTTTTCAATAAATTTGACAACATGTGGCTCATTCTATCTATTGTCTTTTCTATGCTTTTGCTGTAAGGCGTACGCATGTTTGAATGACGATCGGGTTGTGGCACATTGGGATGCTTGCTGGTAACTCCTTCAGCCCACCTTTTTATTTGTCTTCCTCTGTATCTTGCTGTTTCCATTTCCATGTGTCGTATGCTCTTGCCGCTGACCAATAAGGGTCCGTTCTCAGACCGAACCTTTTGATACTTTGTTTTTCTATATATTTGAACACAGATGTTGTTCCAACAATTCTTGTAATCTCTATGTTTCTCACATGATCTCTTGTTATGTTTGCTGCTTTTCTTAAATTTTGCATGTAGTGAGTCTTCTTTCTCTTTTGTTCTGTAGTAACGGTCCTCGTTTTATTGACTCTGGTAGCACGATATTGGTATGAACATTGAGTTTATCACAAACTGTAGTACCACAGATATCAATCCTCTCTGCTCTTCTTTAGCAAGAGAGCGTGCTGCACGGTACCAATTGACAGTATAGAAGACCTGTTCGCTAAATTAAGTTGAACCCCATTCGTTAGGTTTTTAAAATTATTGTTTGGCTTTCAGTTAAATACTATTCATATACTTGAAATCGCCTAGGCTTTTTTGGCATGCGATTCAAAGTATATAAATAGTAACCAACTGAAAGGTAAACAATAATAAAACACGTAACGAATGTGGTGCAAGTTAATTTAGCGAACAGGTTTAGTATAAGCCAACTGTATAGGCATACTGCTGATAGGTTGGACCAAAAATTATATTAAGGTCCTACTAACTCTGATTACCACGGAAGTAAACAATACAACGTCATTTTTTGGGGAAAAGTCCTGTAATATAAGTAATAAAAAATAAATATGCCAAAAATAGTCAAGGCGACTTCAAGTAAATAAATAGTGACCAACGGAACCACGACAATAATAAAAAATGTAACGAATGAAATCCTATTTAATTCTGTGTAGAGTTCTTCTATTCTGTAGTCATGACGATACTCACTCTTACACCTGCTGATAGATTCTTTGATTGTAGGCAGACGGAATGAGGGTTACTCAGGCTGAATGAGAATTACTTTAACACAGATTGAATAATAGTTACTTTAACACAGACTGAATGAGTTACTTTAACACAGACTGAATGAGAGTTACTTTAACACAGACTGAATGAGTTACTTTAACACAGACTGAATGAGAGTTACTTTAACACAGACTGAATGAGAGTTACTTTAACACAGACTGAATGAGTTACTTTAACACAGACTGAATAATAGTTACTTTAACACAGACTGAATGAGTTACTTTAACACAGACTGAATGAGAGTTACTTTAACACATACTGAATGAGTTACTTTAACACAGACTGAATGAGTTACTTTAACACAGACTGAATGAGAGTTACTTTAACACAGACTGAATGAGTTACTTTAACACAGACTGAATGAGTTACTTTAACACAGACTGAATGAGTTACTTTAACACAGACTGAATGGGAGTTATTTTAACACAGACTGAATGAGAGTTAATTTAACACAGACTGAGTGAGAGTTACTTTAACACAGACTGAGTGAGAGTTATTTTAATACAGACTAAATGAGAGTTAATTTAACACAGACTGAATGAGAGTTATTTTAATACAGACTAAATGAGAGTTAATTTAACACAGACTGAATAAGAGTTACTTTAACACAGACTGAATGAGAGTTATTTTAATGATGATGATGATGCTCGTCCGTCGTGATCGACGATGACCAAAAACTCAACCATAATAATAATAACAATAAATAATAAAATAATAAAGTTAATAGTGCGTTTTTAAATGACTAGCAAGTCCAATGCGCGCACAAAATGTTCTTTTACAGAATTGACAACAATAGAAGGTATCTGTGTGAGGTTGAGATGTTTTTTCTTTTCTACGTGTCCGCTTCTGTCTTGCAGTTTCTTGTCTGAATTCTTCTGCCGCTAGTACTCCCGTTCTAATGCTGTAACGCCATGCTGTTCTATCCTGAGCGAGGCTCTCCCAAGCGCCTACGTCAATGTTAAGATGTTTCAAGGATGACTTGAGCGTGTCTTTGAAACGCTTTTTCTGTCCACCAGCTTTTCGAAATCCTGCCTTGAGTTCTCCATAATATATTTGTTTTGGCAAACGCGAGTTCTCCATACGCACAAGATGGCCTGCCCAGCGTGCCTGCGCCTTCATAAGTATTGTGTGGATGCTTATTGAGGTTGATTTTTCCAAGACCTCGTAGTCTGGTACTTTGTCCCACCAATGGATGTTTAGTAATTTACGTAGGCAGGTAAGATGGAAATGATTTAACTTTCTTGCATGTCTAGCATACACTGTCCACGTTTCGCAGGCGTATAGTAAGGTTGGTATAACAGCAGCATGATATACTTGTAGTTTGGTGGTTGTTCTTATACCTCTTCTGTCCCATACATTTTTGCGTAATCTGCCAAATACAGCACTAGCTTTTGCCAGTCTATTGTTAATTTCCACATCAATGTTGACATCGCGAGAGAGTGCTTCCAAGGTAAGTAAAATTGTCGACTACCTGCAGTTTTGCCTGATTGACGATGATGGAAGTAGCAGTATGTTGGCTATTTGATGTTGCTTGGTGCATGACTTCTGTTTTTTTGGTGTTAATAGTGAGACCAAAGTTGTTGCAGGCCTTTGAGAAGCGGTCTATGGTGCTCTGCATGTTTACGACAGAGTCAGCATACAATGCACAGTCGTCAGCATAAAGTAATTCTCTAACAGTACTAGATTTAGTTTTCGTGTTTGCTTTTAGTCGACGTAAATTGAAAAGACCACCATCCGTTCTGTAATTGATCATTATGCCTGCTGTTTCATTACTATGGTGTGTTTCCGTTAACATGGCTGTAAATAACAGGCTGAAAAGAGTAGGGGCCAGCACACATCCCTGCTTTACACCATTTGTGACAGGGAATGCAGGAGATACTCCTCCGTCGCAGATAACACTAGCCATCATACCGTCATGAAATTGTCGTATCACAGTGACAAGTTTTGGGGGGCATCCGAACTTTGTAAGCACCTTCCACAGTCCTTCTCTGTTAACGGTATCGAATGCTTTAGTTAAGTCCACAAATGTTGCTAAGAGTTCACTATGTTGCTCTTGTGACTTTTCCTGAATTTGTCGTGCAGAGAATATCATATCAACTGTACCACGACCTGCACGAAAACCGCACTGACTCTCTGGGAGTAGCTCGTTTAGTAGAGAATTATTTAATCTGTTGAGTATGACACGAGCGAGAATTTTACCAGCTATAGACAAAAGTGATATGCCCCTGTGATTATCGCAAGACTGTTTGGTACCTTTGCCTTTATATAGGTGCACTATAGAAGCATCTTTTAGATCTTTAGGCAATGTACATGAGTTCCAGAAAATACCAAAAATGTCAGTTAGTTTTTTAATCAGCAGTGGTCCGCCATTTTTATAAATTTCAGCAGGTAAGGCATCCAAACCTGGAGCTTTATCATTTGACATTTGTTTAATCGCTATAATAACCTCTTGACTGCTTGGGGGTATATCGAGTTCTTCTCTTATCCTAAGTTGTGGTATTCTGTTTATGACTTCTTCATTTATTACTGATGGTTTGTTTAGGATTTCTTCAAAATGTTCAGCCCAACGATTTAAGATGTCATTTTTATCAGTGAGAAGCTTCGACGAATCGGCATTTAATAGAGGTGGTGATCCCGATGAGTGTGGACCATAGATAGTTCTTAAAGCCTCATAAAATCGCTTATAGTCCTTTCTGTCTGCAAACATTTGAATTTCTTCAGCTTTTCGACTTAGCCATTTATCCTTTATCTCTCTAAGCTTCTTTTGACAAGTGTTACGGATCTTGTTATAGGCTACTTTCTTAGACGGTGAAGATGCTGCCCCTTGTAGTTTCTTGAAAGCTTTGTGTTTCTCTTCTAACAAGGATGTTATCTCAAAATTATTATCATCAAACCAGTCTTGGTGTTTATGTACCTTCACTCCCAGATGTTCCTTCGCTTTGGCGTAAATAATTCCTTTAAACGAAGTTATTTTAATACAGACTAAATGAGAGTTAATTTAACACAGACTGAATGAGAGTTATTTTAATACAGACTAAATGAGAGTTAATTTAACACAGACTGAATGAGAGTTACTTTAACACAGACTGATCTAGGGTTACCTTTATATATTCTGATCCTTACTTGCGCAGCCTATCAGAGATACTATTACATAAATGACTTCTTATATTCCTTATCACGTGACGTTGGTTGTTATGTTCTATCCATATCCTATGTCTCGTGTTCTGCCAATGATTTCCGATATCGAAGTTCTCCAACACTAAGATTCCAAGCATAAAATATGTATGCATATTCTGATTTCTAAGTCATCTCAGTGAAAGAAGGAACTTTCAGCCAATATGTACAGAAACTAAGATTAAATAAACGTACTCACGAATTCAACACTGATGTTCACGGCAAAGCTTGAGGCACAATTTTAACAAACATAGTTGGGTTTTTTCTTACGATAATAACTTGCAATTCAGAATAAAAAATAAAATAGAAATAACAAAAATTAACACTGGAAATGGAACGGTTACCAAGCAGACCTGGCTTGTGCCGCCTATTGGAATTTTCCGGAGAGATATACCCGATACTGTGTGAACGATACATGCAAGTACCGCTGTTCAGGGTTGCCACGTGGGTAGAAATATTATGGTCAAAGTTAAGATAAAATATCGCCAAAAAATTGGCCGAACTCCTACATTGTATATTAACTCATGAAAACACAATTAAATGAATTTGTATTCAACGAAAATGGCTCAGAGGGTGTAGATGATTTACTTAATCGCACTCAGGTTACCCCGTATGTACTTCGTCTCTCTCAACTAAACGACACGCCGTCTGCTGAGATTACAACTTGTAGCTCGTAACCCCGTATAGCACGAAGGAAAAAAATCTCCGAAACAATCAACTTTATGAACAAGAGGTCACGAACTGGATTCGAATCCGCGACCTCTTGGAGCATAAAGGAAGCGGCTTAATCACTACGACAGGGAGATCCCTAAATTCTGTGAAATGAGACTAATAGCTTTAACTCTAATACTGTAACTGCAGTTAGGAAATTGATGCAGTCTATTTCCTGGTTGTGTTTTGGCAGTTGTTACCAGAGAAACAGTTCCTCGAGCAACACTTGTTGGCGTGACCAGAACTCATATCAATATCAGTTTAAATAAGAAAATATGTAACAAATAATACATTTTTAAATTTGTGAGAAATACAAAAATACCAAAAATAATAAACTTCATGCAGTTCCATTTGAAAATGACTAAATTAAAATTTGACCATGAAATTGCCAATATGGCAACTCGTTCACTTCTGCATTGAGTTTGTAACCAATACACAGTGTATATATATCCTGCTCGTTGGACATGGCGTCAGTTATCTTGGTTGATCAGACTTTACCCGTGTTTGTGACTGGCTAGCGGCACAAAGTATAAGCGCAGTGACTAATAATCAATCTCATCAGCCAAGATTAGGGACGCTGTGTGAGATCAGCACGTAGATCCTATCATTGGAGATGGGCATGGTTTTAACGAAATGATCGTATCGCCTGCTCGTGCGGGAGTATCGATTGCTGTTTACCCGACGTGTTCAATGAATTAGCTCAGGGTGATTCCGTTGACTCTCTCTCTCTCTCTCTCTGTTTCTCTTGCTAACTCTAACCCTATTTATCGATCTGTAATAATTGTATTGAACTATCTGTTATGTGTAGTTTGCCAATTAGATTCCACAATAATTTTCCATACCACCTGGTGCAAATTAATAATGGACATTATGTCACAAAGCATTCCGTTATCTGGACTACATCCTGGTAACCGATATGTACTAATTGCAGCAAAACTGTAATCCAACAGGTGAAACTTGGATCAGGGTAATACAGTTGTGGTAATCACTGGTAACATACATAATAATACAAATATCGGCGTTTCGATTAAAAGGTATTTATCCTGAAAATTTTCACAACATAATACGGCGAGTAAGTTTTGTTATATCCTGCTTACCAGCAGGAGCTATCTCAAGTGACGGTAACATGTTGTTTTCTACTTTCGTACACACAGTTGCCGAAGACCGAAAGTGGAACAAATAATAGCGACACTGCTACATGTCATAATCTGTTAAGAGGCGATTAAGTAGGTTTTGATAGTGAGGTTGGTCGTCGAATCTCATGGAGGTTTAAAATGACCCTGAAGTCATACCGAAGTCGGAAGTGCAAATCGGTAAGGGCGCATATATCGCAGTAAAGTTGTAAAACATGACACTAAATAGTTTGCTCTCCGGGTTACATTATTCTAATCTTATTGTGCAGGAGTTTGAAAACGAAATCAGAAGATACATACTGTCAGTCAAAACTGTCAAGACATCTCCACCTTCGTTGCACTGTATTTTCCAACATTACATGTTCATGTTTATTACATGTCATGGGGTAGGAGGGGTGTATAATGGAATATGCAGCGTTACGTCCGTATTTGTCACTGACCTACATTTTTCTTTACAAACCAATGTAACTCAGTTATTGGTGCACCGGCTTCCTAGTCAGGCGGTCCAAAGTTTGGTTTGAAGTTCAGCCTAACCCAGTACAAGTACTTTCGTCTAGTCCAACTAGCAGCAATTATTATTGCATAAGTAATTTCTCAACTCACGAGTTGAAAAGTGCCAGCTCTTAACTAACAAGTGCAAAAGTGTCAATTCTCAACTAACAAGTGCAAAAGTGTCAATTTTCAATTACCAAGAGAAACAGGTAATTCTCAACTAACAAGTTCAAAAGTGTGAATTCTTAGCAAAGTTGAAGTGTAAAAATGTGAATTCTCAGCCAAGTTAAAAAGTATAAATTCTGAACTTAAAGCGTCAGTTCTAACTAAAACGTTCAGGTGTCATTTCTTAACTAACATGTACAAAGTGTTAAATCTCAACTACGACTTTCAACTAGATTTGCAAAATGCGATTTAGCAGTTTTAGTGCGCTCAGTATGCGCAACATTGCCACTTTAAAAAACAACAACGTACCTGTCTGTTCGTTGAACACGCTTGTTCTTACTGCCGCCTGAGTTAAGTTTCGGTTCCGCCTGTATGTTTCACATAGGAAACATCAACCAATTTACAAGTATAGTCATCTGCCAGTTATGTTTGAACTGAAACACGTTTGATGAGGTCGGACTTACTTTTGTTCGGAAGTAAGCGTACGTCTAACTGGGCAACATGGTTGCCAGGTTCAAATACCCATGAAAGGTCAAATTGTACTAGAAAAAAGCCAGAAAAAGACCAAACAAAATTGAATAAATTTTTCTAACTCGAATGACATTCTTACAGCAGTTTTCAGCTTTACTACGTTTACTTTATCATTATTATGTACATCTCACATTATATCCTTCTGTTGTCGTTTCACTGATTTTGCTGTAAGGCGTCGCATGATTGAATGATGATCGGGGTTCCGGGTTATGGCGTGTTTGGTCGCTTGAGAAGTGAGGTCTAAGAATGTTTCCTTCAATCCACCTTCTTAATGTTCTTTATATGTATCTTGCTGTTTCTATTTTAATATTTGATGCTATTGATGCTGAACAATAAGGGTTAATTCTAATTAAGTGGCCGTACAATTTCAGTCTCGATTTTTCAATATATATTTGACCACATATGATGTTCCATCTCTTGTAATCTCTTTATTCCTCATATGATCTCTTCGTGGGGTCTGTTTGCTGATTTTCTCAGACATCTAATGTTATAGTAAGCTTTCTCTTGTTTCTTAAGTTATTGTCCATGGCTAACATTGATAACACAATGTTGGCATGAAGATTAAATTTATGATTTGCTTGCCACATTTCTTTTTATATCTTTGGAGCTTTCATCGTGTGTTCGTCTTTGGGTTTTCCGTATTAGATGTCAAAATGATAATATTACGATGGAAAGCTATCAAAGCATATGCGAATTGGAGTTCTAGGTTGTTATGTCATGTCGAACTAATTTATTTTCACGAATGGACTGCAAGCAAAAATGCTCAAAGTGAACCGGGGTTCTTATTTCCCCTTACTTAAATAGTACGTTAAACGTTACTTTTATTTAACTACTCAAAACGCTATGAAAGTCCAACCACTCCAATGTCAATCAACTTGATAAAAGCCAAATTTGTGAAATTAAAGCCAATATGGCAGGTCGGATGTGCACCCTGAATATTCACACGTTGAGGTATCCTGAATGAAATGTGGCCGCGAATTTATCTGTCTGTAGGCATGTTCCTGTGTACAAGCTTGTATGTGCGTGTATCTGAGGGTAAGAGGTGACATTAGAGGTGACGTGATGGAGACGGCTAACTCAAGCTGGATCCTAAAGCTGTCAAGCTTGTCACCTTATTTTACGGAATAAATGAACCGTGACCGTCTATAGTACAAATTAGCCAGTAGGTCATCCGTATTTAGATTTGGGGGGGGGGGGTAGATCATTTGTTGTTCTGTCATTCATGTTTTCAGGCATAGTTTTATTTTGTTCTCATTCTCCATATATTTTTAATGCGCGCCTCTACGAAAATTCTTGTATACATTTATGTCTTTGTTTCCTTGGATAAATCTGCTGTTAAATGTCTGCCGTCTAATGCATTTGTGACAGTGCCTTTATTTTTACTGTTTTTAAGGTTTGTTCATTGTTTGTATTGTATTTTCTTGTTAAAGACCTTAGGGGTGAAACTGTCTAGTATACTGTTATCTTTATTTTTTTCATACCCATACTCAATAGTGTGATAGTATGTGCGTTTATTGTAAAACTCATCTAGCTTGTGTTTTTCGTAAGTACGATTGTTATACAGTTTTACACTATTTACGTTGACCTTCAAGCCGTATCGAAACGCATTTCGAGATAAGTAACCCGTTTCATTTTATATTTTATTCGATTTTATCATCGTATCCATTACTAAATAATTCACATCATCACTCTTTTATCCGCCCTATCCATTCGTCATGCTATATCTGTTTCCTCTTATCTTGAAGGGCCATTGTAGCTTTGATTTTATCTTCCCCGTGATGTTTCATGCCACGCCTTAATCTCTCTCTCATACCATCGTCACACCATTTTTCTCTAGATCATTTTTATTAATCTTTTTAAAAAAAATGTAATATATGGACAGAGAAATCAATATTGTTCAAGCAGAAGTTTTTAGATAGAATAGAGGTACTAGGGATCACATCTTCAAAATTAGAAATATAATAGAGAAGTGCAGAGATTTCAATGCAGACATACGTCGGTTTCACAGACTACTCAAAAGACATTTGACTGCGTAGCACACCAAAATTTATGGGACATATGGAAATCACGAGCTTCCCAAACCATCGCATATTGTTCATTAAAATACTTTATCATGAGCATCAGGCTTCTGTCTACCTCAAGGGAGAAAGATATGACTGGTCTGCGGTAAAAAACGAAGTCAGACAGGGATTCATCCTCTCATCACACCTGTTCAACATATATGCAAAAACATCATGCGAAATGTACGAGGATACACATTCTATAGACAGCTTCAACCCCTTAATATCGGAGGACATGAGAATCATAAGTTAGGTATATAGGTGATACCTAGCGATATCAAGAAGCCGCACAGTTTTAGAACACATGATTATGACCGTTACTTATCATAGTGAGGCACAAATTCTTTGACAAACATACCGCATATAAACAGAGATGAATTCACACCTACAATAGTTATTGACAAAGAACAATTAGAATATGTCAGCAACTGAATATCTCGGGTCAACCATCAACACCGCAGGAGAACACAGCAGAGATCAGAAGAAGATTAGCAATGATCCTACAAAACACCACAGATGAAAAATATATGGCAAAAGGCACAGAAAAGTAAATGTTACAACTATTAAGAAGCAATATTTTTCGAGTTGCAAGATATGGTTGTGACACAGTAACAATGGCATTCGCAATGACAAAGTAAATATGAGTATTCGAAATGAAATGTTATAGAAAGGTCTTAACATAGACAGGAAGTCAAACAGCGCAGACTTTCGCAAAGACTGTAGCATCGAAGATTGGCTCCTCAAAACTATTAAAAATATTTTTTTTAAAAACAACGAACATATTTTGGACATTTAAAAAGACATACTGGCTTAGAAAGATTAATCATGGAGGGAAACGTTCCGGGGAAGAGAACAAGAGACAGACCAAGTCTGCGATGCGCACAGGATATCGAACACTTCTGAACATGATCATGACACTAGAAGAGGCTGCGCAGCTTGCACAGAACTGAGAGGCTTACAGATTGGTAGTGAGGACAACGATTTGTGAAGGACAATCCACATATATGTATATATTAAGAATATTATTTGCTGTTTCGTCCTGATTAATGTTTTTTTAGTCGAAACGTCGTCCGTTGCTGTGTCGTTGCTATAATTTTTTTGTTTATAACATTTGTAGCACTTATACTTAAAAAGTAAAATGAGTGATTTTAGATGGTTGTTTTCCAATGACATCTATATCATATCACGGTATATCCGTGACTATCGACAAAGTACAACATGCATTCAAACAGAATTAATAAGGCCTTCCTTCGTTACTTTTCTTGATTATTCCCATGTATGGTAGATAGTTAATGAGTTTGCCTCTCTTGTGGAGAGTCGTGCTCCTTTCAATCAGCATACAACAAAGTCCAATTAGGTATATCAGGACACAACTACCATAAAATATTAGAGGCAACAAAGACCCCAAAATATGTATGTTACTATTCCCATGTATTCTGTTGTCCAATATTTATATACTTGGAATCGCATGCCAAAAATAGCAAAGGCTACTCCATGTATATAAATAGTAACCAATGGGAAAACGTAACAATAATAAAAAACTTACGGAAGGAAGTCCTGTTTACGTTTAGCATTTAGATCTTCATATATCTACGGCCACTATACCACATGCATTCCGACTGACGAATGCCAGCGAAGAGAAAAAAATTTTCAGTCACTTGTCTAACATTTTAACTTAGTCTTTGATATTGTGTCTGTAGATAGCTATATATCATCATCATCATGTGCCGTCTCCGCAAACGTAGGTTGACTGCAACAGACTTCCAACATACCATGTCTCTTGTTTTGGTGGGGCATTCTGCTACACTGTAACCAGTCCATCTTGTGATGTTGAGGGGGTAGAGGTGGGTTTAGCTTAAATATTGCCTTATAACGGCAATTCGCTCATTCTCGTATGTAATTCCTATATTTTCGTGAGATGTTTGGTTTGATGAACTTTTATTTTGTTGTTGAAAAACTAGTTAATATTGATTGGGGGAGGGGGGGGGGGTGTGTTACCACATTTTGGTAAAATTTTTAGTACTAATAGTCATGTTCTGATTTCATAAGGGTAGGTAGATGTTTGATCAACCCGTACCCCCACCTTATCTACAAGATTGATTACACTACGCATCACAGTAAATAGCATGTACAGAAAGTCGAACAAACTTACTTCACACTTTCTCTTGTGGAGTGTAAGTCTATGGACTAGGGTTCCCTCCCGTGTGCGCCTATAAGTCAAATAGTTGGCGGTATATGAGATCTTTAATCGATGACAGCTGTAATTATGGCCTGTCGGTGATAAATAATTCATCAAGGCTACCAAGCTAACAGGAATAAAGTAGCACAGAACACTAACTAGTGTATCAAAACACAAAAACACATTCATGTAAATCTACGTAAACACAACTATCATCATCAAGTGACATTCTTTCCAGAACGTAGTGTTTCCTATGGATCTCTTGAATTCTCCGCGGTCTTTAGCAAGTTGCCCTGCATCTTCCAGTGACATGCGCAGACATTCTTGAATGTATTTTGTCCAACGGCGTCTTGGTCGGCCTTTGCCCCTGTTGCCTTCTATCATCCCCTCCATTAACACTCTCTCCGTGCCGTCGTGTCTTAATATGACCGAAAAAACTAGCTTTTTCTTTAATATAGTGTTCAGAAGCCAGCCTTCCTGGACGTTAATTGTTCGTAACATCTCCTGGTTTGTTTTCTTCGCTGTTCATGGTATTCTCAAAACTCTTCTATAACACTTCAATTCAAATGATGTTATTCTCTTGGCCACTGTTTTATTTAGTGTCCATGCACATCCATATGTCGCCACAGGAAATACACATGTTCGTAGTAAAAACAATTTGGTTCTTATGTTAGTACCGTGCCATAGTTTCTTTATCTGTTTTCATTTTTCCAGCGCCATTGCCGTTATTCTCTTGATCTCAACTGCGCAGTCCCCCGATTTGTTTATATTAGTTCATAAATAATCAAAATGTGTCACTTCTTCCAAATTGCAGTTCTCAATATTAATTTTGGGTCTTGATTTAGTTTTGTCAGTTGCCATTATTTTTGTCTTTTTCATATTTAAGAACAAGTTTTGCTGTTCGCTAAACTTTTGGGTTGACTTAATTATGTTCAGTAAGTCGTGTTCGTTTGTTGTTAATAGCACTGTGTCGTCTGCATATCTAATTTCTGGTATCTGCAGCCCTCCTATATTTATGGGTCTGAAATCAGGCTTCATTGATTCTTTGTTAGATTGTGTGATCTGACATGATGGTAATACTTAATTAACACTCGCTAATTCCAATACGAATTGTTCACAACATCCATAGAACATTTCTTGGCACAATACTCCTGTAGTTTGCCGTTGCTTTCAGGAGGAACATCCGATTTAAACTGACACCGAGGAAAACACATACATTCTCACTAGCCATTTTGACCGGAAACACAACTATAGTATGGAATAATAGTAGATCTACATATAGCAACAAACAATCTACAACCAAAAAAATACACAACTAAATTTTATACAAAATATCATTCTACTACTAAATATTGTTACATATAGAGCAGAACAGCAATCAAAACACTATATAATTTACCTAAACTCCATTCCACTATAACGATAAAATCATACCACACCCTTCACCAGAAAATGTACAACAGCCTACTACAAGATATCAACACATTTCTCTCTACCAACCATGGTTATCGTAAGACGAACTTTCACCCAGACAAAGAATACTATAACCTCACATCGAGTGTTCTGCACTAATGCACCCAACCTATGGTCTTGTAATACAGCCCACGGCAATCTAACTAGATACCGCCGTGAAGACTTGCTCAGCGTGTGTGTAGCCAGGCTTATGCACGTTATAAGTCATCGTACTTTATGCAGAACACACTTAATACAACCATTTTCTTCTATCTCAAGCATGACAAGCGCGTTATTTCTTGGTTGGTTCCTTAAATGTGCCGAGGATTGTAAAAAAAAAAAACAACTTTGGCTGCCAGATGGTTGAGCGTGTTTATGACCAAATTGTCTGTAAAAATTCCCAAATATTCAAAATTGTGTATGAACTATTAAAAACATGCTGAATCTCTAAGAAACTCAAAACCTTTCCTTAAACTCATATTACCACTCTCCTATCAAAACGCATTCATTTCACACTGACAAATATGTTATTGCTAACTTAATTGTAGTTCTATTCATGTTATTTTGATTCTTGAGTTTTCTCTAGACATGAAAGTAATGAGAATACTTACAAGTTTTATTCATAGTAAAATTATACATCTGAATTTACACTATGCTGTAACTTAGGGTTACCATAATTGTCAGATCGAAAAAGAGGACGTTTCGACGTGCGCCTTTAAATCCAGTGCACCCTTATTGTAGGGTTACCATAATTGTCAGATGGACAAAGAGGATACGCAAAGTTTTCATCAAATATGGCCAATATTAAGTGTTGCACGCCCGTGTGTTGCCGGGGTCCGAAAGGGGAGCAAAGAATAGCAACACTGTTTACCTTCCATGCATGTCGTAAGAGGCGACTAAGGAGGTTATGGGATGGAGGAGTTGGCTGTCCCATCCCATGTAGGGCCAGTGGCCCAAAGCCATGCTGAAGTAGGATGTGTCAGACCGAAAGGCGCAAATATCGCAGCAGTGCTGTAAAACATGACACAACGCATTCCGTTCTCCGGACTACATCCTGCTAATCTGCAAGAGTTTGAGAACGAATGCAGAAGAATTAAGTGATGCACAAATAAAATTAAACTACATAAAATATTGTTCTTATTTAATTATAAACTTGTATTAACTGAGTGTTAACTGAGTGTTAACTGAGTTTCGGCATTTTTTAAATCTTATTTTTAAAATGTAAGTTAAATCTTCAATTCAAAAATTAATTAATTAATAATTATCACTAACGAACTCGCGTTACCGTCTGCTATGCGAAATGCGTTACGTTTACGAAAAATTGAAAATGGCTAACGGAACAAGAAGTTCTGATGGCTGATGTTAATATTGAGCTAAATATAGCTGGCGCGCGTGTTTATTTCACTATACATAATAGATTAAAGTATATAGCACAGAAAACTAAGTAAGAAAGTATCGATCGATCTGGGACGGACGGACGGTCGGGGACGGTGAAAAACCGGATAAAAGCCATTTTTCTGGAAAGCCGCCCGGACGTCCAGACAGGGGCATAAAACGAGGACATGTCCGGGGAAACCCGGACGTATTGTAAACCTACGGTAACTAAGTTTTCAGTTAAATTATTGTCCCAACTATTATCTAGTGCTATTTCTACCACACAGCCGAATAGTACGTTCTCATTGTTTGCTGTATCCAGGTCTCACTATAGTAACGGAGCTTCCAATTCAACACCATGGTGGCTATCCATAAATTTCGTCAACAAATAGGGGGGGGGGGGCTGGGTGTCTGACAAAGTTTGACAGTTATTAACAAAGGGAGGGTTAACAAAAGTTGATGTCAACACATTTTATTTAAAAAAAATAGACCAATACAATTATTTGAATAATTTACGAAAAAATCTGTGGGGAAAATATTATTTTAAACTAGGGGTGTACCGGATTTCGGCTCCGGCTCCGGTAAATCCAGAATCCGGCCACTTTTACAAATCCGGCTCCGGTACAATTTTGCCGGATTTGTGTTGCCTAGTCAGGTGAATGTTTCATGAGGTCAAGCACAGTAGCACTTCCAGTTTACTATTTCTTGCTGATGTAAATAAGCATTTTAAGAAGAAGAAAAAAATTCATTTTGAATATTAATGGTACATTACTTCATGAGTTCGTGGGACTTGAATATTTCGAATTTTCGTAAATTTCTGTGGTCCTGCCGATAAAATAAAATGGCATCAAAATCTAAGTCATACAGCGCCGTTTGGGATTACTTCACGGTTAAAGACGATGATTCAGCGAAGGTAATATGTAAGTTCTTGCGTGGACGATCAGATCGCCCCAAAGACTTCTCAACATCATCAATGCAAACCTATTTGCGATCGATGCACAGGAAAGCTATGACGAAATGATGGAAAAGAAAGCACTGTAGGCCATTGTATTGGCTACCACATCTATGATGAATCTGGGATCGTGTTTGCACAAAGCAAACAGCAGTACCCAGCAGTCAATAATGCAGGCATGGGACGGGTCAAAATTTGGGACATCACAATCCCAATGCTAAACGCAGTCATGCTGCCGTAGCCCGAATGATAGACATAGATACGGAGCTTTTTCAAGTAGTTCAACGTCCAGGTTTCAGAGAGCTGATGCATACATTGGAAAAAAGGTATGAATTGCCTTCAAGAAAGTACATTGCTGAACATGTAATTCCTGGGGTGCAAAGGGAACGCATTGCTCTAGGCGGACCCAGGGTTAGCAGATAACCAAGATCCCAAATGTACCTCCACGCGGTGCACCCTGGAAACAGAAACACAGCAGCTCGAGCTGATTCTGGCCAAATCATTTGGGGATCGTGTCCGAGAATGTGGAGGTAGCAGATGGAAAGAGATTTGACTGCATAAAAGACAGACAATATCTCCGACACCACCAGCATCACCACATATAGCGACACTGTCGACATACAGTGAAGCTAGTCAGTCCAGTCCGAACATTGGAAGGGCGGCCAATGTAAAATGCACGTAAAGGTAGATGCATGGCGAGAGACAAATAGATTTCATACCGAGTACAATGAAACAATGAAAGGGCAGAACAGCGCTAGAGGGCAGCGCGAACTGCAAATAGAAAGTGAAAAGTCCCTAGGAAAGGGGAACTACAAGCTCCGTCAGCTCGAGACGAGCTTCTAGTTACCTGTGTTCCTTACAGGCAGAGACATAGATCCATTCATTGGCGTTTGGTAAAGCAAGAAGACCTAATCCAACTCTAATGTCGAGCCTTCCTAAACGAAATATGCTCGTGAGGAGAAAGGGTCCCGTGCCCGATGGGCTCAGGCACATAAGGGACAACGATTTAGCCCTGGCCCAACTCTACTGTCAGGTTTTCCTACACCGGAAATACACTTGAAGAGAGAAAGGGTTCATTGCCTGATGGGCTCAGGCACTATTGGGACAAGGACGCTCAGCTAGAGAACGCCTTGCTTTCAAACGCGTGGTGTGAGACTCGAACTTGGACAAGGGGTACACGATGTCGGTGAATGACACCTCAGCTAAGAGGGCGAAAGAGCCAGGGTCCAACTCCTCTGTTGAGTTCTTCCCCTTAAGGAACCAGGCTCACGGATGAAAAACGGTTCAGTACCCAATGGGCACAGGCACAGCAGGTCCAATTACACGAGGTAAGTTCATAGACAGTGGAACACCTCGTGCGAGTCAGACGAGAGCAAAAATCGTCTGGGCGAAGAGTCACCACTACGCGTGCCTAGAGACAGATATAGAGGCTGTCACAGGCTAAGGGTAGCCCACCCGAATTGTCAAGGCATGCCGAAATCGGATGTGTTAGGCCTACAAGGCGCATAACGGTGGCACAACGTAATCACGCTCCCGGCGGAAATCGCACGGATATCCGTGATGGTTACAATGGAGCCAATGAAAAACAAACAAACAACATGTCATTCCTGACGTGTAAACGTCTGAAGGTAAAAATTGCAGCAATGATATCTGACACTGATTACATATCATTCACAACAGATACACGGACAGCTGAACACACCACCCATTCATTTATGGGCATCACTGGCCATTGGTTAACAGACTCATTCATACACCGCAGTGTAGTCTTCCATTGTATTGCATGTAATGAACATTATATGGCCACAAGGTCACATACTTGCTTGCACATTTTGAAATGATGCTGGATGAGTGGTCAATTTCACGTGAGAAGTGCCATGTTGTTGTGAGAGACAACACATTTAACATTGCCAAATGCTTTCGTGATGGCAGCTATTCAAGTGTTGGATGTTTTTCACACACACACTGCAGATGTGTGTGCGTGATGGTCTTTTGAGTCTAAAGTATATTGCTGACATCATCGGTACTGGAAGAAAATTGGTAGGACATTTCAAACACTCTTTTTCAGCAACCAGTCGTTTGCATGAACTTCGAAAGGAATGAAACCTACCACAACATCAGCTTATCCAGGACGTGACAACACGATGGAACTCAACGTTTTATATGCTATGACGTCTGTTAGAACAACAGAGCAGCATCAGTCTGTTAGTTAGTTTGTTCCTTTCATGCCGCAAGCGACACATAGGGCAGAGGTTTTGGTTCTCCATATGATGCGGTCCGCTGCCTGCAGCTTCAATTCCTGGATGGTCTTACAGCCTATTAATTCCCCTTCTTTAAGAATGGTGTTTTAAGGGTTGTTTTAGGTCTTCCTCTTTTTCTTTTACCCTCAGGTGACCACATAAGGGCTTGTTGGTTTATTATGTTTACATCTAGTCGTAAAACGTGACCAAGGTATTTCCATCTTCGTTTTCTTATGATGTTTGAAACATACTCTTGGTGAAACATAATCAGTCTGTACTGTGTTGAAATTGATTTGGTAACTGGGCTAACGGCACAGCAGTTGGCAGTATTGGAGAATGTGGTAGGTACTTTGGCACCATTTGAAGAACTCGCACGTGAAATAAGTGCAGCTCAGGCACCAATATCAGTTGTGATCCCATTAGTGAAAACACTCACTGCTTTTCTCCAGAAAGAAGGTAGTGATGCTGAGATCAAAACTATGAGAGCAGCCCTGTTTGAAGCTGTTAGCAGATTTGCGGACATTGAGTTTAACAGTATTTACACCTGTGCCACACTACTGGATCCAAGATTCAAGCTGTGCTTCTCCGAACGTGGCAGAAATTATGCACGAGCCCATCTGATGTTAGCAGCTAACTCCATTATTCATTCAGCAAACACAGTCAGTGTACAGGATCCATCAGCTACTAGTAGTGGTACTAGTGTTTTGACTTCTGTGAGCACTGCCACACAGTACGAGTCCAGCCTATGGAGATATATTGACACAATTGTCGAGGAAAATCCCATGACAGATCGTTCTGCAAGTGCCGAAGGCAACAGCATTAACACTGAGGTGATACAGTACCTGTCAGAGCCACTTCACACTCGACAATCAGATCCAGTTTCATTGTGGCATGCCAGTAAGCAAAGATTTCCAAGTATGGCTAGACTGGCGCAGGCATTTCTTGCACCACCACCTACAAGTGTGCCATCGGAACAGTACTGCAGGAGACATTATCACTAACCACCGCAGTAGCCTTGTACCACAAAACTTCACAGCCATAATGAAGACTGACTGATTGAAATAGTGAAAGTACTGAATGAATGTATTTCAATAAATTCAATCTGTTCAATGTACTGTTGTTGTGAGTTGTAACTGAGCTGCCAAATTGCCAACTGAAAACAATGTGAAAACTAAAAACTGAAAACTAAAAATTAAAATTATATATTAACATTATGAGCTTATGTATTATGTTTCATCTTGAACTTATGGAACTTAATATTACTTATTCTAATGTAAATATAATTATTTTACATTTAAATGATTTAATATGAGTATATGTCATCATTGTCATGTCTATCGTAATAAACTGCAGTAATGAACAGTCGAGTGACTTCACTCACCTAAGTCAAGTGATGTAGTACATTATTCAACTTTTGTTAAATTTGTAAATCCGGCTTCGGCTCCGGCCGGATCCCACTTCACAAATCCGGCCAAATATGGCCGGATTCCAAAAATTTGAATCCGGTACAGCCCTATTTTAAACAAAATACTTTTTCTGATTTTTTAAAAATAGAGTTAGAAATATTTGACTTAAATATTCTGGGGACTGGTTTCTGTATTTTTTACTGTCTGCTGACAAGAGGTGGGTGGGGGGGGGGGAGGAATTATAAAAAGCAACAACTGGTGACATAATTTATGAACATCATCCTGAGAAACCTTTTTATAACATTCACTTCTCTTCATTCTACATCATATACATCAGTTGAATAGACAGCGTTTGTAAATTAGTGAATATCCACAAAATAACAAGCCACACATTTTGTAGTTAACCTTAAACAAGAACATATTGGAACGTTGTTATTTCTTTTTTAAAGAAAGCAAAACATTGAAAAAAGGCCAAAAATGACTAATAAATTCACGGCCTGCATCCTTTAAAGGTGACCAAACTTCTCAAATTTGACCATAAAATGGCCAACATTACTTATCAAATTTGGTTATAAATTTCAACGTTGTCATGTGGACTCATGGAGAATTATCCTAAAGTGATGCTATTTTACTTTCCCCAGATTTTCATTGATCACTTTGCTTTGGTCCCTTATACTTTGTAGCCAATGAAAATTACTGGAAAAGTCAAATTTTTATCACTTTAGAAGGATGGTTCCCAATGAGTCTGTAGGACTGCATTATTGAGGGATTTTGTTAATACAATACATTTAACCATAGATGTGAGTCCACCTTTGTTGTGTCCAGGCGTGAGATCATAGAAGAGTTATATGAGGTCGAAGTTCAAGGAGTCCTGTTACAACAACCTCCAATTGTTACAGTCACTTGTGTGTTTGTCCATGCTTTGGAGACATAGAGAAGTAATGCACTTATTTGAGATTTGATCCGCAGGGAATAAATAATAGCACCACTTTGATCTACCATGCGTATCGTAAGAGGCGACTATTTGCTATTCCATCTCATAGAGTGTCAAGGTGACTCTGAAGCGATGTTAATTTCAGACGTATCAGGATGAAATGGTCAGATATCGTAGCAAAGCTGTAAACCATGACACAATGCATTCCGTTCTCTGGACTACATCCTGCTACATTGCAGGAGTGTGAGAATAAGTGCAGAAGAAGCAGAGAGTACTTACATTTGTAATAACATATTTGCATTATTTGATATCATTTCAGATCTGAACTTTGAGTGCTCTCACTGCAATAGCCGTTTCTCCACCGAAAGGATTTTACGTGAACACATGAGACACCATGGTAGGAAACACTATTATTAGTCCTTTCTGTCGCTCTAAACAGTGAATTATGAACATCTGTCCTTTCTGTCATTTGCATTAAAGTGCTATAGAAGAGTTCTGAGAATACCATGTACAACAAGGAAAATAAACCAGGTGTTTAGAACAATTAATGTCCAGGAAAGCTGACTTCTGAACACCATATGAAAGAAAAAGCTATTTCTCTTTGGGTCACATTAAGAGACACAACGGCATGGAGAGAGTGTTACTGGAGAGGACAATAGAAGGCAGCAGGGGAAAAGGCTGCCCAAGATGCCGTTGGACAAAAGACATTCAAGAATGCCTGCACATATCACTAAAAGAGGCTTGACAACTTGCTCAAGACCGCAGAGAATTCAAGAGATCCATAGGGAAGACTACGTTCTGGAAAGAATATGTCACCTGATGATGATGATGATGTCCTTTCTGTCGCTCTTAAAAGTGAATTTTGAATATCTTTGGGGATGTCCCTGGTGTAGTAGTTAAGCAGTTTGCTTTGTTCTTAAGAGGTCGGTTCTAATTCCACTAGCGTCGTCTTGTTTAAACAGTGAACTTTTTCTGAGATCCCTGGAGATTACCTATTGAAGCTGTGGAGTTACGTGCTGTGAGTGGTACTCTCAGCAGAATATCGTTTTAATATCTTGGATCCTTCTTGCGCAATAACATATTATCCATGAAAGAAGTTAAGATCAGATTATAATCTTTAGTGACTTGTCTTCTTTACATATGAATAAGCAACATCAGTATTGCAGTTAAGACTATATTATATAAAACATTAGTGTTATCTATCATACTTTATGAATGTCAGAGCTAGAGACTGCAGGTATAGAAAGATGGATTTGCAGTGTAGACATCTTCAATACGCTGTTCATTCTAAGAATGAAGTAGTTCAGTGTTTCTGATTGGTTGTTGGACGCCGAATGCATAAATTGAATGTTAAGTGTGCAATAATATAGTTCTTTAGATTATAATACCATTCTAAATTTAAATATATTATTGCTAAGTGAAATGTCTATATTACATGTCTATCACAATAGTAATGTACGTTTTAAAATAAATTTTCATATATCTTTAACATTCCATGATAAATTACTATGCCTGCTATTATGTCAATGTGCAGGCGCAAAGAGGTCAGGGGGCAACCATTATTGTGTTTACTACACAATGTAAAAAGTTCTGAATAATTAATTTTGTTATTTTAAAATTTCATCACCTGTATAAAAATCACCTGTTGTCGGGGAGTAATATGTGGGTGAGTTTTGACCCAATTCAATCTTAGAGTGAACAGATTATAATAGTTCATGACATGTGACATTGGTTATAATGTCCTTCCACATCCTTCTGTTTTGTGTGATATCAATCACTTCCGATACCAGAGTGAAAGGGACATGCATAGCTCTTGTGCAATCCCAGGGTAAATAAATAACCAAGATCCTAGTAGTACCTCATCATTGTGACCCCCGAAACATGCTTGTGCACAGCAGTCTGGCTAATGTTTTAGGGATGTGTCCCAGAAGTGTAGACCAAGATGGAATGAGAATGATTGCACAAGACAAACAATATATCTGGTTAGCATTTCTTGGCTTACATAGCCAACACTCTTGTCACAGCACAGTGTAAGACAACGGCTGACCTGCTGGGTTGTCATGTCCGAAATCATCACTAAATCAAGAATGATAAGCACAACTTCAAAAAAGTAAGGATTGCTAATAGAGTACATGTCAAGATAGGAAAACTCTAGAGGGCAGTGAATGTGCAAAATTTAGTTTAAAAATCCTCAGAAAACGGATGTGTCGGGTCATTGATGCAAATAAAATGGCAACAACGCATTTCTATTCTCTGAGCTACATCCTGCTGGCGGTCTAGGAGGAACATTGTCCTGCTACAAGAGAGATCCAGCGGAAGTTTGAGATTGAACGATAGAGAAGTCAGAAAATGTAAGCAATGTTCATGCTTGAGAACAAGCTTTCAGCTGTCTTTTGGTAGCTCTTGGTGTGGAAAGTAAAAGAACAAGAACACCAATCATCATCATCATCATCAGGTGCCGTGCCGGGTGGCGTAGGCGGTCATGGCTCTCCACAGCTCTCTGTCCACAGTATTATGTATCAAAGTCGTTGTTGTTTCTTTGCCGTGCCAGGTTGTCAAACTGTCTAATATTTTCTCACGTTGTCGCCCTCTGTCTCTGGTGCCTTCAATCTTGCCTGTTGTGATTATGTTCTCTAAATACACCAATTAAGGCACCAATCAGTTGGTGCAAAGAAAAATGTGTTCATGTTCAGACTTAGATAAGTTGTTCACGATTGAATGGAACCTCGGCTAAGAGGGCAAGCTAAACCTAGTCCAACTTTACTGTTGAGCATTTTCCTATACTAGAATCATGCTCACAGTCAAGATAGATGTTGATGTCAGGGAGCAATGAACTATTAAATTACACAAGATAGGTTTACTTGTAGCCGAACACCTTGTATGAGATAGACATCATCCAAAGTCTAAATTACTGCTGACCATCTCCGTAGAAGCTGCCACCTAGGAACATGTTTTAGCCTGCAAAGTCTAAGGGCACAGTGGGTTATAAACCATCACAGCATAGAGCTGACATACTTGCCACCTGGTGACAGATACGAAGACTGTCACAGACTAGGGTAGCTTACCCAAAGTAAAAACATTCTGATATCAGATGTCCTGCGCCAAATGGCACAAAAACACAACTGCTATAAAACAAGCAGAACAATGTATTTCATGATCTTTGATTCTTCTTCTTCTGCGTTTGTTCTCAAACTCCTGTAAATGAGCCGGTTGTAGTCTGGAGAACGGAATGCGTCGTGGTTTACAGCATTGCTGCGATATCTGCGCCTTTTGGCCTGACACATCCTACTTCAGCATGGCTTTGGGTCACTGACCCTATATGGGATGGGACAGCCAACTCCATCCTATAACCTCCTTAGTCGCCTCTTACGACATGCATGGAAGGTAAACAGTTGCTATTCTTTGCTCACCTTTCGGGCCCTGGAACACAAGGGCGGATCTTCGATTCAATTCATCAGAACATTCTTGTTGGTCATATCAGAGAAAATGCAGAAGTAGAAATTTCCAATTCTGATGTTTTCCTATGCCACACTACCAGGTTATAGTCTTTGTCTTCCCCGACCCCTCTTGCTTTTCTCCGACCCTCTTGCTCTTCCCTGACCCCTCTTGATCTTCCCCTACTCCTCATGTTCTTCTACCCCTCTTGTTCTTCCCCTATTTCTTGTGTTCTTCCCCTACTCCTCTTGTTCTTCCCAACCCCTCTTGATCTTCAACATGGGCATTGTCACTATGTGTTCCATTGTTCCTCTTCTCATGATGTGGACTGTTTCTTTCTAATTTGAGTGAGTACATGTAATAGCTCTTTTTGAATTAACTTCTACCAAATATTTTCTTATTCTGTTACACACTATCTCTTTTCCTTAAATGTTACCAATTTGCACCAGTATTCTCCTAATACATTGTATCATACAAAGCAAAATAGTAAGGGCTGTCATTTTCTTGAGATTGGTAAGTAATCTCTGTTTCATATGTAACTCTGTCTGCACACCCTCCAGTTTTTCTAGCTGTCCATGGCACTCTT
This sequence comes from Meghimatium bilineatum, assembly GCA_034231615.1. Taxonomy (NCBI): domain Eukaryota; kingdom Metazoa; phylum Mollusca; class Gastropoda; order Stylommatophora; family Philomycidae; genus Meghimatium; species Meghimatium bilineatum. The sequence continues at coordinate 41,417,992 of CM067304.1, forward strand.
AGAATTCTTCTGTACAACCATATCTCTATTGGCTCTAATGTTAAATGTCCATCATGTCTTCAAGAGTTTTGTGGGTGGGTGATGTGGTTGCTTTGCATTGTTATCCATGATTAGTATATGGGATTTATGTATGAATGCTCACATCACAAGTTCATGCTGGCACCTGAAAGAAGTGCAAGGAATAGTAACACCATAACCTGCTATGCATGTCGTAAGAGCTGACTAAGGAGATTTGGGGATGGGATGGACTCCTGCATGTTGTAGAGTCAGAGTGGTTCAGAATCCCTCATGCTGGTGAAATGTTGAGCTGAGTGGTGCAGGTGCCAGGCTTTAAATCCATGACAACACATTCCAATTTCTTGACTACATCCTGTTACTCTGCAGAAGTTTGAGAACAAATTTAGAAGAAGACTACAGAAACTAATGATGATAAGCTGAAACATTGAAAAGATGAGATAATTGTTGAAGAAGTTGACCATCAGATAATGATGATTCTTGTTATGTGGCTGTTTTAAAAAATAAACTTATTTAAAACATGATTTTTAATCCTATGACCTGGCAGTCAACCACTACAAATGTCCACTTTGTGACATGACATGTCATTCACCTTCAGCTGTCAGAGACCATGTGAGATACAGACATTCCCAAGAGAGAAGCTTCAAGTGTCCGACCTGTGATTACAAGTAGGTTGCCAAAAGTATTTTCAGAGTGTGTCATGTGTTGATATGATGGATACATGGATGGATGATTATTATTAATGATTATTGATGATAGTGAAATAATTCCGTTAGCTTTGAGCAGGTAGCTCTTGACAGCTCATGACTTTTCTGACAAAAACACAAGTTCTTCTCATTTGTTTAACTGAATGGACATCCTAACTCAAAGGCATGGATTTGTTAGCAGGGTTTATGGATGCATATTTTGTTCCCAGATGGAGGCATTCCAGTGCACCAGTATCTCAGGATTACCATGTCCTGCCTAAGGCACAGTACACGTCATCTCATCATTCTTCTGCCAGATTTGTTGACCCATCCACATTGATGGCACATCTAGCATTGCCCATCACTAAGGAGTGTGCCACAAATGATAACGGTGCAATGTCTACTGACCTACATCTCTTCGTCATCCATGGGGATTATTTGATAGAAGACAAAAACTAAGACGTTGAACGTTGGACAATTACAACAGACATTGAGAGAAAAAAAAATTCAGGATTTTGAAAACTATTGCCATTACTTCTTCATCCAAAGATCAAGATGGAAATTAAAAAACAAATAATATCTACAATTTTTATACCAACACTGTGCTACCAATGTCAAACATGGTCTTTAACAGCTTCGCAGCAAAGAAAAATCATCACATGTGAAATGAAATGTCTGAGGAAAGCTGCAATGGTTACCAAACTAGATACAATAAGAAATGAAGAAATTAGGAAAAGAGTTGGTATAATATCATGTATCGAACATATTGAGAGACAGCAGGTAAAATGGTTCGTTCACCTTATGAGAATGAAGCCAAACCAAATACCAATAAGAGCATATAATACAAGAATATCTGGGCATAAAGCCAAAGGTAGACCAAGAAAACGATGGATAGAAAACATTAAGATAACCTTGAACAAACATGGACTAAATGCAACCTTGGCGACACATCTGGCCTTGAAACAACAGCTTAAGATACCACCCCTACGCTTAACGGCAAGTGTGAATGCCATCAACAATCATTCACCTGGGGATAGACAATAGACAATTGTGAAAGAGAAATATTGCGGATCAATTATATAAAACATAAAACCAATGTATAATTGAGAAACAAAATAAATGCTCTTGCAGGTCAACAAGAACATTTTGTGGCAGTTGAGAAATGTAGTAAACTTATCCTGTTCTTTACTTACCCTATTCATTCATTTGCTGTGTGTTGAATTATACTGCCTAGTAATTTGTTAGATAATTTATCCATCTCATTAATTTGTTGTGAGATAACTAATTCAGCTCTTTCTTGATTACCTCACAGCACGTGGGACATTCCCATAAGTGCCCTGCCCTCTGTTCCAGCAGCCATTCGACTCGATGGTGTTTCGAGTCTAATGCTGCCGAAACAGACGTCGACATCAAGGCACAACTCTGGCACTTGCGACAGGTTTCTTTGTTGTTCTGTCCACCCACGCTGTGCCCATAACTAGTTCATGCACAACGTTGGCTTGTCAGAACAACATGGTAACTGTTATCGAAGGTTACGACTTATGACAGTTCTTTAATTTGCTAGAGGATTGTTAGAAATATTTGAAGTAATATTGGAAGTTGTGATAAACATTTCAAGTAATGTGGGAAGATTGTGAGAAACATTTTATAAGATAGTTTACTGCATTAGAAATAGTTGTAATAAATATTTGTTTTCCCATTTTAGAGCAAAGACTGCGACAGACATGAGGCGGCACATAGCACTGCATGCTGGTAAGAATGTGTTTAGCTGCACAAGGACCGGCTGTGACAAGGTGTTCTCAACCAAGAAAGAACTTGTGGATCATTATAATAATGGAGAACATCCGGTTTGTGTATTCATGTATCCATTATTTGTAATGACATATCCATGAAATTGAGCTGATGATAGAGTAGTTAGAGCAGACATAAAGATTTAAATATGACTTTTCTGGAGCCTGAAAAGGGAGCAAAGAATAGCAACATCATTTACCTTTTATGCATGTCATAAGAGGTGACTAAAGAGGTTATGGGATCGAGAGGGCCCAGAACTCATGCTGAAGATATATGTTTCGGGCTGAAAAGTGCAGATATCATAGCTAAGCTGTAAACCATGACACAATGCACTCTGTTCTCCAGACTACATCCTGCTAATTTGCAGGAGTTTTAGAAGGAATGTAGAAGAAGAACTATTAATTATATTATTGCATTTTAATTCACTTTTCTGTTATTTACTGTGTCTTCCTGTAATGTAGCTTCTCATTCTTGTTTTTTTTTTTCCTTATTTACCATACTCGATTTTTCCATTTGTGTTATGTTATTGAAGACTACATAATTCTTTCTAGTGCCCTTCTACATTGATTCCCTTTCCTTTGTTTGCTTGTTTTGATCCTGCTAAAGACTTTTTGGTTGAAACATTAATTTATTTTGTTGTAGGGCTGTCTGTAAAAACTATTTTATATTTTTCGTTATAATTATCTACCTAGATAGTATATTGTTTTACTTAACGCTAACGGGAATTTTACCAGGACTGTTCTAGTGGCACCGAATTACATTGTAACTCAAATAAACTGGTTTTCTGTACTTGACCAACGACATCCCCTAAAAAAGATGTGATCTTGTTAAGACTTTCAACGTGTGTACTCAAGTAACTGAGAACGGAGCAATCAAGACAAGGATTATTACAACAATAAACATCCCATACAAGCATTGAAGTATCCTCAGGAACACAAACATAGAACATACGTATTCGTATACAAGGATCGATAGACCTACTTGTAAACATAAATAACATAGAGACAGGACAGTGTTGTTTCAAATACGGATACTAATGTTCTGTGTTTATGTTCTTGAGGATACTTCAATACGTGTACGAGATGTTCGTTGTTGTTGTAATGGTCCTTGTTTTGATTGGTCTGTTCTTAGTGACTTGAGTACATAGGTTGAAAGTCTTGACAAGATCGCATCTTGTTTTAGGGGATGTGGGTGGTCAAGTACGGAAAACCAGTTTATTTGAGTTGTAAGGCGATTGTGTACAACAAAATAAATTGACAATTCAACCAAAAAGTCTTTATCAGGATCAAAACAAGCAAACAAAGGAAAGGAAATCAATGTAGAAGGGCACTAGATAGAATTATGTAGTCTTCAATAACATAACACAAATGGAAAAAAACGAGTATGGTAAATAAGGAAAAAAAAACAAGAATGAGAAGCTACATTACATGAAGACACAGTAAATAACAGAAAAGTGAATTAAAATGCAATAATATAATTAATAATTCTTCTTCTACATTCCTTCTAAAACTCCTGCAAATTAGCAGGATGTAGTCTGGAGAACAGAGTGTATTGTTTCATGGTTTACAGCTTAGCTGCAATATATGCACCTTTCAGCCTGACACATCTGACTTCAGCATGACTTCTGGCTCACCTCAACCCCATATGAGATGGGACATCCATCTCCATCCCATAACCTCCTTAGAATGGACCTGGTTCAATTCCAGTCAGCGTTAAGAATTTTTTGATTTATCTTCATGCTTCCGACTTGAATATACGGTTTTACTGCAGTCTCCCATTCATTACATTAGAGCAGACACAGTTCTGTTAGTGATTAGGATTCAGAGTCAGTCACTGGAATGATTTCATTTTATATTCATTCAGATGTCTAAAGAAACAACCCAGGCACTGTGTTATGACAGTACATGTGGTGCCCGAAAGGAGAGTACAGAAGTGATACTGTTACCTGCCATGCATATCATAGAAGGTGATTAAGGATGTTTGGGGTTAGCTGTCCCATCCCAGAGAATAAAAGTGACCCGGAAGTTATGCTGAAGTCAGATGTATCAGGCAGAGAGGCGTAAATATTGTGTAAAGATATTTAAAAGCATTTCAATTAATGTGAGAAGATTGTCAGCCAAGCTGTAAACTATGATATAATGCATTCTATTCTGTGGTTACATCCTGCTAATCTGCAGGAGTTTAAGAATGAAGAAGTAAACGTGAAATTTTTTTTTAATTGTAGCGTGTTCTGGGGTACACATGTTTCTGCATCATGTTCTGTATTCCATGCCGTATAGGAACACAGATAGATATCCTGAACAGGATGTTGCTTTTCAACTATTGTTGAATTTTAGGCGTAACTTATATGCACATTCACATAGCCAGTGAAATGTTGATGGCATGACTTATTTGCACTTTGAACCTTGAGTTAGTCTGTAGCAGTTAAATTTGTGATTCTGTCAGACTAACCCATCAGCCATGGTAAATGTGAGCAGTATTTAATTCTTAGGTGCTCTTCCAAAATGGCCCCCTCGATATCATTTTTTCATCATTGCAGTTTGTAGACAAAAAAAGGTTCAAAAGGTACAGAGCACTGACCTCATTAGGGATGTAAAAATATTTTCAGAAAAAGGGGTGAGAGGGTGGGGGGGGGGGAAATTACCTTATTTTAAAAAAGGTGGTTTTTCTATTTTCATTTCAATTCCCTGTTTTTCATGAGTATTTAGTGACCGTTTTTGCACAAAATAATTTAAAAACAAAATTGGTAGCAAATCCTATTCAAGATGTAGCCATCAACCCAGCATTTTTTGGCTGTATTGATTTTCTAGGCAATATAAATATGTACAGTAGTTTTTCATTACTTTCTAATGGTCTGAATACACAATTGCCTGTGGTGGGATTTAAACCCAGTACCTTGGCGGTCACAGGCACACACTGTACCACACTGCCAACAGAGAGATGGACAAAAATATTAAGGGAAGGATTTTTACACACCTTTTGGCTCAGTTGCTCGTCATGTTCTTATTTCCTAATGGGAGAGGGGTGTAACACCTCTTTCCCTTGGTTTCTCTGCGGACTTGATCTTGTGACACTAAGGTATCCCAATGTATACCCCTTCCCTCTCAAATTAGCAGCATGTCATTACCTGCTGAGAGCATGACTCATAGAATGTCACTTTATATGTTGAAGCTATAATCAGGGATCTCCCTAGACTCATCTATAAACATCAGGGATATCCCTAGGCTCATCTATAATCAGGGATCTCCCTAGACTCATCTATAAACATCAGGAATCTCCCTAGACTCATCTATAATCATCAGGAATCTCCCTAGACTCATCTATATTCATCAGGGATCTCCCTAGGCTCATCTATCATCAAGGATCTCCCTGGACTCATCAATTGGAAAAAACGTCTGGATGTTTTCACAGGTAGCAAAACAATATGGATGCCATATCTGTGCATTGTCGTTTGTACGGGGTTGGAGTCTAACTAATCACTTGAAGGAGATGCATAACTACCAGTGGCCATCAGGACATAAGCGTTTCAGGTGAGTTAACTGGACAACTGGAGGGACGTGAGACATTTTGTAGCTTGAGTGGTCGGGAAAATTATGGGTGATGGGCAGAGGAGGACGTTAGTTTTGGGAGTTATGGTGACAGTAGATGTTGATTCCAGTGGGTGGGTTTGTTGTAATAGGTGGGTTTGCAGTAGTAATAGGTGGGTTTGCTGTTGTTACAGATGGGTTTGCAGTTGTAGTAAGTGGGTTTGCAGTAGGAATAGGTGGGTTTGCTGTTGTAGTAGGTGAGTTTGCAGTAGTAATAGGTGGGTTTGCTGTAGTAGTAGGTGGGTTTGCTGTTGTAGTAGGTGGGTTTGCTGTTGTAGTAGGTGTGTTTGTAGTTTTGGTATGTTGGAGGGGATTGTAGTAGTCACTGGAATTCAGGAATGAAAATTTGTGGATTAGTGAAATGTATAATTATAAGAGAGGAAGTGTGGGTGCCTGTGGTTATGTTTATAGCGATGCGGCAGCATCAAAAGATCAAGTATGTTAATGTACCCAGTGTGTAGGTACAAGAACCATTTCTTTTGTACGGCTAACCTACTATATTAGCGATTTTGCTACAGATGTCCATCGTTCAGTGGAAAAGGTAGTACGCTGAACGTATCAGTTACCAATGCTGAAATCAGATGTATCGGGCCATTGGTACAAATAAAACAGCAACACAATGCATTTATGTTATCTAGGCTAAATCCTGCTGAAAATCTAGTAGGACCATCTTGCTACACAAAAGATCCATTTTAAAATGGGTGTGTCATATGACGTATTCCTTCCAGAACGTTGTCTTCCCAATGAACTCTCTGAACCTCTCTCTGTCTTGGGCGATGTGGCTTGCATTTTCTAGCGATGTATTCCTGTTATCTTTAATTTTGTCAGTCCATCGTCTTCTTGGTCTGCCCCTTCTCCTCTCCCAGGTACTCTTCCCAAAATGGGTGGAATTTTTAAATGCTTGTGGGGAGTGTTTTTCTGATAATATGACATGTCATTAACTTTTAGCACGTGTTGTAGAGATATGTGCACAAAAATTGTCCCTGAAATTTACAATTGCAGTAAAGATATTTCGACTGTTGCTATATTCCCTATTCAGTGTAGTGAAAAATTAGTGAATCAAACAGTATAATTCTGTTAATAATTGCATTCAGCTTCCGATATCAGTATGGTGTAAGGAAATACTATAATTTTGTAGAACAAAAAGTTGTAAATCGCTAGACATCCACATTGTAATCCACAATCCATGTGTGGATTACAATGGCCTTCGATATGTATAATTGATATACAACCATTATGGATTGTGACTCTAATAGTAAGAAATTCTTGGGAATTACATTTGTTGTAAAATTAGATATGGTAATGTGTTGATTTCGTTACATGACATTGAACAATTATGGAACAAACGTGTTGACGGATTTACCTTCATTATGTATAAGTTTATAGAGCCAATTATTTGATAAGGTAAGTTACATTTAACTGTTTTGTTTATTTCCCCAGCAATATTATGGTAGTTTGCGTATGAAACTACATAAATACAATAGACTTAGGTATGTTACAGTGTGTAAACGATATTTGAAGAGATGCAGGCCAGTGAACATTGTGATTTTGTCCTTTTGTGGCAGACATTTAGGTGGTGGGGGATGCTAGATGTGGCATCACTGCAGATTGGTTAACAGATGTGACAGAATGGTAAACTAGTTGGTCCAAAAGTGTGTGCTGCACTGACAGGATGTAGTAATCCTGGCATACTACAGCACTGGAATTCCTCCCTTTCAGTACTAAACATTAATCTATAAACCGCCCTGACAGTGGCATGACCAGTTTTGATACAATCTTATCCTGTATCGTGCTGTCAGTGGAAAAAAAATCATAAAGATGGATGTCTATCCATATACAGCCATCGCCAGATCCAGTCGCCCATTGCTCTGCATTCATTTAATGACGAGGAACTACATGATGTTTAAGCTTCACATGACAGATTAGCGCCACATAGGCTAGCTATATGTTTCTTGCTTCTGTACATTTAGGTTCCAAGTAGGTATTAAATCAGAGCTGTAGTTTTAATTTTTAGACGTCTGTTCCAATCGAAACAAATCTGTTGAAATGGAAGACATTTTTAATGAAATTTTTATGGATTCAGATGAGAAATTCTTGGGATATACAGACATAGATATTGCTCACTTAGCTGATATGACAGGAGATGGAGATATAAGCTCTTTGTCTGGCATGTGTGACATGTCTGAGGAAGACAATGCTATTGATAGTGATTGCAGCCCTTCAGGTTATAGCCGTATCTGACTTCACAACCTTTCTGAAGTTGCAGGACCACTAGGCCTAGCTGCTAGCTTTAGTAAGGTAGACTTGTTTCGTTTGTTTATGGCAGATATGGACACATTAGTTTGATTATGAAATGACATTAGAAAGAATATACTGAATATATTGATGTTGTGGACTATTAACTAGTAGACCTAGAAAAAAGAATTGACTAGGATAATGACCTCTACATGTGCCTCTACATTTTTTATTATGTTTGACAGATGATATTATGAGAACGGTAGTTTGGTTATGAAATAACATTAATACAATAAGCCTAGGCATGTAGAAGAATTTTATCAGGGATGCCACACATCAGACAAGTAGGTGAGTTTTTTTTCAATGTTTAATCTGCACCACCTTATCACATATCATATATACACCAATAAAACTTAAATATTTAGATTCAGTATTCAATTCTTTATATATATTTTAAAAATTATTTTTAAATCTCTACAAACAAAAAATGTTATTGAATTTTCCAAACAGCAACCAAAAATAATATAAATTGTCAAAAAATAATCCATCTGTAAGGGGGGCAGGGATTTACATAATTTTAATGAGGGGTGATAAAGGTCTATACAAGACTGTGAGCCACTTCTGTTATTCAACTGAGGAGGATCTTCACTTTTGTCAGACAGACTATTTCCTGTCAAGAGCTACCTACAAACAGCAAAAGAGATTATTTCATCATATTTTGATTTTGTCTAAAATATAAATAACTAAAAATCTATCACTAAAACAGCACTTTAATTTTCTTATAAATTAAGATAACTAGAAATATTTTTTTCATCACTCGCCACAGGAGAAAATGAAACACAACTTAATTATGCTCAGTGTGTGCTTCAATTCAGCAGTCAGTTTGTTAAGTAGGTGATTGTAAGAGAGAAAAAGAATAGAGAGGTTTTGATTAAATAAATGGTTTTAAGACAATAGTTTCCATCATTTTTCAAGTCGTGACCCCATTTTATAGAAGAAAGTGGCCCACAACCCCCATACTTGTAGCATTAGGACTTGTAATAAATTTTAAAACAACTACATTGAAATAATATAATTATATTATAATTATATTATAATATAATTGAAATAATATAATATAACATATAATTACTGCATTGAAATAGATAACATGATTACTGCATTGAAAAAGATAACATGTGATTACTGCATTGAAATAGAATGCATAGATTGTTTGGTATCTTCTGCAGTAATTCTCAAACTCCTGTAGATTAGTAGGATGCAGCCTGGATAATGGAATCTGGTGTGCATAGTTTACAGCTTTGCTGCAATATCTGTGTCTTTTGGACTGACACATCTGATTTCACCATGGTTTCTGGGTTACTTGGACTCTCTATGTGATGGGATGTCTGCCACTGAATGTATTAGCACTTTTTTGTCTCTGCATTCACTCAGTGTTTGTATTCTCCCCATTTCTACTATGGGTGTTGATGTTATTGTCTCCGTGATGATCCTAAGTGTATTGTTTTCCCCCATCTCTAGCTCATGTAGTGTAGTATTTGATTCTGGACTCCATGAAGTAGATCCATATTCCAGGTGTGGTCGTATGCTCTGCTGGTAAACTCTACTAAGTATTTTCCTATTTGCTCCCATGTGGTTCCATTTAGTTTTCTCAGGATGACTAACTTTTTTCTGGCCTTTATTGTTGCTTTGTTGATGTGTTCCTTCTATGTAAGCCTACTGTCAAATGTGACTAAGATATGTTGGTTGTTTGTCTTTCTTCAAGAACTCTCCATTTATCTTTATGTCACTAGCTTTTTGTTTTGGTGAAAGAGTAAAGAGAGTAGTGCTCCACTTATCTATATTGGTGCTGACATACCATCTGTTTGCCCATAGCTCTCTACCTGTTTGGTAGCCACTGTCACATGTTCTTCCGTGCATCATATTATCTAGTCATCAGCATATATTGCCACTCTTGTACCATGGGGTAGCTCAGCCACCAGATCACTGATGTAGACCAGGAACAGCATGGGGGACAATACCACTCCCTGTGGTAACCTATGACGTAGTAGGATTTTCTTGCATGTGTAACCATCTAGTTGTAATCTAGCTTTTCTGTTATTGTAGGTATGCTTTTATCATTTTATACATCCTACCATGCACTCTGCAATTTCTCAATTTCTTTAGAAGTCTTCCATTCCAAACTTTGTCAAAAGCTTTCCTCAGATTGATCTAGGCTGCTAGGACCAGTTTTTTATCATGAAATGCATCCTCTATCTCTTGAGAAAAGTAGGTTGCCTGATCTTCAGTAGAGTACTGTAGCATTGCCTGAAGCCTGCTTGCTGTGATACAAGGTTTTTGCTCTCAAAGTAAAAGTGAAGCTTATGTTTGATAATATGCTCCATAGTTTTGCATAAACAGCTTGAGACTGATTGGTCTGTAGTTGGAGACAATGGTACTGTCTTTTCCTGATTTAGGGATTTGTATCATGATTGCTTCCCTCCAGGTCTTTGGAACTTTGCAAGTAGTCAAACATATATTGATTGCAGCAGCTTTGTTTTTGCTGCAATTATCATAATTGTTTTAATCATTTTATCAGACACTCCATCAGCACTGGATGACTTCTTAATTTTCAATTTAGATACTGCATGACCCATTTCTCTGATTATGAATGGTGCCTACATGAGTTCATATATGGTTCCATCTTGTTCAAATTTTCTCACTTCTCTTGAACCTCTTGTTTCTCTAGGCTAATTTTGATGTTGTTATCTTCAGCAAATGAGTCTGCAAAGTAGTTAGCTGGCTGTTTTCCTATGAAGATGTTGCAATCTTTTTGTAATGTGACTTTTCAATTTCTACCAGTACTCTCATCATTTAGTTGTTCTACCAACATCTGCAGTTTTCTTTAATCCCTCTCAAGATTCAGCAATTCTGTTTTCTCTTTCCATCTGCTCCATGTCGCTTGACTCTGTAATTTGATCTTAGCTTGTTTATATTTATTGTGGTGCTCTTGACTTGATCTTGTCTCTGACTGCTGTCGAGTTGTTTCCACTTCATTTTGCAGTATTTCTAGTTCACTACTCCAATAAGATTTGTAGTGTTTACAGGCTCCTTTAGGGATGGTTTTATGAGTAGCCTGTAATACCCACTTACAGAATTCATTGACTGCCTTATTGATATCTTTTTCTGTAGTTAGGTCTCTGGCTAGTACACTGGTGCAGTGTCAGTACATTCTTCAGCTTGCCTTCTTGTAATTCCACTTAGAGAGAGTGCTGCTATCTTTAATATATTCACTATGTACAGTCAGAAAGACTGATCGGTGGTCGCTCCCTCCACGTTGTTTTTCAACAACACAATTGCAAGCAGCATACATTTACTTGCTCTTCATTTAAAATGTATTCGAGTTCCACTTTTGTTGTTGATGTCTTTAGCATTCCTTTGCATTATTTTTAATGATCTTGTTCTTTTGGCCAGTTGCTCTATTCTCATGCCTCCTGGCTTCTTGGGCAATTGAGACCTTAGAGTATCTGGGGTTGGACCCTTTCTAGGCCTACAGCCCAGCACCATCTCTGTCTGGATGTCCGTCATAGGGCAGACACCATAACGTATATCAGATATAAGCATATTCCCATTGCATGACATCCTGATTGCTGTGGTGCACCTCTTGGCTAGTTGCCTCCGTCTTCAGCACCTTACTTGCTAGGGCAGACTGTGGTCTTGTTCGATTTTAGGAGGACAATGTGATTGTAAAATAGAAGATTGTAAAAATTGTTATGGTTGTAAGAGGTGTGATTGTAAGATATTTTATGATTTATGGTTGAATATAATGATCCAATAAACATTTCAACAGATACAAACTGCATGAGGATGGCATACATAGACTCCAGACCATCCGCTATGAAAGCATTGAGGTCAGTCAGCAAGTACTAGGACAGAATCTTTCTCCTCACTCAGCTTCTATGGATGAAGGCATTATAAAAAGTGAAGACGCAAGAGAAGGTGACCACATTGCTCAAGGTGATAGCTGTGATGATGCCAGGAGCAGTGGAGCTCAAGTTGTAGAAGAAAGTAGAAAACATTTGGAAGACACATCTCATTCAAACATTAATGATAGTTTGGAGAATCATAATATGGAGGTCAACTCCGTAATGACCAAGAAAGACATATTAGACAAAGATGGGAATAATATAGAGATTTTAAATAGTAGCAAGAAAGACTTGGTTCTACCAACAGAATCACAAACAAAATGTGGCAAGAAAAAACAGTCAAAAAAACCTCAGGCAGATAACTTTAGTGTAGATCAAAATGATATTTGTCAGAAAGGACACACGAAATCACGCAAGAAAGATAATAGTGATAGTTGTCAGAAGAGAGAAACTAAATCGCGTAAAAGAGCTAATAATGATATGCTTCAGAAGGGAGATACTAAATCATGCAGTAGAGGTCAGAAAAGGAGTAGGGGAGGTATCCAAGAAATAGAAACTAATGAAAAAGAGGATATTCAAGAAAGATAACCCAAATAAGATTTCTACAGTTCTTTATATGAGTTATCTGTTTTAATATGGATGAAATTTGTTCAAGCATTACTTTCTCAAAATGTGCTATTATTTTTGTATTATTTTATACTTTTTTTTAACAATACAGTAGTTACACTTCTGCTCTTTTATACAATTTTAATGTTCTTTTATTTGCCTATTTTCAAATTTACAATATTACATTTTGTAATAAATTTACAAATTTTGTGAAAGTAAAGAAAAGATGTAAAGAAAAGACTCCAAAAATTTGAAGGCCGTTGTAATCTTTTGTGATGAATACTGCTGGGTATACTTAATACACTGTAACTGTATTGGAAAGTTTGATAAAAGTGCAAGAATAAATAGACCATTGACTTTGGTGATAATGCTAAGCAGCTGTTTGTTGTGTTGTTTGTTTTTGTCTTGTTATGTTTGTTATGAAAACTAAATAGGTTTTTATTGAGTTGTTTGAATTGAGTTAAAGTAGATAGGTTTGTGGTGTGTTGAAGTTTGTTTTCAAACTATATTGGTTTTTATAGTGTTTGTTATTAAAATTATATATATTTTTATTGTTTTAATTTGTTTGTTATTAAAACTATATGTATTTTATTAGTTCTCATTTTTCTCTCATAGTTGAACACTGGTCCTACTAGATTTCCAGCAGGTTGTAATCCAGGGAACAAAATTGTGTTGTGTCAGGTTTATTTGCACAATGGTCAGACACATCCTACTGTGACATGATAATACATTCAGTGTTTTATCTATTTCACTGAACAGTGAATTTCTGTAAACATATCACTAGTAGACCAGCTGTGAGAGAGAACAGGTTACCGTACTTTACACCAACCTGAAAGCTAACCAATCAAGCATGCTTGACATTTTCACAGCTGTAAATATCACTATCAAGATAGCTACAAAGGCCCATATGTTTGTTATTTTAAACTCATGATGATCTTTCCAGTTATGACTTCTTACAATAATAAGAAGAATCAGACTTGCAGTGTGAGCAGGAGTGTATTATTTTGTGATGAAGGAAACCAGACTCGTCTTTCCGTTTAAAAGGTTTGTCTCTTTTGAATCACCTGCAGTGTTCTGATCTGTTCAAAACATTTAATACCTGCACTCTTCTGGCTATTCTTGGCTGGACGGTCAAGATATGTTGTTTCCCAAAAAAGGCATAAATAATGACAAACTGAACCTTTTTTCAAACTGCATGTCTCCATAACCAAAACACTGTTGCAAAAAAGTGCAAGACAATGAATTGTACTTGTGCAGCCTGGATTGCCATGTCCGAAAGCTCATGACAGTGAAAACTGAGTTATTCTGTGGAAAAAAGGTAGGTCTATTGAGTAAATGCAAAGGCAGCACAGCGCTTGAGGACAGTGCTATGTGCAAGAATAAGTGGGAAAATTAAAGCCATAACACAATCTCCATGCTAGAGATCAAGCTTTCAGAAGTCTTCTGGCAGCAGATTGTGCGTAAAGGTAAAGGCAGGATACCATACCGTTCCAGTATGAAGCAAATGAAAATAGAAGATCAAGCTTGGACACAGCTTACCAACTCATCGTCTTGGAAACTGCCACCCAGGAACACATTTTTGCCTGCAAAGTCCAAGGCACACTGGGTGATAAACCATCAAGGTATAAAACTTTTACACACTCATTGCATTGCGACAGATGGGAAGGCTGTCAGAGGCTAGACAAGCTCATCTGAAAAAAAAAGCATGCTGGAATCGGATGTGAGATGGCCAAAAGGCACATCTGTGCTGTGAAACCAGTAGCACTCTATATTTCAAGCTTCCTGACAGAAATCACTCAAAATGTTGTGTTGTTATAAGAAAGCAAACAAGAAATACAAAACTTTCTTTAAAAAAAACCAAAGTCAGAATACCATAGAAGTGAATTTATTTTTAATGTGCAAACAAAGAATATTATACTCTATGTAAACAAAATTGTATGTTCTTTGTAAACTCTATTTTACAAATATAAAAATTCTTGAGACTAACGGGAATTGAACCAGTCTATTCAATGGCAAAAGTGCAGTTGAACGGGCTGGTTCAATTCCCGTTAGTCTCAAGAATTTTAAAAAAGTTGTTCTCTAGCTTCCTACTTAAAATTTGCTTGTATTTACAAATATACCGTAGTAAAATTGTATGTTCTCAAGGCAGATGCACCCTAGTCTTCTGAGTGGGGTGAGCCATAGTTGATTCAGAGAAGTAATTGGGGGAGGGGGGGACGTTAAGCAGTTTAGGGATCGGTGGTTTCTTATGGAAGAACGTAACAATGTATATTTAAAAATTAATTATTTTCGTATTTCTCAATTGCATAATCACATCAATTCTACATTTTAATTCATCTTATGCCCGTCTTAGGCAATCAATTTTTTTCCCGTAATTTTTTATTTCAATTATTTAATCATTTGAAAATTGACCATGTATGACAGAAATAGATGTCAATGAGAAAATAGAGCCTGTATATATATATGTGTATAATAGGTTATGTTTTACTATAGCAAATATATTCATTATATTGCATTCCAAATATAAGTTCTATTTTATATAATTTAATATTATGAGTAAAAATAATAATGGCAAGGAAGAAATAAAAAAATCATACATTTTAGTTAGCCTAGTTACTACAGGGAAAAGACAAAGCAAATATTATTTGATTCATTATACTGTTTTCTGTGGCTGTTTTGTGTAATTATTTAATTTAATTATTATTTATAATTATTCTGACAATGAGGTTGGATGAACAAATGCGCTTGCAAAGTAAATAATTGAACGTGTCATAAGGATATTTTAACTATATTGTGGAAAAGATATAATGGGGGCATTACAACATTTATGTCTTGCAAAGTGGACGGTGGCATGAAAAAATTTGGTAGCCTATGGTTTAATTGGTTTTGTTGCTAAATAATTAAAAAAAACAACCAAACAAGTGACTTGTTCATTTGAAAAAAATGGTTTCTTCTACTAAACCTTTATATCAGTTTTTCCCAATGTGGGGAGCATGCCCCACAGGGGGCAACTCAATTAATTTTGATATACAGTATTAACATTAATACATAGTTTAATTTTAGTTTTTGATGTATCTTGTATTTATTACTTGCCATCACACAGTAAAATGAGTCAGTCAGTCAGTTCCTCTTTTGCCAAGTTTGGCACATAGGGCATATGTCATAGTTCATGTGTGGAACTTTACATTGATGTGGAAGTTAACAAGAGACTGGCAAAAGCTAGTGCTGTATTTGGCGGATTACGCAAAAATGTATGGGACAGAAGAGGTATAAGAACAACCACCAAACTACAAGTATATCATGCTGCTGTTATACCAACCTTACTATACGCCTGCGAAACGTGGACAGTGTATGCTAGACATGCAAGAAAGTTAAATCATTTCCATCTTACCTGCCTACGTAAATTACTAAACATCCATTGGTGGGACAAAGTACCAGACTACGAGGTCTTGGAAAATTCAACCTCAATCAGCATCCACACAATACTTATGAAGGCGCAGGCACGCTGGGCAGGCCACCTTGTGCGCATGGAGAACTCGCGATTGCCAAAACAAATATATTATGGAGAACTCAAGGCAGGATTTCGAAAAGCTGGTGGACAGAAAAAGCGTTTCAAAGACACGCTCAAGTCATCCTTGAAACATCTTAACATTGACGTAGGTGCTTGGGAGAGCCTCGCTCAGGATAGAACGGCTTGGCGTTACAGCATTAGAACGGGAGCACTAGCGGCAGAAGAATTCAGACAAGAAACTGCAAGACAGAAGCGGACACGTAGAAAAGAAAAAACATCTCAACCTCACACAGATACATTCTATTGTTGTCAATTCTGTAAAAGAACATTTTGTGCGCGCATTGGACTTGCTAGTCATTTAAAAACGCACTATTAACTTTATTATTTTATTATTTATTGTTATTATTATTATGGTTGAGTTTTTGGTCATCGTCGATCACGACGGACGAACATCATGTCATAGTTCTCCAAGCCTGTCAGTCAGTTGCCAAGAATTGCAGGTCTTGTGCATTTATGCCTGTTGATTTTAATTCATTCATCAATGTTCTTCTGAATATGTTTTTTGTCTTCCTTGTTTTCTTTTTCTGTCTGGTGTCCACATGAAGACTTGCCATGGAATTCTGTCTTCCTTCATTCTAAGTACGTGGCCTATGCATGTCCAACGGCATATTCTCCTCTCTTAGTATGTCATTTGATTTGAAGTTTTTCCAATTAGTATTTGTGATTTTTTTTTTGAGGCATCTATTCTCGAAGGCAACTAACTTCTTATCCATTATTGCAGTAGATTTCCAACTTTCACATCCATATGTCAATAATGGAATCACACTTGCATTGAATAGTCACAGTTTGATGTGTTTACTTTCAATCTCCAGATGATTGAAAGTTCTGAAAAATGAGTAGTGCAAGTACAAAAAAAGATTAGTCAGTATGCAGAGGAATACTTAAAATCTAGGTTCATACCCACTGTCCACGATCAAAGGTCATCTTTTTGTCTGTTATGCTAATAATGCTTGATGAACGAATCAATGAAGTGAGGTCATCTTGAGGCGCATTTGAAGGCAAAACATAATGCTTATGTCAATTTAGTTTTAAATTACTGTCAAACTTTGAAGAAGAATTATGAAAAAAGAGCAA
Source organism: Meghimatium bilineatum (assembly GCA_034231615.1). Classification (NCBI taxonomy): domain Eukaryota; kingdom Metazoa; phylum Mollusca; class Gastropoda; order Stylommatophora; family Philomycidae; genus Meghimatium; species Meghimatium bilineatum. The sequence continues at coordinate 41,435,462 of CM067304.1, forward strand.
CACTAAAGTCTTTGTTTATTGCTCATACTGCAACTGTCAATCATACTCTGGAGGCTAGTTATGACATTTCTTTACTCATTGCTAAATCTGGGGAAAATCATACTATAGGAGAGAATTTAATCAATATCAGCATTTCTTTAAACAATTCTGGAAAAAGATGACACAGACATGAAAGATATGCCACTCTCAAACTATTATCTGAAGAATAGATGAAATGAGTATAGATATTGTAATACAACATGTTGGAAAGCTGAAAACAAGAAAATCTCATTGCAAATGGATGAATCTATTTTGAGAGACTGAATCCGTACTGATAACTTAGGTAAGATATATTGATAAAGCTGATTTGTTGAAGAAATGTTATTCTGTAAATCATTAGAGAGCACCACTACCTCCAAAGATATATATATATATAAGCTAAAAAAATATTACTTAGATGTCAATAATATACCTATGAAAAATATAACATCTCATGCTGCAGATATCAATATGAGTGCTCCCAATATGATGGGGAAGAAAAATGGCTGCTTAAAATTGATGAATGATGAGAATCCAGAAATGCTTCTTGTACATTGTGTTATTCATAGGGATAAATTGGCTGCTAAAAATATTTCATCTGTTCTTCATGATGTACTAAAATCAGTTATAAAATGTGTCAATGATATTAAAGTTAATGCCAAACCTGAGCGTCTCTTCAAGCTTTTTTGTGAAGAACAAATTGCAGACTATGTGAGACTTTTACTTCATACTGAAGTAAGGTGACTCTTGAAAGTGAACTGCTTGAAAAAATTTATAGAACTATTTGATACTGTTAGTGACATTTTAAGTGAGAAACCTGAAACAAAGAATCGGTTGATGGTAATGCATTTGTGAGTTATTTTGCTGATATCTTTGACTAACTAAATATGTTGGCCACCTTGAGATCGTTTATCCTTCTCAAGTTCACCATAGAGAAGTGTCTTTGGCAGGCGATGTACTGGCATACGTAACAAATGACCTGCCCAACGAGTTTGTATCAGGATAGTGTCAATGCTGGGGATACCAGCTCTTTAAAAGGACGGCGGTATCTGGAATCTTGTCTTGCTATCTGATGTTCATAACATTTCTGAGACATGTGTGAAAGTGATTTGAGTTTTCTCACATGAGGTCTATAGCCTACACAGTCCATGTTTCGCTAGCGTATAACAGGAATTACCACTGCTCTGTGAACTTTCAGCTTAGTCTGTTGGTTAATGCCATTTCTACGCCACACATTTGTGTACAATCTGCCGAAAGTGCTGCTTGCCTTTGCGATCCTTGTATACACTTCATCATTAACGTTGGCATCTTGTGATAATGTACTAGGTAATGTGAATCTATTCACAACTTTCAGTGCTACGTCATTTACCTTTATGCAGGGCTCTAGATAACTTTTGCCAGATGCTGGTTGTAACATGACTTCTGTTTTCTCTGTGGTAATAGTACCGGTAAGTCTAAAGTTGGTACAGGCTTTGGAGAATCTGTCTATAATAATTTGTAGATCAGCCTCAGAGTTGGAATTTAGGGCTCAGTCATATAGGTGCCAATCAGTTGAGACTAAAAACCATACACAATGTAGAGGACCACTAGTAAGAGAGTTCACACACACAAAAAAGTCCTGTGTTTTTTGTCACCCTATTTTTTGCTAAGTCAATCAATATTAGCCTGCTCAAATGCATATTCTGTTTTGCTGGGTGGAGTGTGTGTGTACATCTCCCTCCTATCTGTGACCTTATTGTCAGGGCGTAAGCAGTTATTTAAAACAAACAACTTATTATTACATTTTTGCGGAATATACAATTATCTACATTTGTCTGTAGAAGTTTAGTTGTTTGTGCAGGTTTACTCCATACTTTTTGCTCAGTGTAAATGTCATGATTTACATTGACACCTCCCCCCCTCCCCTTTACAAAAAAGGGTTTGAATGACAACACCAAGCATCATAAACTCCTTTAGAAGATGTCTTTATTACACACTGCCAATAAATACACAATTATTTGTGGTGTATTTAGACCCTAATTAAAAAAAATAGGTTGCATTCAGGTCATAGCCATCAACCCAGCATTTTTTGGCTGTAGTGATTTTCTAAGCAATTATAAATACATTCAGTAGTTTGCCATTGCTTTTCGAACGGCCCGGATGCACAATTGTCTGTGATCAAACTCGTAACCCAGCCATCACAGACAGTCTGTACCACTACGCCAGAGCCAGACCTAATATTATTTACTATATGATAATATTTTTTTCATTACAGATCTAATATATAAATATAATATTTCTATATGCTGTAAATAAAGTGTGATACTTTATTACCAGCATCATATGACAAAACAAACACACAAATGATGTATTTGCTCTGTATTTTCCAGCAGCAGGTTTTCTATGCCTCTATCAACTTTGTGCCATACAAATTATTATAAAAGTTGTATGCAAAGATAAGTCTAAAGATCGGATTTGGGCCTACAGATTTTATTATTTAACTTTAGGGCTACATTGTCTAGAAGGTCAACAAATACTTACAATACAAATGATGTATAGGCCTACACACAGATACATGTGTATTGTAGATGCACTGTCAATGCACTGAACAAAAATGTCTTAAGTTCCTTATAAAGACAACTTCATGATCACAGAGAATAATTATAGTACTGATAATGTGTTAAAAGCAGTATTGCCAATAAAATAATTACCAAAACCCACTGATGTCAAAAAATTGTAATAAAAACCACACAAACCACTGTTGCCACTGAAATATATAAATTTAAAATTCAGTGTTGCCACTAAAGATAAACTTTCAAAAAAATCAGTGTCTTCACTAAATTGAGTAAACAAAAAAAAACCCACAATATACAGAAATTCACATAAAAATCTGTAAATGACAATGCATTATACAGCCATACATCTTGGGAAAACCCGAACAAAATATGACAATTTACTGGAATTTAGCACCTATACAGCCATCAGCAAATAAGATAACTTCAGGTCTTATATGAGCAGTGATTGAAGCACTTAATAAAGAAATCAAGATGAAACTAGAAATATCCATGGTTACAATGCCCAGACTGAACACCATATGGAAAAAAATAATAACTAAAGTAGTGAAGATCAATTTATAGGAATCCTCAGTGGAATTCCCTTATAGTGCATCCTTTTATAGAAAATGTTCCTATAGCAATACGTTTTAAAATTCCCAATTATATTTATTCTTTATAGTTTGTAATGTATATAGCACATTTCTGTTATAACATACATACTTTGTCAGTCTGGACCAAGTTCTTGTAATGGAATTTGACTAGCTAATTTGATCTCAATATCCTCAAATATATTAAACACTATAACCTATTTGATCTTATTAATTTCAGATATAAATGCAAACTTGTGACAGCTGAAATGTCATATTTTTGCAGAATCCTAGAGATATTACTATTGGGGACAGGATGAGGATATTAGACAAAGAATAGTCACCGCTCCAATCTGGGAACAAAAGAGACAACAGATCAAATGGTTTGCACACATCAGCAGACTACCATCAGACAGCGTATGACAGAAAGCTATGCTTCACAGATACAGTAAAGGCAGACTGAGAGGCTGGCCGCAAAAACGATGGACAACCGAGATAAAAGAGGCAACAAATTCCACAGCATACACATAAGGAACATCTCCAGAAAACTCTTCTACCCCTTGATGCTGAAAGGCAACAAAGGGTTTAGCGAATAGATAGAACTAAGATATTGAAATAGCTCTTCATCAAACAACTCAATAAATTGTGTGGCCAGGTCTACTGAATTATGAATGAGAAAAGCTGCATTACAGCATCTGAATGCTGACAAACTTTCTTAACAATATCATGACTAGGGTCCTGATCACCATCATATGTTGCTGTTGCTGCATGATCATGTTGAAAAATCTTACACATGTTCTCCTCTAGCTTGAAGCAGTTATACTGTTTTAGAACATCAGGAAGATTAGCACCATGTTGGCTTGCGTCTATTACTGAAACATGATTGGTTGGAATTGATATTGTGCCAGGTATCTTCTCCAGCAATTCTTGAAATTCATGGCTCCTGCAGAAACACAGAAAAATAATAGTATTATTTGTTAATTTCTGAAGTTATAATAATTCTGTCCAGTGAGTTATCTTTGGGTATCGCTGAACAGTGGTTTAAATTTCAATATGGTTGATTTTCACAGAATTATTTCTGCTGGGCTACTGTAGTGCTTCGGTATCTTCATCTACTGTGTGGCAACCAGGGCCTGTACTTCTAGTTCAAGGTATAAAGAATATAATTCTTTCCAGGCATGTCATTGGAGGCAACAGGAAATTGTGGGATAAGCTGCCAATTGGTCACCTATGAAAAAATCATCATTGTCACATCTTGTCTCAATCTCTTACTGCTGTTTTCTATCAAATAATTCCCATGGATGACGAACATGGATTATTCTTTTGTGGCTGACTCCTAGGTGATGGGGAATGCTAGATGTGCCATCACTACAGACAGGTCAACTAATCTGACAGAAGAATGATGAGTAAATTGGCCTAGAATTGTGTTCTGTGCTCCTGGCAGGATGTAATCCCTGCACACTGGAATGTCTCCTTTCAGAGACTGAACATACATCCATAAACTCCTCTTACACAACCATGCCTTTGAGACCATATACGAGTCAGTGTTATCTCAGTTACACAATTGACAAGAACCTATGGGTATTGTGAGAGAATATATGGGCTGTCAAGAGCTACATGTTCACAGCTGAAAGGGTTATTTCAACATCATAAAAGTACACACATGCAATGGAAACATCCTGGATCACCAAAGACCACAAAATTCAAATTTCTGCAAGAAAGGTTATGCTTACTGCCTTTTTTTTTTTTTTTTTAACCAAGAAGGCCTTTTGTTGGTGGACTTTAAAAAGCCAAGTATAGATATCAATAATATTTGTTACATGAACCCATTAGATAAGCTACATACAGCAATCAAGATTAAGTAAACCTGCATGCTGTGTCATTTCTGTTGTATGACAATCCTCACCCGGGAAGCATTAGTATTGAAAATATGGGAAGTTCTGTTGACAAGAACTAATACGGACATCTAGCCTGCAGCCTTGTATCTATAGCCATGTGACCACAATCTTTCAGTCCGGTTGATCAGGAAAAAACTCAATGCTTAATCCCCAGGGCAAGGAAACAACTCTACAACAATAAGAAGTTATTGTGCAAGAAATTGAAGAAAAAATACAATTTGCAATATATCTGTATGATTCAAAGTCCATTTTATAAACAAATGGCAGAGATGCTTCTCTGTGAATATATCTTTGTGAATTTCTTGCCAGACATATTTACTTGTCATGTAACAAGTAGGAGGAAAAAAATGAACACCAGTTTTCCGTCAGCTTCATTTACTTGTGTAAAAATGTTTGCTGATAAATGTTGAAATGAAAAGCAGTCTCCCTTACACAGCATGACAATAAATTCCTTTTAAAAATTGCCTATCAACATCATCTGAATGATGTTGGTCCATTCTGACCAAGTTTTGAAGAAAATTGGTCTTAATAAATCTTTCGCAGCTCACAAACTACAGCAGTTTGAAATGATCGGTAAACTGTTGTGTAAGTAGCAGTTGTTAATTTCTGCTCAGATGTAATTTTAAAATTAATATTTATGGGTATAACATGAACTTTGTGTCCATACAGATAAAAGCAATGTTTATTATCCAAATATTGAATATATTTATAGGTATAACATAACATTATTATAAATATTTTCGATGTAATGAATTGTTTTTGTGTTACCACTAAAAATATATGCAATTTTGTTCCTCATACTAAACGTATACAAACGTTTTTTCTATTAAAAAAACTATAAATATAGCCCTTACCCGGTACATACCAGTATATATATATATGTATATAGCAACACTAGAAGACCTGGATTTTGCCTATTATCTTGCATTATTGAGTGAAAACCATCAAGATGCACAAACAAAAACTGATAGATTAAATCTCATCGCAGGACAAAAATGGTCTCCAAATCAACACATCAAAAACAAAAATTATGGACTTCACCAATTAACCTTACATAATTACTTTAAATGTACAACAACTTGAAAAGGTACATAGATTCTCCTATCTAGGAAGCAAATTAACACTCGACGGTGATGTCAGGGGAAACAACCTGAAACCCAAGATGGATTATCAGGATGGATTTATAGCAGATCCACCCACTTTTCCATGTACTTAAAGTTTGCATAAAGCAAATTTCCAGTTTAGAAAAATCTTATTTCACTTTAGATAGAAACTATATAAATTAAACACTGCTAGGGCAATTGAGTCTTGAGAATAGAAAAATCACAGACAGAAGCAAAACAATATGTTTTACAAAATATTTTTGATTATTTCTGTGCATTATTAGGGGACACAATGTGACCAATGAAAATAATGTCCTGACCATGGAAATATCCAATATTGCATCATAGGAAGACCTGTTTTGACTCAGCTCGTAAGTGATTGTCATGCCTGACCATTCTACATCCAAAATTGAAAATATGCTTAACTTAGTACTGTATATGATTTGATGAAATGTTCATTGCTCAGTTGAAAACTTCTTGTGCACACAGGAAGTATAACTGTGTTCAATTCTTAGTTTTTTTTGTGTGGAACAAATTGTATCAGTTTATTTTATTTAGTGACATATAAGCATTATTTGTGACATGACACATACTCTAACATTTAAGAAACACTCACAGATGAGATGGGGGGGGGGGGGAGAGAAGGAAGAACACTTACTTGTGAAATATCACACTTTACATGTACCTTTCATAAATTGACATTTTTATTAATATTTTGAAATAATGAATTGTGTTTTTGTGTGTTATATCAGAGGGTGGTGGGTGTTGCCACTAAAAGTATAGACGATTTTTTTGCAAACCTAAGCGTATATCCATCTTTGTCCTAGAAAATGAAGCATATATATATATACATAATTAGCCTATATAAATAACCCTATATAGTTTTACTCCAATGAGACAATTCAGGTTTAACTAAGTCTTATCAGTTCCAATTAAATCTAAAGGTTCTATAATCGCAAAGCATGCCCCCTATATTTCGTTATTTTAGCGGGATGTGGAATCCGGCTCTGTGGCAAAGTGGTACAGTGCTTCTGAGACGGCCAAAGTACTGAGTTCAATCCCTGCCACAGGCAATTGTGCATCCTGATGTTCAGAAAGCAATGGCAAACTACTGAATGTATTTATATTGCCTAGAAAATCACCACAGCCAACAAATGTTGGGTTAGCTAATTCCAGTAAAGGATATTCTACCAATTTTTTTTTTCAATAGAGGGATGTGAAGGAAACAAGATTCAATACATATGTTCATTGGTAGTGTATGATGGTTTGTACATGTTCATTGGTAGTGTATGATGGTTTGTACATGTTCATTGGTAGTGTATGATGGTTTCAACATTTTTTCTTTATTTTATTGCACGGTCTGAGAAATTGCGTCACTTGCAGAACATTAGTACAACTGCAGGATACTGCTAGATTTTAGGACCCTGTGAGGGGGAGTCAGGGTTAGGTATAGTGTTTACAATAAATCTAATGCTAGTACATGTTCCACCAATTTGTGGTGAGGGAGACAAATAAGTGTGTTCTTGCATTCCAAAACAATAAATACTTTTACAAGCACAAAATTCTTAAAAACTGAACAGGAAGTAGTCAGGGGTATGCTCTGCGATTACTGTTCTAATATAAATATTCTTAGCTACCTCTTCTCGTGTCCGAGTACTACAATGATCAACTTGTATCTCTTCATCTCCTTCAACTGAGTTGTGAGTCTGTTACCATATTTCAAGCAATTCTGGAATATATTGAGCAAACATAAGTGAGCTTGTACAGTAGCCAATAAGATAAAATAACATGCTATTGTGTAGTTAGTCCGATGATGTGTATTCATTGAATAAGAAGAATATTAAATATTAGGTAGCAGGACATGATAAGATATGGAGGTGAATTTTTGGATACGCTTGACTAGAAAAAACAGGAGAAGAGGCAAGTTGAAAGATCAAAGAACATGATGAAGTACAATAGAAGAGAAGACCAGATAATTTGGGGTCTCGTGGTCAGAGTTTAAGGAGCTTTAGAAAGCTACAATTGCAACACTATTTTAAAGGAAGCTTAAGCCAAAAACACTCACTGCAGACGTGGAGAGACCGTTACAAGCCCTCGAATACAAATTTTACAGATGAATTCTGCTTATCTCGAATAGATAACATAAGACAAATGTGTATATAAGAAATATGATAAAGATGTATACAGGTCTACAAGAACCATTGCTTTCCTTAGTAAAACAAATGAAAACTTAGACATGGTTTGGACATGTATGCAAACATGATTCCTTATTATTAAAAATGACACTACTTGGATTAGTAGAGGGTGGAAGAAGAGGAAAAGAAAATCATGGACAGACCAACATCATGGAGTGCACAAGTCAAGATTTTTACTCACTTATCCGCACCGCTAAAATATAACTTGTTGGAGAACTCTGTATGTTGATGCATCCAATGTCGTATCCCTACGACCATAACAAGTTATGAGCTATGAATGCATTGGAAAAACAACAACTCTAAACTGGTCTTTATGCTGGTCAAGATGTTTTAATGAGGTACACTACACTGTAACACATCTCTTTACCATAGGCCTATGTTATCTTTATGGGGATATCTTCACTACCTATCTTTCAGGGTTGCCACATTAGTCATCTTCTAGCTAAAATTCACAAGTTAATATTTTTAGCCATTTTAGAAAACATCCAATCTACTTTCACATATTCTCTTGTTTAAATTTATCAGTAAAATGTGTGGTGTGGTCTTTTTGTAGATATAAACTAAAGTAATTTTCATTGATTCTACTCATGTATAATATAAGCAGAGGAAATCTTATTATAGAAAGTCATAATGCAGCAAACGGGATTTGGACCAAATACACTCAGATGGCAACTACTCACCTTACAACTTGAATCAAAATGTTTTCTGTATTCAACCACAAAGCAGCTTTCATTTTTAGGGATGTGGTGTGGTCAAATACAGAAAACATACAAGGACCTGGTTTAAATCTTGTTTGCTGTTTAATGTATTAGGTATCAAATAATAGGTACTGGTATTTGATAATACTTTTTCTCAGAATGTCTATGTGAAAGCTTTGTTACTACTCCCAATACTTCATATTCTGCATTTGCTTTTAAACTTTTTCATATCAGCAGGATGTAGTTCAGAGAACAGAATGCATTGTGCCAGGGTTTGCAACTTTTGCTGCGATATCTGTCCTTTTCGGCCTGATACATCTGACTTCAGTATGGCTTCTGGGTGACAGTTACCCAATATGGCAGTCAACTCCATCACAAAATCTCCTTAGTCACATTTTATGACATGCATTGAAGGAACACAGTGTTGATATTCTTTACTTCCCTTTTGGGCTCGGCAACACATGGGCAAGACCTGGTACAGCAAACAATGAGAACCATTTTTCATGGAAGCAAAAGGCGCTAGATAATTGAAGAGACAATAGTTTAACTCTACGTTACGTCATTACATAGTCAAAAGTAAAATGTATAATTTAATTATGCACAAAACGTGCACCCTCATTGCTTTTCTGTCTAGAGAAAGCTTAGAATCTCAAAATGACATTATAACTAAAATTAGTAGTAGTTAATGAGGTTCCCTATCTTTTGAAGAGGCGCGTCATTTTGAACCAGCGGACAACAAAGTCCAATTAGGTTATATCAGGACGCACTGCAATAAAATATTACAGGTAACAAAGACCCCATTTTGTATACATTAAAGTATATATTCTAATATAATACAATATATTATTTTATACATTCTAATATTTTATGGTATTGCAACCTGTTATAACCTAATTGGACTTTGTTGTACGCTGGTTGAAAAGAGCGCACATCTCCATAAGAGAGGTAAACTCATTAACAACTACTAGTGTACCAATTTTAGTTCTAATGTTGTCATTTTGAAATTATAAGATTTCTCTAGACAAAAGTAAGGAGGGTGCACGTATTGTGAATAGAACTAAAATTAAATTACACGTAGAATATATATTCATTGTGCAATTAATGATTGTTTAATAATTGGAGAGAGGTAATACACATTTATAGAAATAGTAGCATTCTTAAAAATAAATTCAGCATGATTTTAGTAGAGATACAATTTAGAAATGTGGCAGATTTTGGAAATTTTATTTTACCAATATTTTGACCATAAACGATGTGAGATCCAATGAAGATCAGGTGCCTACCGTTTATTTTCTTTTGATTATTTCCCTTGGTTATGTTTATTAATTTAAATATTTATTTATTTAGGACGGTTGTATGAGCGGGGTTAAGAGAATTGTGAGAGTTAGGATTTAGGATAATAAATGAATACCCGTTGTCTGATAACATAACCAAGGGAAATAAAAGAAAAAATAAGAAGGTAGGCACATGATCTAGGATTGAACCCAATCTGACAACACTATCATCTATGTTAATATTTTCTTTAGCCTTGTGCCGACAGTCTTGTAATATGAATTCATAATGTTTCAGAGATCTGCTCATAATAAGTATGGTTCCAATTGGCTACATTAGATAGACAAAGAAAATATCATGCCCATAACTGCAACAATTTGCTACATTAGACTAACAAAGAAAATAGCATGCCCATAACTGCAACAATTTGCTACATTAGACTAACAAAGAAAATAGCATGCATATAACTGCAACAATTTGCTACAACAGACTAACAAAGATGTGTTGCCAATTTGCTACATCCGACTAACAAAGAAAATATAGTAGACACATATGGGCCTAAGCTCAACAATTTATACGTTTAGTTTACCTGCAAGTTTGTGTTTGAGCTTAGACCAAACACACTTGACACAATTTCTTGTAGGCCTTCAATGGTTTTTATTGTTGAGCCACGTTCTGTGGCAGAATACTCATCGTACAAGAGAAGAACATCTTGAATGTTGTTGTCATCAGCTTCATCATTGGAGACATCTCTAGTGCATTGTCCAAACTTTAGCTTAAACAGGTCTTGGAAAATAAATCTAGCATTGCTTTGACATTTCAATCGGTTTTCTGCAGTTAGTAGAAAGACTTTGTACATCAATTTGATCATTTCTTGAGTTCTCCATGAATCTGATGTAGTGATATCAGGTCGTAGGCTTAACATATTGAGAACTGTCGATGCTTTTTCTGGTTCGTTCTTCTCCAAATAGCTATTGACACATCCCATGACAGTTTTAGAATCTTTAAGATCTCCGTCTGTTAATGTCAGGACATTTTTCACCACAGTCACAACATTGCTGTGAGTGTTAACCAATTTCAAAAGCTGCTTCAATTCTTCAGTTTTTACAGCAGGTACATTTTTGTCATTTAGTCTTTCTTGTGTATCTCTAAAGTGATTCCAAATTTTGGCTGCTTTGATTGGTAGTTCTGGGCAAGAGGATGCAGCTTTTACAGCTAAAACAATAGCTCTTGTTAATTTTTCTTCTGCAGATATTTCATCTCCCATCTGTAAATAGCACAAACCTGCTTGCTCATTTGCAGAAATAACACTTATCATGTGGTCTTCCTCAACACCATTTGTCACTTTGTTAAATGTCTCCAATGCTTCTTGATGTTGTCCTGCTAATTTATACAGCATTCCAAGGTCAAATATTGCTGGCACATTCCGGTTGTGCGATATTTCAATTGCTTTAATAAATTGAAATTTTGCTTTGTCAAAATTATCATTTGGTAACTTCAATAGTAGATTATCTACTTGATAATTTCTGTAACCCGTAGGAGTATTTATGCCTTTCTGTTTAGCAGCATCCGCTTTTGCCTCTTTAGAATAGCAGAGTCCAAGTCTATGGTGTGTTGTAGTGTGTTTTCTCAAAGTAAGACAGTGTGTCAGTATACTGATGGCCTCATCTTTCAAGAAAACTAAACCACAGTTTGTCATAACCCAAGTACTGTCACGTCCATATTTCAATGCCTCTTTGGCTATACTGTGTGGTGATCTTCCCTTAAATATTTGAGTGTAATCTTCTTTAGAGAGATCATACTTGGAATATTTACAAAGAACTGCTAATTCAGAGAACGCTGGGCCTTTAAGTTTATTTTCTGTTGAGTTATAAGCAACATCAGTCAAGAATGTGTGTGCTTTTATAATACATTCTTTGATTGTTGGTCCTTGAGACATTCCAACATTTATGTTATAACGAGCTGACCTTCTATAAACTAATCCCAATCTAAGTTTCCAGAAATATTCACGAGGGTACAGACGAACAAACTCTTCCAAGATATTTATTGCTTTTAACAAATTTCCTGGTCGTCCAATTCTGAAGTAAGAGTAAGCCAGTTCTGCTGTAGCAGTTTCTAGTTTTTCACTAATATTTTGGGATTCTTTCAAGTGTCGTAGTTTTGCAAGACATTCCCGTGCATCAATTTCCTTTCCAGTGCGCCAGCATAGAAAAATACGATTTCCAATTGACATTAAATTTTCCCATTTCGTCTTTTGAATGGCTTCATTGTTGATTTCTTCAGCCTTTGTGAGATTTTCCAATTTTGTGTAAATCCAGGTTTTAAAGTTTAGTTTGCAGATTGTTTCGTCGGTACATGTATCATCATCATCAGCTTCCTCTTCCAAATTGTATAACAATCCTCTAAGTCTCTCCTGTGTAAGACCTGGAGTGTCTAAATCTAGAAAACTAGGAAATCCCCTCATTGCTTCCTCTAAATTGGACATCATCCTGTATCTTTTCCTGAAAAGACATTGATAATATTTCTCGATAACAATGAAACATATTTTTCTTCTAATATAACCAATACAACAAATTCAATCGAATTCCTCTATAGAACATTATTTTATAACAAATTTCCCTATATAACAACACTTTTCAAAATTCCCAATTATATTTATTCCATATTGTTTCTACTGTATGTAGCGAATTTCTGTTATTACATATATATTTTGTTGGTCCAGACTAAGTTGTTATGACGTGATTCCACTGTACTTCAATAGCAGTAATGAAGCAGTAGATATTGTTTGTTTTTGTTTTTCGTTCGCTCCATTGTAACCATCACGAATATCCGTGCGATTTCCGCCGGGAGCGTGATTACGTTGTGTCACCGTTATGCGCCTTGTAGGCCTAGCACATCCGATTTCGGCATGCCTTGACAATTCGGGTGGGCTACCCTTAGCCTGTGACAGCCTCTATATCTGTCTCCAGGCACACGTAGTGGCGACTCTTAGCGCAGACGATTTTTTGCTCTCGTCTGACTCGAACGAGGTGTTCCACTGTCTATGAACTTGCCTCGTGTAATTGGACGTGCTGTGCCTGTGCCCATTGGGTACTGAACAGTTTCTCATCCGTGAGCCTGGTTCCTTAATGGGAAGAACTCAACAGAGGAGTTAGACCCTGGTTCTTTCGCCCTCTTAGCCGAGGTGTCATTCACCGACATCGTGTACCCCTTGTCCAAGTTCGAGTCTCACACCACGCGTTTGAGAGCAAGGCGTTCTCGAGCTGAGCGTCCTTGTCCCAATAGCGCCTGAGCCCATTAGGTACTGAACCATTTCTCTCTTCAAGTTTATTTCCGGTGTAGGAAAACCTGACAGTAGAGTTGGGCCAGGGCTAAATCGTTGTCCCTTTTGTGCCTGAGCCAATCGGGTACGGAACCCTTTCTCTCTTCAAGTGTATTTCTGGTGTAGGAAAACCTGACAGTAGAGTTGGGCCAGGACTACCATCATTGTCCCTTTCTTGCCTAAGCCCATCGGGTACAGAATCCTTTCTCTTAGCGAGCATATTTCCGGTTTAGGAAGGCTCGACATAAGAGTTGGGTTAGGTCTTCTTGCTTTGCCAAACGCCAATGGATGGGTCTTGGTCTCTGCCTGTAAGGAACACAGGTAACTAGAAGCTCGTCTCGAGCTGACGGAGCTTGTAGTTCCCCTTTCCTAGGGACTTTTCACTTACTATTTGCAGTTCGCGCTGCCCTCTAGCGCTGTTCTGACTATGTTCGGACTGGACTGACTAGCTTCACTGTATGTCGACAGTGTCGCTATATGTGGTGATGCTGGTGGTGTCAGAGATATTGTCTGTCTCTTGTGCAGTCAAATCTCTTTCCATCTGCTACCTCCACATTCTCGGACACGATCCCCAAATGATTTGGCCAGAATCAGCTCGAGCTGCTGTATTTCTGTTTCCAAGGTGCACCGCGTGGAGGTACATTTGGGATCTTGGTTATCTGCTAACTCTGGGTCCGCCTAGAGCAATGCGTTCCCTTTGCACCCCTAAGCAGTAGATATGACATCAGTGTTAGAATACCATACTGCAGTCAAATCCCATTATAACAACTTAGTCCTGTCTGTCTATATGATGTGTCATTAACAGAATGTGTCTTTTTATATGTCCAAAATATGTTAGCTTGAGCTTTTTTAAAATACGTTTGAGGAGACAGTCTACTTCTATATTCAAGTCTTTGCGGACGTCAGCATTGGTTCATCTTTCTGTCCAAAATATTCTTAGGAACTTTCCATAACATTATATTTCGAATTTCAATATTCCCTAATTTGTGAGCTCCAATTTTAAAACGTTACTTCATACTCTCCCCTTTCAAGTCTCCATGGTCCACAATGAGAATCACTGGTCTAAGAGCATGACTTCCAAGAGACATTGCAGATGTCATTGGCTACACGACAAGTCACCCAGAATTGTAAGTAGTTCAGGGCATTCACAAAGTAGCCTTCGTGTACTAACTCGCAGTAACTATTAGGTAGGGTGGCAGGATCGTATTTATGATTACTTTAAGGAGGGGGTATTACTTAAAAAAAAGTCTTAAGACCTTTTAAGAAAAAAACGCTACGGGTGGAGTTTTTACAGACCTTTTGAACAGCGTTTAAACATAAATTAAACAGCGTTGCTATTCTGTGGTACCTTTTCGGACAGCACTCGGGTGAAGATAAATATAATGGCATGTGCACAAACAGATTATATTTTAATGAGGTAAATATCTCCCCCATTATTATTTTATGAAACTCTTTTATCTATGGTCCTTCACATAGCACTCTCTTATGTTGTCAGGGTTCAAAAATGGAGATCACAATAGTAAACACTGACCTGTCATGCATGTTGTAAGGGGAGATAAAGTTGGGGATATAGCTGGCTGTTGCACGCATAAGTGAAAGTCATACAAACATTATGCCGAAAACGGATGTTTCAAGCCCATAGGAGCTATTGCAATCAAGCTGTAAACAACGACAGGACATCTCGCTTTTTGGATTACACTAACCAGCAGAAGCTACAGAACAAACACATTAGAAGATAAATAATTGCAGACTGCTGAATTATATTCTTCTATCTATTTTCTTGTTTAATTTGCGTTCGTTCTCAAACTCCTGCAGATTAGCATGATTGAGTGTGGAGAACGGAATGGTTGCGTCACAGTTTCCAGCTTGGTTGTGATATCTGCGTCTTTTGGCCTTACACATCCGACTTCAACATGACTTCTGGATGACTTGACCCTATATCTATTGTTTTCCTCTGCTTTTAATGTTTTGCGTTGCAGTATTGAATGACGATCGTATTTATGACTTTCAGTGTGACACGTTCGGTCGTTTGATAGGCGTATGCAGTATTGTAACGTCTCAGAACGATAGTAACTCCTCCATAACACATTCTTCTTTGTCTGCCTTTGCTTCTTGGTGTTTCAATTCTCTTGTATCCTCTTGTTGCTGGTCAATATAGGTTCATCCTGATTTCATTATGTTTTTCCATATAATTTTTTTTGTCCACGGACATTTTTCAACAATTCATGTATTCTCTTCATTCCGCACTCTTCTTGAATACAGGTATAATCTAAAAATCTTAAGCCTACGAAATAAACGTCTGAAGAACTACATCACCTCGATAATCAAAAGTTTTTAGAAAAAAAAATAATACAACTACAAGTAGACAACTATATTGATCATAAATCGTTTTTATCGAAACACTCATATTTTGGACCAGTCCGTATTCTATAGCCAAACGGTGTCAACCTAAGGCGACTAGGGATCGCCCAAGACCAAGACCATCGGAAAACACATATGAAGTAGCAACGAAAATAATATTATGGTGGGGGTGGTCTCCACAGCATGAGAAATTGTATTAAAGGGTCATGGTATTACAAAGGTTAAGAGCCACTGATCCAAACAAGTACAGAAAATAGTTTATATTTTACTTACCGTATCGTGACAACCGAGATCTGTTATGTTAGACTGGAGTTATTTAATCGTTGGTGATACGGGCACATTCAGCTCACACGACGCCTAATATCCCACCTTGGTAATATAATAGCGTATGCGATGGTATCTAGACCCGCCCCCCTTATATAGTAGGCAAATATAGGCTTAGATGACTAACTGAAAATGAAACACACAAAAATATTACAATGAAATAAAAAATGAAACTTCATTAAGTAGAATTCTACGTCTTCTTATTCTTCAGCGTTCATTCTTGGCTGGCATTGTCAACACGGTGCTTAGCTACAATGATACTTGGTAATCAACACGGTAGTTAAAAAGTGCTCGCGAACTTTGATGTACAGACCATAGTGTTATACTATCTGTCATTATAAGGAAAAGGGTTGTGCACAGTACTATCAACACTGACTACCACGCTTTAAACATAGGTGGATTCCTAATCCCGGAACTACGCTACGCAGACGACACAGTACTTCTTTCACACGATATAAAGGGATTGGAACAACTAATCAAGAACACAAAGAAATATAGCGAAGCACAAAATTTGTATTTAAACACGCAGAAAACAAAAATCATGTCAACAGATATAACAACACAACAACCAAAAATCAGAATTGACAATACCGAGATAGAATGTGTGGATAAATTTGAATACTTAGGAGCAAACATCAACGGTGCAGGAGACTGCATGGCAGAAATAAGGAAGAGATTGGCATTGGCATATTGCAAAATAACACGGCTGAAAAACATATGGAAAAACAACAAAATAGAAACGAAAGTGCTAATGTTACGAACTTTTATTTTTCCGGTTGCAACATACGGCTGTGAAACATGGACTCTAAGTAAAACAACGGCAAAGAAGATCAACGCCTTCGAGCTGAAATGCTACAGAAAGATACTTAGAATATCATGGAAGGATAAAATCAGAAACTCAAATATTATAAACACACTGAATATTCCAGAGTGTTGGTTATTAAACACAATAACAAAAAGAAAAATACGCCTGTTTGGTCATATAAAGAGACATAACTGTTTAGAAAGACAAATAATGGAGGTAAGAGTACCTGGGAAGAGGAGAAGGGGCAGACCAAGAAGACGATGGACTGACGACATTAAAGATAACATGAATACATCGCTAGAAAATGCAAGCCACATCGCCCAAGACAGAGAGAGGTTCAGAGAGTTCATTGGGAAGAGAACGTTCTGGAAGGAATACGTCACATGACACACAGTACTATTAATAAGGATATAGGGTGTATTATTACACTCAATTGCAATTTCACTTTCATTTTCTATTTTGGTTCGTTCAATGTTAAATCCTGATATTTTAAGTAGAGGCCTTATGGATCTCATTAACCTTGTGTTTAAAAAAAATATAAATATAAATTTATTTGATGTTATGTTATGGTTCTCACATCCTTCGTACATCCTTAAGGAGAGGAACATAAACGACATGGTTAGTGAGTTTTATGGAAGCATCAAGAATGGTGCTATCAAGGTACTAGTTGCTGCATAACTACCTATTGCCACTCATCATCATCATTAAGTGTCGTCTCCGCAACGAAGGTTGGCTGCAACGGATCTCCAACATCCCCTGTCTCTTGTCTTGGTCGTGCATTCTGCTAGACTGTAACCTGTCCATCGTGTGATGTTACTCTCCCACTTGTATCTCTGCCTACCTCTTGCTCTCCTCCCTTTGACTTTACCTTCAAGTAAGGTCGTCAATAAGATGTCATGTCTTTTAATGTGACCAAAATATTTTATTTGCCATATCTATATTTCTCTTAGTAGTTCTTTCTTCATATTAAGTGTCTTTAGCACCTCTTTATTTGTTTTCTTCTCTTTCCATGACATTCTCCCTATTCTTCTATATACCCACATCTAAAAGGCATCAATTCTGACTTCTAATTGTTTATTTAGTGTCCATGTTTCTGAGCCATACATTAATATACACAGCAGCAGCTCAACGGAAGAGGTAAAATTCTGTCTTTTGCAGATGACATCCTGATATACAGAAAGGGAAGGGATGAAAAATAAACTGTCAGATCACTGCAGAATGAACTAGACCGTATCGCCTCCTGCTATGATGATTCAGAGGCACTGATCAACCACGAGAAGGCTGCGGTGACATTGTTCTCTCTTAACAATCTCATCGTAAAGTCTGCGACACCGACGGTGGAGATGAGAGGGTACGATGTAATCGGGACCTCATCCGTACAATACATGGGCGTACGATTTGATTGTAGTCTGTGCTTCAGGGAACACGTTGATCATGCTCCCGCAAAGAACTTTCAGCTCTGAGAGTAATGACAGCGTCTGACACTAAACAACCGTAATCTTATTTGAGGGTCTTGTCCTCCCTGTCATTGAATATGCAGGCCAGTCATACACAGATTGAGAGTCTGGAAAGAGTTCAAAACGAAGCGATGCGGATCATTCTTGGTTGCACAAGGGACACATCCTGTGTATCTATGAGATTTCTCCTCTATTTTCCGAGCATATCTCATAAATTGATATGTGGCGTAGCCGTGCATACCTCAGAGTGAGTTCTGACATAGACCACCCACTAAACAGCTCCCCCGTGTGAAGGAAAGCAGGCTCAAAAGAGGTAAATCGTGGATAGGTCGGGCCGAGGATATCGTTAAAAATAACTGCACCCCGGAAGACGAAACTCTTGGCGAAGAATGGATACCTATTCCTACGGTCTTTAAAGAGGCAGTCAAGACCGTGATTACACTCAATAGAGAGTGCAGGGAACACAGTCCCGTGAGCGTGGAAGCTGAGGCCATGACACTAATCTGCGAGAATACTGATGACACAGATGTTGTGATTTACAAGGACGGGTCAGTCATCCATCACCACCGATGCGCATGGGCCTTTAATGCCTGATCAAAAGGAAGAACAGTACACGAAGCCAGTGGTACCTTTTCCGCAACAACAATGGAATTATTCACCGTAACGCAGGCACTTTACCGGCTGGAATCGCAAGCCTATTACCATGCGTGCATACTAAGTGACTTACTGAATATGTTTCAGAAATTCAAAACAGGTGATATACGTAGGGCGGAGTCATTAGAGAGAGCTAACATGCGGGCATCACTACCAAAACTCACGCTTATCTTTGTTCCCGGACACGTGGGCGTGGAGGGAAACGAACGGGCCGACCAATTAGCTATGGACCGAGCAGACATATTTATTTCTCTTCGTGAATCCTCACGATCAGAGGATTTTGAGATGCATGAGCATGAGTCAATATCGTGAATGCCCGAATTGGGATTGAGAATGGACGTGGCCCGTAAGGGAACACATATGACAAAGATTTAAAAAGGAGCAGAGAATTAACATAGAACCGAAACCACCAGACGGTATACCCTGAAACCACCAGACGGTATACCCTGAAACCACCAGACGGTATACCCTGAAACCACCAGACGGTATACCCTGAGACCACCAGACGGTATACCCTGAAACCACCAGACGGTATACCCTGAAACCACCAGACGGTATACCCTGAGTGATTTACTGAAGCGGAGATTTGAGCACCTATGTGCATGTCCGGTGTACGAAGAGGATAACACACCTAATACCTAATATGGTTTTCACGCACTCCCTATTACATGTACAGTGCTCGGGCAATCAGTGTTACACGTGCAATGTTCGCGCATTCAGTATTACATGTTCGAAGTGCTCGCGCACTCAATATTACATCTTTACGGTACTCGTGCACTCAGTATTACCTGTTCGTGATACTCACATGCTGAGAAGATTGCGAACGCCTGCTATATGAGAAAGGACAGTGGACTCCACCCCTGAAAACTCTTAGTTGTTTATTGCGACTTGCATGGCTGGTGAAAGTGTTACTATAGTTTGTTCACATTTCCCGCGGGTCCTAGCAACATGCGGGGGATATATGTAAATATACAAAGCAGTAGATAATTGGGGTAGAGGGGGGGGGGGTTAATTGGTTCGACCTATCCCATTCTCATATAAAAATAAAGTCTGGCATTAAGTGAAACAGACGATATACTCACTAAAGAATTTTCCCCAAAACTATATTTTAAAAAATATACCACAAAAAAGGAGACGTGATCATGTTTTTAAGGTTGCAACCTCTTTTCCCCTTTTATTTCAGTGACATTTTCTTTTTCTAATCTATACCGAGTCACAAGAATTATCAACATGCATATTCTTCGCCATTTGCTAGAGAATACTGATTGCCTATGGGGTAATCCATAGAGTAATGATATCGGCTCATAATTATAACTGATTTTTAACCATCCTTCGCCGAATTTGGATGTGTCGAGCCATTGGCGGTAATAAAACGGCGACACAACACATTTCCCTTTCCTGGACTACATCCTGCTGGAAATCTAATACACCATGGACCTGCTATAAGAGAAATTCAACAGGAGTTTGAGAATGAATGCTGAAGAAGAAGAAGAAGAACCATCCTATCCTATCCTATAAACCAGTAACTCGAGAAGTCCTCCGTACTGAATTAATTAGGACCTGTTTATTACGATTTTTAAAATTATTGTTTCGTTTTTGGTTGGTCACTATTTATGTACAGAAGTCGCATGCCAAAAATATCCAATGTTTATCCAAGTAGACCTATATAAATAGTGACCAAACACAATAATCAATAAGGTTCATTACACAGAGCCTCCAGAGATTTCTATCTTCAACGATGTGAATGAGTGAGGAAATGTCTTTTCTAGCCCTTGATGTTGTCTGTCCATGTTTTTATTTGTCCTCCACTGTTTAATTGCTGCTAAACTAAGCATTGGTGTGAAGTACTTATATCCTATACATAAATGTATGCAATATAATACCAACTGGGTATGCAATTGAGAAAATTAAGCTTCTTCACGTGTCATTTGACTATTCATGCGATTTACATTGGTCAATGTGATTATACTTGTGTGTTTATACAATGTGTTACAGCCAGTGGAAATTAAGGTGGAGGTGGGGGGTGGAGTAGTCAAATGACTCATTTTATTAGACTGAATTTCCCATTTACCAATAGGTCTCATACCGTAGACGATCATGAGTACATGTAACACGTTACAATTATCATTTATAGTTTGTGATTTATTTGTATGTTAGTAGTTTCCTCATGTCACTGAAACATGCTTTTGACTACTCTAATTTTACTTTGGTTTCACGCTAACCATCATTTTATTATGTGTGTCAACAACATGATACTGTTGACCTTCTGCAGAATCCCCTATATACAGTTTTGGTTTCTTTCTGTTTAGTATTACTGCACCATTTTGATCAGATTTCATAATCCATATTTTGATCAGATTTCATAATCCATATTTTGATCAGATTTCATAACCCCTGTATCTATATTTTGTTCATTTTGTTTAGTATGGCTGCACTATTTTGTTTATATTTCTGTTCATTTTGATATTTGCCCCGTGTTGCGCACAGCCGCCCATTTCCAGTTTAGGCTTGTTTCTCGACACTGGAACTTTTATTTCTTGATATATTATCTACTGACCAACTTCTGACCGAACACCATATCGAACTACATTCTGCCAATACGACCCGGTTCAATATTTCCAGTTTATGATATCGCGTTTCAGTTAACTTATCTTTAAATACTTAGATATATTTGCTGAATGACATAAGGGAATAATATATACCAAAGTATGTGTGATACCAAGAAAAAATGCACCTCTCCGCCCATCGTTAGTAGGAATCATGAAGACCTACTCATACCATGCAGTTAGCGCATGTTAGCGCAGTGGTTAGCGCACTGGCTTCGCATATCAGTGGTCCTGGGTTCATTCCCCAGCTGAGGCGGAAATGTTTTCAGATCGCAACGGCTCCCAGGTCGACCCAGCCTTAAATGGGTACCGGATTAATCCGGGAAGTAAAGACTGCGAGGGAGAGGAGATGGCTACCGCCCTCATTTGCAGAACCTGTGAAATGTGAGATCTCTAACAGCTCACACCCCTACGGCATTAATAAATGCTATGGGTTACTTTCCTTTTTTTTTTTTACTCATACCATATAAGACTTGACTGGCAGTATCTGGCTGACACGAGTTATGATCTACCATAAAGATATACATTTTAAAAGTAGTCAACGAAAGTAGTAAATAGGTAAATGTAAATAGAAACATGTCCGTATATACGAGGATGGAAATGTGGGGTGATCAAACCCTAGTTTATATTAGCCTTTAGGACACTCTAGTTTACAATTGAGTAATATTCTCTTCTGTAGCTGAATTATCATTTAGAAATGTTACGTAATAGTTGTGTCTGTTTTTGAAAACGCGATAACTTTTTGTTGTTAGAGATAGTTAAATAATTTTTTTTCAAAATATAAATAAAGAATTGCATTTTGCATATGTTGGTGTAATCTTTTTTTGTGTGTGTGTGTTTGTGTGTGTGATACGAAGCGTGTGAAAAAGTCGTAAAAACGTTTTTCCACAAAACATAAGTAATTATTTACTAAATTTCTGACTTTTTTGGAAGTATCTTGGAGTGATAACACTGTTATATAGACTGAATTCGAAACTATGTATGGTCAAATTGTCATAATTTCACTGAGGAAAATGTATAACACTATAGATTTGTCATAAAATCCTTCCATAAATCTATATCTAGTCCAAAACGGTATCGCTAGAAAACAGTTGATGTTGTAATATCACATTAAATAAAGCAGCGATTCGATTCGAAAACAACTAATCTCTCCATAATTAATCATCATCTGAAGCATTATCTATAATGATTTTAATGAGAAAAAACGAAAAAATAAAAGTCTATGAAACTTGATTCAGACATGGCGCCATACTAATGTCCATACGTGGATAGATTGTGAAAATTTCGATATTTCACTGACATTAGCTCCGTGTTGCCACTAAAACTTGTGGAAAAATGTAGTCAAATAACTTGAAATATAAAAAAAATATGCTGGTAACCAAAATATTAAAAATGTGGGTTTCTTAATTGATTGAAGTGTACCTAGCAACAGGTGACAAATATACATGCCGTCAGCTGACAAGAAACGCGAAAATGTTGACGAATAAAGTTGCTTGCAGTGTGCTAAAGGCTAAAATATGACTGGGTGTACTAAGAACTTAGCCTAAAGGTATGTGAATCATTCCCTCCACCCCACCTCTAGCTATTAGGCCCCTATGTAAAAAAAAGGTCAAGCAATTGTTCCTAAAATAAAAGCATTTACACACAAATACACAAATATCGCATGAATGACTTTTTACCCTAAGGAAAACGTAGCTATGTCACGGAATACAAGAGTAAACATTTGTAAACATTTGTAAACAGTACAGGAGTAGTGAAAATAAGTCGGAAATATGACAAGTAGTAAACAAAAAGGAGTAAAAAAAAGTAGCAGCCTATTCGAAAAAGTAGTTTTAAAAAGCAGTAAGAATTAGTGTAGACTAATCAGATGTCTAATGTGGAGAGTTGATATGCGTTGAAATGCGAAACGGGGATGATCAATAATGTAATTAAAAGACAATATTAAAATTGTGGCCGCGTTATGAGACAATGGGGTTTGGAAAACATAGTCACAACAAGTAAGATTGGAGGCAGCAGAGCCAGAGGGCGAAAACGTGGGAAAATGGTAGACAGTTTAACAACCTGGCACGGCAGTGAAACAACATCGACTCTAATACATAATACTGGAGATAGAGAACTGTGGAGAGCCATCATAGACGTCGACATGGCACCTGTTGAAGATAAATCAGATATCATAATCAGACTAGATCACCATAACCTCCATTATTTTCTAATGGCCGTAAAGCTCTGATATAACTATGTTGAGCTAACGTTTGCTTTTGAAAGGAGCGTACCTCACTATAAGAGGTACATCCCATTTTTACTCAAAGTAAGAATGAATCCACATAAATTAAGAATGAATAAAGATAAATTTATAATGAATAAAGATAAATTTAGAATGAATAAACATAAAGTAAGAATGAATAAACATGAAGTAAAAGAAAGTGTTAAAAGCAGTTAAAAAAATAGTGTTAAAAGCAGTTAAAAATAGTAAATATCTAATTAGCAGAGGGGTTACTAAAATTTTTTTATAGCATATCCTATTTAGGATGTGGACATCAACCCAGCATTTTCTGGCTGTAGTGATTTTCTAGACAATATAAATACGTTGAGTAGTTTGTCATTGCTTTCTAGAAGATGACTGAAAGAGAAAATATAATAAGAAAAAATTAGCCCACGAAGGTTGTGGTTTGCTGAATGATTTGAAGACCTTCACTATTTTTGATTATCAATAAAATCTTATATTTTCAAAATTAGACTCAACGTCCGTAGACACACTTACTACACCAAAAGTGGTACAAATTAAACGACCATGACCAAAATAGAACATAGGTTTACGGACAATCTGCATACGCATGAGGTTGCGTCTGTGGGTCTCACCAATGGCCCACTAGACAAACCACCATGCAACGGAAAACCTTAGTAGATGATATGCCGTTATATTGAGGTTTTCTTCTTAGAGAAGCTTCATGGAACGTCATCTATACAATTATGCTTTTATTTTTATTATGTTGTTCAAATGTGTTTCATGTTTACCTGAATATATATGTATGCACCCTCTGTGGTTGGGAGTGAGCCAGAGATGTACTGTGCAGCACTGGGGAGGAGGAAACTGACAGCACTGTTTTTTCCTATGGCTTAGACCCATCTTAGAGGCACAGTGACTCAGGACGCGACAATCCTTTTGACTTGAACATTTGGTTGCATGCCTAGAGCAATAGAGAAGCTCGGCATAACCAGTAGTCAATTGGTGGCGGGGAATGAGCACAGTGAACCCTATCTTGGCTACAGTGGCTAGGAGCAGTGCATAGGTTGAAACCTACCTTCCTGGAGGTGTGATAGTTATTTTCTGGCTCTGTCCCGGGGTGGGTCGAAAATCCACAGATTTCCCAGCAATATTGTCTATTGTCTTTCCCCAGATGAATGATTGTTGATCGCAATCACACTTGCCGTCACACTTGGTGATAACTTCAATGCCATAATCTCCCAGGGGCTTCTTTTGTAATCTTCTCCAGACCCGATGATTTGTTATCTTTCAAGTGATGTATAGCTTCCTTTATATTTTAATATACATGGTCCTTTATTATTATAATTTAAAGTAGTATCATGTCTGTTATCTTCCTACAGTTCTGTAATATATTCTTCCCATCTGTGAATGATTTCATTTTCTCCTATTATTATGTGTCCCTGCTTAGAACTCAGACACCCAGGCATGCGAGCCTGCCATCTGTCTGTTAATTACGTTATTTTTAAATGTGTATCACTCGTATTTCTATGATAATATCTTTCTATTTCACTGCACTGT